>JANZXR010000007.1:28091848-28108856 GCA_027575705.1 Erythroxylum echinodendron
ATACAAACCGGCGACGATTTGGACAAAACGACGCCGTTTTGTAGGGCCGCAGGTTAGGCCGGGCCGAGCCGGCCCACAACCCGTAGCCTCGCCAAACTTGGGCCAAAAATAGGCCGGGCCGAGCCAGAATTGCCATCTCTACATATTACCGAGGAGATGTGAGGATTAGATTTTCTGTATTTACTATCTTGTATTAATTTGTTCTATTCGATCTTGTCGATGTAAATATGTCAAATTATTTATTTGGATATCACATAAATCTCACATTTTTTTAACAAAGGAAAAAAATTTTAGAAAAGCCTAACTCAGTGATTTGCGATAAACAAAACCAATTAGATGTTATCGGGCATATTCTGCGGTGATAAGTAAGGGCTCTTGAAGGATATACAATCCTAGCCTGGAAAGGAATGCAAAATTTGCCAAATTGTCAGCACTCTAATACCTCTCACAATGGACATGTTAGATCTAGATATTCCAAGCGCGATGTAGTACGGCCTTGATATCCTACACCAAAAAAAATACCCTTAATCAGCATTAAAGTATTTGAGGAAAGGATGTCTCTAGCGAATCCAACTTCAGGACCATCCAACAAAATCCGATATCCCAAGCTAAACTAAGGCCCGAATAGACCTCCCATAATTTAGCAGTAATTGATGAGTTAAATCTCACATTTATATTTAAATGAGATCGTATGAAATAAAATTGGTATAAAATAGTAGGTAAGTTTTGGAGGTCGTTAATAGTCATGTCAACATGTCTTTGTGTTAACTTTTAAGCCTCATCGCTTTGGATGAAAGTACACACAACGGCGGACGTCGTGGATAAGATGCGTGTGCCTGTCAACTGCTCTCAAGTTGTATGGGGACCATAAATCCCTTTTTAATGTTTGTAATTGCTGTCGGCAAGCAACAACGTTTCGTTTAAAATTATTCTACTAATTAACAATAAAAATAATTATTAATTTATTAAATAATTTAATTATAGTACACAATCTACAAATTATTACACGCATCTAATAAAAATAATTAAATTTATTATTTAATTATTAAATATTATTTTTTAATAATTTAATTATAATATATGAGTTAGAGATATTAATTACTTTTGAATTTTCATACTTCTACTTCTTCTTCATCTTCTTATATTATTTAATTATTATTTTTTAATAATGTGACGTGTTCATTAAATATTATGTAAATATGTATTTATTAGTTATATTAGTAAAAATTAATATTTTGAACTAAATTATTTAAAAATTTAAAAATTAGCAATTTAATTAAATTTTTTAAAAATTTGAAAATCACAAAAAATTGAGGTTGTGCTAAAAATAAAAGGTAAATTAAAAAAAGTGAGACAGGAAGTATTTTGAGAGTTCAGGTTGCAGACGATGTCGTTTTAGGGGTCAAAAATGTTGAACATGGAAATGCGAAGCACGTAGGAAAATGGGAAGTGAAGAGTCTGACGGACGACTTTGGTCAAATTTACGTGCTGTGTTGACCAATTGCATTCCGTTGCGTCAATTAAATAAACAGTTCGAGTCACCATCACTCCTTACGTCACTCTCAGTCTCATGTTTAAAAAAATTTACAATTTGTAAACATGTATTTAATAAATTAAATAAAATATATATTTAAACTAATTAATATTAAATATTACGTAATTTTCATAATTAAATAAAAAAGTTCATTTAACTTAACCCAATCTCAAATATATATAAATAAAAGATTTGATTTAAGAATGCCAATATACCAAAATCATCTTTTAAATTAAAATTTTTAAAACAACGTCATTTTGTTATTAATTGTCAAGTCTTAAGCTAAGCTCGAGCTTCGAAATTTCAAAATATAGGGGCTAATGATCCTGTTAACTTGGGTCTGGCTTACCGACTTTGGGCCAATCAAATTAAGCATGAGCTCTATTGATATTTCTAATTTGATTAACTAATATAATTCAAGCGTGTTGTCTTAATTGAATGAAGCTAAGATTTAACAAATTTTTCGAACACAATCAATCATGGAATTATATTTGAATAATTTAATTTTAAGTGATTTTTTAAGTATGGAGTAATCAATTAATCATGCATTCCTAATAACTTAGACAACTTTCATGCATGCATCTAAGAAGTTACATGCCTTGAAGGGACAATTTCATATAGAACGCTAGTCCATATTTTAATCCAAGATAAGGTGATGGTTTTGCTTGTTTTGTTTAAACAACGAGCGAATGAAATGTACAAAACTTTGACGGCTCAGATTCAGACAGGGAAGGACCATGGAAGCAGAGGTGGTCTGGATTACTAACTTAGTACACTACAAAACAAAAGTGGATCAGGACCACTTGTCAACTTGATAGATATGGCCTGAGGATGCTTCCTCTGACCTCCTATGAAGCCACCTCAGAAGCCTCCTTATCTTTTGTGACTCTTGTGTAGTTGTGTTCTTCTTCCCTTTATATACTCCTCTCCACTCTCTTATTCCACTCAAGAGAACATTCTTCTTTATCTTTGAAGTTTGAGCACAAATTTCCACTCATCACCATCTAAGCTTCTAATGGCTTCCTCAGATGAATCTTCGACTCTGGAGCTTATTAGACAACACCTCTTGACAGACTTCACTTCCATGGACAGTTTCATCTCCAACCTTGAACTTTTCACCTCTGATAATAACCAACCAAACCCCTTAAAGGCTTCGACCTTAAGCCAGCGAAAACCCACCATGAAAAACATTGAAATACAGCCTCTAGTGAACGTTGCGAACAACAACAACATGTCGGAGTGTGCTGAAAAAGAGAAGCATTACAGAGGAGTTCGTCGGCGTCCATGGGGCAAGTACGCGGCGGAGATTCGTGACCCTAATAGGAAAGGTACTCGTGTTTGGCTAGGCACGTTCGATACCGCCATAGAAGCTGCGAGAGCTTATGATAGTGCAGCTTTTAGGCTTCGGGGAAGCAAAGCGATCTTGAATTTTCCTCTTGAAGTTAGGGACTCCACTTATAGTGATTCGAATTCTATGGAATCTAAAGTATCAGTAACTGGTAGCTGTAAGAAAAGGAAGATTGAAGACACAGAGAGTTTTGTGGCGAGTAACAAGGTGGTGAAGATAGAGAGTTGTTTGTCTGAAACCGATACCATGGTCGTGAAGAGGGAGAGTTCTATGCCGGAAAGTGACGTCAAGATGACGACGGAGCCGTTGACGCCGTCAAGTTGGAAGGACTGGGACTTTGAGGATAATGGAATATTTAGTATACCGCCGTTATCTCCACATCCTGCGATAGGGTATTCCCAGGTCATGGTTGTGTAAGCAGAGGATCAGACGGCCACAAAGAGCCGCAGATGACGTTGTGATCAGAAATGAATGGTGATGATGACTGGTTTGAAATAAATGTACATATACATAAATAATTTAGTAGTATAAAATGCTAGTGTTGTGGGAGTAGTTGATGAAAGAGTATTTAAAAGATTGTATTGGTTCTTTAATTCGATTTATTCAATGAAATGCAATAATATTTTTATGGTAGAGATGACAATTGAGCTCAAGTTCACCTTAACTTGAAGTTAATGGGCTAGGCTTAAGTTGATTGGACTTTAAATCAAGCTCGAATGTAGGCTATCACACTTGACCCAACTTAAGGCTCAACAATTATAACAAAACGATGTTATTTTATATTTTAATTAAAAATGCAATTTGGATCGGAGTGAATATGGCTTAGGATTGGGCTCGGCCAGGTCCCAATAGAAGCGGTCGAGTCTAGCTTGAACTTGGCAAGCTTAAGCTTGGCCCGACCTATCCCGTCCTAATTTATGAAATGAATTTTCAGATTTCAATTTAAACAAGTATTATTAAGTATTTGAAGGCTAAATAGACATTATATGAGTGAATTCAACCATCAACTGTACTAAATTTATCACTTAATTTAAATTTATAAATTGATTCAATAATTAATTAATAATTTATAGTGCATAAATTATTATATCTATTTAAAATTTAAATAGTGATAAATTTATGGTAGAGATGACAATTGGGCTCAAGTTCGCCTTAACTTGAAGTTAATGGGCTAGGCTTAAGTTGATTGGACTTTAAATCAGGCTCGAATGTAGGCTATCATACTTGACCCAACTTAAGGCTCAACAATTATAACAAAACGATGTTATTTTATATTTTAATTAAAAATGCAATTTGGATCGGAGTGAATATGGCTTAGGATTGGGCTCGGCCAGGTCCCAATAGAAGCGGTCGAGTCTAGCTTGAACTTGGCAAGCTTAAGCTTGGCCCGACCTATCCCGTCCTAATTTATGAAATGAATTTTCAGATTTCAATTTAAACAAGTATTATTAAGTATTTGAAGGCTAAATAGACATTATATGAGTGAATTCAACCATCACCTGTACTAAATTTATCACTTAATTTAAATTTATAAATTGATTTAATAATTAATTAATAATTTATAGTGCATAAATTATTATATCTATTTAAAATTAGGAAATCATTCCATGCCGATTTATTCATAAAGATGAAAAATAAAATATAATTAATAATAATGCATAGAAAAAGGAAAATTTGTTAGGTTTAAGATTAAAAAGCATATCTTTCATCTTTAAATTTTTATTTTTAAAATTAATTATATACTTATTAGAGAATATAGTAATTCAAATATTATTTTTAAAATTGAAAATACGATCGTATATTTTAATATTGAGAAATATTAATCTATGAAAATGGAAAAAAACAAGTTTCAAAATTTTCTTTCCCTAAAAAAAGTTTATTTTTAACTTTCCTTAAATATTTAGATTACATAAATAGAATAAATTTCTAGCTAATTTAATTTAATATTGAATAAATCTAAAGAATCTTAGTTGGAATCTATGCTTAAATGTAAAAAAGAATTATAAATTAAAATCATAATTTAAAGAAAATGATTATAACAAATCAAGCACTACGGCAAACAATTTAACAAGTTTTAAGGCTGATTATGTAATTGTTTAAAAGTTAAAATCTTCCTCTTAATGGTTCTCGGTAGGGATGACAATGAATTCAGTTGAACTCGGATTCACTTAAGCTTGAGCTCAACCCGACATCTTTTGGTAGACTTGAGCTTGACCTAAGTCTCGATTTTATTCAACCTGACATATTTTTAAAATTTTAAATTAAAAATAGAAAATAACGCCGTAATTTTATAATTGTCAAACTTAGGATCGATCACGCCTAGACAACTTAAGCTCGAACGCAGCTTAAAAATCAATTTTTAAAAAAAAAATCAAGGTTAAGACTTGACTCGAGATCCAATCAACCTAGATTTTACCCATTAGATCTCCAGCCAAGCTTAGACAGGCCAATTTGAGTTTCGACTTAAATGTTGTCCCTGATTCTTAATGATCCAGCTAGCTGTTAGGCCTTCTCCAACCATTTCATCAAAAATTACACCAAATATAGTGTAAAAGAGAATATTCCAAGAATCTTTTTACGGTGTTACTCCAACCACTTTACACTAAATTTGGTGATCAATTATTTTCAAAGAATATTTCACAATAATTTAGTTAACTAAATTAATTTATATTTATAAAATGACCTATTTTTATTTATTTATTTATTAAAAATTAAAATAAAATCATTATTCTTAATTAATTAATATACACATTGTATTAAATTAATATTATTTAACATATATAATTAATGTTATTGCAACGACAAATAAATAACATACACAAATATAATATTTTTACTGCACATTTGACCTGTGATCCTCTGAATTAACATATCGTTCCCACATATGTTTAATCAGTACATTACGAAGTTCATAATGAACTTCTTTATCTTTAATTTGCTTATGCTTAGCAAGGAATTCTTGAAATATAATTGCATCGTCTCTATTAATATTAATTTCAAGGGCTGATGTTTCGCTCAAATTTTGTATGGTCGCTTGAGTATCACATTTGTCCTCAATAATCATATTGTGCATTATAATGCATGCTAATATAATATCATGTAATATGCATTTTTTCCAAAAATGTGTCGACCCCTTGATAATTGCAAATCGTGACTGGTGAACTCTAAATGCACACTCTACACCCTTCCGACATGCTTCTTGCATCTTCGCAAATAACTTCTTTTTTAAGCCTCACGGATCATGAATGATTTGTACCAAGGTAGACCATTTTGGATAAATACTATCAGCTAAATAATATTCAGTATCGTACACTTTTCCTTGAATAACATAATGAGTAGAAGGTGTTATACCTTTGGCAAGGTTTGCAGTCAAGTGAGATGCTTCCAACATATTAATGTCATTATTTGACCCTAGCAAACCAAAACATGCATGCCATATCCACAAATCATAATCATTTATAGCCTCACGAAGTTGGGAGTCCACTATGTCCAATATAATGTCCTGACCGCTGTTAGACAATTTTGCCATGTCCAATGTATGCAATCTAAGCTCCCTAGCATCTTTGGAAAACCATGTTCTTCATTAATTTTAAGCAGTCTTGCAAAATCATTAGCATTCGATGCTTTTAGAGAACGTTGTCCAAAGACCTCCACAATGGCTCGACAAAACCTTTTTGTACTTTCAATTGTAGTTGATTCTTCAATTTTAATGTGTTCATCAGCTGAATCAACTGATACACCATACGCCAACATTCGAAACGTTGTTATTACTTTTTGTAAACTAGATAATCCTAGTTTACCACATCCATCTCTCTGTTACATAAAGTAGTCGTCATGACCTTCAACGGCACCAACAAGTCGTATGAATATATTCTGAGCCATTCGAAATCGCCTGCGAAATATTGCTGCATTATATCATGATTTTCTGCAAAATAATTATCTTATAGTCTTTGATCTACTGCAGCACGGTCATGATAAATTACTCTATGTCCAGGGATTAAGCCTTTGTGCTTTGGCTGGTTCATTATATTGTTCATATAGTAATCCATTACAAGGTTGTTATTGGTATATGTAGATAGTAATGCTTTATTTTGTGTTCATATTACAGAAGCGAGATTTAATTCATCCTCCAATGATGAGGATGAAGATGAAGATGATATATGAGAAGTACTAGCATTAGTACTCATGGTTGTAGATAAATATGATGAAAGGTTCAAAGAAGAATCTGTTAGTGATTCATTTCCTTATATAGTAAATCATCCAAGACAAGATAAGGAATTTCTACAAAAAAATCTAACTCTATCTCTTCCCAATCGTTGGATTATATTGCATTCATCTCAACCGTTTATTAGTATTCTTATCCTATTCACACAATATCAAAGATAAGATAAGGAATCTCTACAAAAAATCTAACTATATCTCTTCTCATTCATTGGATTAGATTGCATTCATCTCAACCATTCATTGCTAATCTTATTTTTTCCATACAATATCCAAGACAATATAAGGAATCTCTACAAAAAATCTAACTCTATCTCTTATTAACCGTTGGATTAGATTGCATTTATCATTGGTATTCTTATCTTTTCCACACAATATTCAAGATAAGATAAGGAATCTCTGCAAAAAAATCTAATACTATCTCTTCCCAACCATTGGATTAGATTGCATTCATCTCAACTGTTTATTAGCATTCTTATTCTATCCACATAATATCCAAGACAAGATAAGGAATCTCTACGAAAAATCTAACTCTATCTCTTCTCAACAGTTGGATTAGATTGCATTCATCTCAACTGTTTATTAGTATTCTTATCCAATCTACACAATATCCAAGACAAAATAAGGAATCTCTGCGAAAAATCTAACTCTATCTCTTCCCAACCGTTGGATTATATTGCATTCATCTCAACTGTTTATTATTATTCTTATCCAATCCACACAATATTCAAGACAAGATAAGGAATCTTTACGAAAATCTAACTCTATCTCTTCTCAACCGTTGGATTAGATTGCATTCATCTCAACCGTTCATTGTTATTTTTATCTTTTCCACACAATATCCAAGACAAGATGACGAGCGCACGGAGTTGATTCAATGAAGGGTTGTCCAAAAATCCTCAGAAGTTAATGATGATGGCGTCGGATTGATGGGTTTGTGGAGGCTTGGAAGTTTTGGCAAGGAAGGACAAGAAAGAACAAAATTCAAAATTCAACAAAATAAGAGAATACACAAGGTTCAATCCCTACTAGACCTCAAGAATACATTATTCAAGCAACCTAGGTAATCGGAACTAAATCCAAAAAGGTTGAATCAAACAAACACGTCACAATTTGGGAAAAATTGATAAGTGAATTATTGATTCGTGTTGAAACAAGAAAAAGATGAATAAACCTTACTATGGTTGACGACTCAATCACAAGATAATAGTTCATCCTACAATAACCCTAATGAACCTATTTATACCTAGGTTTAATAATAAATAATCGGGCTTTAACATAGGTTAGCCCAAAACAAAAAAAGATGTCTTAACTTAAAATAATTAAAAGGTCCAATGTATGTGCTTAATAGTCCAAGTCTTCACGTCCCAACGATATCCGGACCAAGGATTTGAGTTAGATGGATCAATTTGGGCTGAGATCTATAAAGCTCTCCTCCCATAGGCTTGGACTGTTCCATCCTCTCCAAAAGATAGCTCACATGCGCATAGAGAGCCTCCTTAAGTCTCTTGACCTTAGCTTCGGTTATGGACCCAACTGTCATAGCTAGCTCTCCTCCTTTGCCTCTGTCATTCATGCTAACTGCATTATGATCCATGCTCCTGCTCACATCACAAGATGAGGAATCTCTGTAAAAAATCTAACTCTATCTTTTCTTAACTGTTGGATTAGACTGCATTCATCTCAATCGTTCATTGGTATTCTTATCTTGTCTACATCATGTTTGTAAATAGTTAATTTGTTATACTAAACTGAAACCCTCATTTCATAAAACACTCTTTGAAATCCTAACCTATATCACTCTTTGAAACTTATCCGAAAAATGGCAAGCTCAAATTTTGGTGTAAAGCCTTCAAATACCTTTCGAAGTACATCATATTCAGTTAAAGAAGATCGAGTTTTATGCCATGTATATCTTAATGTTTCACAAGATCCAGTCATTCGTAAAGATCAATCTAGGAATTAGTTTTGGTCTCGTATCACAATTGAGTACCATCAAATGTTGCCGAATCATATTACCACTGTTCGACCTTAGAGATCTTTACAAGCTCAATGGCAAACCATAATGACAGCTATTGGAAAATTCAGATGACGTGTTTGACAAATTGAAAACTTGAATCCAAGTGGTGCTTCTGAGCAAAATATTGTAAGTGCTTTATTTATTTATTTTTTCTTCGTATGAATTGAAATACATTTGATTTATACCCTAAAATCTAACTTAAGTTATATTGTTGTCTTGCAGTTCTAGAAAGTGAAAGATTTACTCATTCAAGATCCAAAATTTCAAAAAGGTTTCAAATTTGATCATGTATGGCCAATCCTAAAAAATATGGAGAAATATGCTGATACTAGCAAAGAGAAAGCGTCGGGTCATCGAAAACGATCTAAATGCAATCAAATGTTACCGTTCGAATATGAGTGATTTCGAAGTTGAAGATGAATTTACTAAAAGAAATGATGAAGCTGATAGTTCTATTGGGAGGAAGAAAGGATAAAAAGGAATAAAATGAGAAAATGAAAAAACATTTTTTGTCCATGAATAAAGAAATCAAAGGAATGTTACATGAAAGTCAATCTCTTCTCGAAAAGAATTATGAACTTCAATTGTTACGAGCTTAAAATGAGGCGAAAAAATAGAGTTACGACAAAGACAGAAAGACAATAAAATTTTATGCAAACATTTGGATTTCATCAAAGATCCCGTGATGCGTGAGGCTTTTATAAATGAACAAATGAAAATTTATGCAAAAAGAGCTCAAGAAGGAGAACCTCAAGGAAGGGTTGGCTCATCTAGTGATTTTATCCAATATTTTAATTTTGGAGGAAATGAGGATGACCTTCCAAACTATTAATTATTTATGTTAAATTAATATTCTCAAGTGCATTAGTTTTACTTTTAATTTTATTGTTGTAATTTTAGTTTGATTGTCATATCGAGTCTAGTTGTATTTGTAATTAATTTTAGTTTGGTTGTAATTTCAAATATTTTCGTTGAATTTTAATTTTTTAAATTAATGTTGTGGTTTAAATTTATGTATGTTTTATTTCAAATTTACTTTTTATTTTTAAAATATTTTACTAATGAATTTATAGCACTTATAAATCAAAATTATAAATAAATTTGATAATATATTCAACATTAGTGTCATTCTAAATGTCTCAATGAAATAATTTCATTATAATGATATATTTTACATAAAGTAATATATATTTTAAATTTAATTACTTAATAAAATACGTAAATAAATCAAATTGTGATAAACACATAAAAAAGATATGTTAAAAAGAAAATAGACAAAATTATCTTTTTATAACTTTTGATGCATGAATAATAATACATCAAATTTAATATATTACTATTTAAAATTTTTGTGTCTTTCTCGGATTGAATTCAGTGCACCAAAGCCTTCGTTGGAGATGGCCTCAGATAAGCCAATTTCCCAGCAGCTCTTAATTGTCCGTCCCACTTCACATTCAAATCGGAGTCTGCGTAGAAACTGACATCTAACTGTATGATTTCAATTGCCCGTGGAGCCCCTAAATCAGAACTACTTGCAAGACTTTTGTCCCATAAAAGCGACGTTTAGTGTCTATATGCTCTCTACGTGCCAAAGTATCGAACGCAAGCACTTTGTTCTCATTAGTAGCTCTGTAGATGCCTAGTGCCAAGTTGCTCTTACTCTTGTCATCTCTTCTGCTTTCGTCCTCAACTCCCGTCAACATGGGAAATTGACGGAGGATTCCTTGAGTTTAAATCATTACCAATCTTTTTTAAGGACCGGTTTGATTAAATGTTAATTAATAAAATAGAATTGAATAAAATAGAATGGAAAGAAATATTTTATAATAAAATAGAATGTAATATAGTGAAAATTTATTTGAAAGATGGATGGAATGCAATGTAATGTAATGTATAATAAATGATTATTATATTCCTGATATTAAAATTATTTTTGCAAGAAATTTAATGCTATGATTTTAAAATAGAAATTATGTCCAATTAAAAAGTCACGGTTATGAACGTGATAAATAATTTTTTATATTTTCTATTTTAAAATTATAAAAGTTTTATTATTTAATAATTACTTACATACAATTTATTATTAATTATATAAAAATATTATTATTATTATTTATTTAATAGAATTTCTTCTATTATATGTGATTTATATTTAAAAATTATTTATTTATTATTTTATTTATATAAAAATATATACAAACAATTAAAGAATAATTTTTTTATATTTTCTATTTTCATTAATAAAATTTTATTAATTTTTATTTTATTATTAATAATATAAAAATATTTTTAATAAATGAGTATGGAGAAAAGGAGTTAGGGTTAAAAGAAATAATTGGTATTAAGAAAAATTATTGAGGGTATATTAGATAGTATGTATTTATTAGTTTATGTTCCATCCTAAACTCTCCGAATTGAAAGTTTTAGGTGAAATGAAACATAATATGAAACCTTTCGCTTTCATCCCATTCAGTTCTATTCTATTGTGAAACTCTCAACCAAACGATAAAAATGTGTTATATTATATTATATTCTATTATTAACCCCTCAACTAAATAGGGCATAAGCATACTTAAGTGTAAGAGATTGAGTTCAAATTCTAAATTGAAGATAATTAAAAATTAACATATTAAATTTAATTTGATTGATCTCAAATTCTTACAATTAGACTCAAGTGGATATAGATTTTAATTTGACTTTGAAAGTCTAGCTTTAACACTAGAGTAAATTTATTTGGAAGCTTAATTTTTATAAAGGATCTAATTTACGTAATATTAGAACAATTGATAAAAGTTACTCTTTTATAATTATAACAGAAAAATAATCTTTTTATAAAATTATAAAAAAAAGGTTGCGGATATTGATGATTCTCTTGGATCTTTGAAAAGCGTGAAGCCTTGTGTCCATAATACATTGACTTTTTGTATTTTAAATATTAAATTAACAATGTATTAAACAATTTATTTAAATATATAATTAGTAAATTATTACATATTTATTTTGTAAATAATTAATTCAATATCATTTTTTAAAAATGGATATTGAATTAACAGGCGTAGGACTCATGGTCATGTCATTGACAGACACAGTCAAACATACGTAAGTAGACAGTAGGCAGCCTATTTCACAGCACCACTTGCAACTCTGTTTCGAATATGGCTCCTCCCAACTTGACAACATTAAATAAGGTCGTACACAGGCATTGGATAAGATCATCCAATACCACCACCTCAAGAAGCTCTCTGATTCAAACCGTGTGCCTGCAGCGGGTACACGAGGAACACCAAACCCTGTGATGATCCTAAGTCCGTCCCCACTTTCGACCGAATTTTAAATTCCCAGTTGCAAACTAGCAACAAAAACCGGTTCCTTTAAATAGCCCCTGATTCTGGCTCTGTTTTTCTTTTCATGTGTACGCTTTTCGAGCTCTGGTCTGTCATTCTCTTGAAAAAATGGCGAATCCTGAAGAATCCTCCGCTTTAGAGCTCATTAGACAGCATCTTCTTGGAGAATTCATGTCCACGGAGTTGTTTATCAGTAATATTGATTCCACTATCTCCAGTGCTTCCATTGACCTCAAACCTGTCAAGCTCGAGATGAACCTATCCGAGTCCGAGCCCAATTCGTCCATTTCCGACACGAATTGCCAAAACCATGAAGTCTCTAGGTTTGAGATAAAACCTGAAGTCATCATTGACTTAACAACTCCAAGACCGTATCTTTCTGCTTCGAGTTCAACTACAGAGGAACCCACGGTTGAGAAAGAAGACAGAAGGCATTACAGAGGAGTCCGACGACGACCATGGGGCAAGTTTGCGGCGGAAATACGAGACCCGACCCGAAAGGGAAGTCGGGTATGGCTGGGGACTTTTGAAAGTGACATCGATGCTGCGAAAGCCTACGATTTTGCTGCATTTAAATTGAGGGGCAGAAAAGCAATTCTGAATTTTCCCTTGGAGGCGGGTCGTTGTGACCCGCCGGTGATTACCGGCAGGAAGCGTAGAAGAACGAAAACAGTGGAAGAAGAGGCAACGAACCTTCAACCAGGTAATGCTTCGCCGGATAGTTGGGATGACTACTCGTCGGAGGAAGTCGACCTTGAGGGAGACAACTGTCGTCGCTGGTCCGCAACCGGTTTCAATGACGTGCTAGTTCGTGATTAGTGAAGTATGTTTCATAAGGCCAAAATGGGATTTTCCTTGTTCTTATTTAATAAGGTTGGGCTCATAGTATTATTACCTGAAATTTGGACCAACAAAAACCTAGTTGGTCTGAATTTTGTGGAGTTGGGAGTTACTGTTCCGTCGGAGAAATTGTATCAATGTACCTTATTTCTTACAATTTTAATATTGTATTGTAAATAATGATAATTGAGTGTTAAATATAAATATAATAAAATTATTAATTACATAATATTATAAATATTTAAAAATATTTTTTGTTTAAATTGTGTTAAGTTATTTTAAAATAATTTGTTTTTTTGGAACGAAGGAACATGTAACCGATATCTTTTAAATGCGCACTGAGTAAATCTCCAAATTGACACAATAACTTGCAAATCACGCCAATCAGGTATTCCATACTAGGCTCATCTTATATGATAAACTCAATTGAGAGAGTATAAGTAGGACAATTCGAACACGAAACTTTTTGACCTCATGTCTCCTACTCCACCCACTTGATCACTCCTACGGAGCTTAACTTAATTTGTTGTTAAAACTAAATTAGAAAGTTGGTACAAGTTACATCGCATATTTAAGGAGTCATTAGCATAACAATTTACATTAAAATAGTTTGACAAAAATTTAATAAAAAATTATATTTAATATTAATGTTTAAAAGTAGAACTAGAAGTTAAATTAATAAGATAAGAGGTTTAATATTTAATAGGTTGAATTGATATTAAGTCCTCATAAAATTAAATAAAGATTGAATAAAATTAAAGAAAATTGTCCTTATTTATTAAAAAATTGAAGTTTAATTGAAAAAGAAATTATTAAAGAAAATTTTATTTATTTAGTTTAATTTATAAAAATAGATTAATATATTAAAAATAATCAATTACTTTTAATAATAAGAATTATTAAAATAAATTTTGAATAGAAAATTTACAAATTGAGCAAAAACATTTTTTACAGTTATAAGATTTTAAATTATTATTTAATATTTTTAATATTATAAAGTGTTTTTAATAATTTTAAACCATAAAAATATCTAAAGTAAAAGGTTGTCTGTGACGAGGACAGAGACAGACAGTAGCATTTCCAAATCTACCAGAACTTGACGACTCACAAGCTGGAGTCCCGGAAAAATCTACAAGTTCCGTTCGCAAGTTGGAGTTGTCTTTCTATTTCAAGCAACGACGAGTGGAGTCTAGGTCCCATGTTTGGTTTTAAATTCCTTTTTGGATCGAGCAAGCAAAGCAACAAGGTCTACGTTAAGCCCACTGGCGATAATGATTGCATTAAATAAAGGCCAAGAGGCTGAGACTCTGGTGAGCAAGTTGCATGCATGAGGAGGAAGGGTCCTACGTTGTAATCAAGTTGCCAGAGTTCTGTTCTGTTGTGCCTTTACAGATCAGGGTACTGACCTGTCAATATACAATGAGACGCCAGAATGCAACTTGCAAGGTGTGGGTGCTAGACATGGAAAAGCAAGCGACTTGCAAATGGCATAGAAGGTAGATAGGACATGAGTCCACTCATCCAGGCTAGTGATGAGGTTTGGAGTCGGCCAAACGTTTGAACAAACTCGAGGCTCATAGTTTGAGCGCGAATTCGATCGGATTTTAGTAGCCCAAAAATCAAGGGGGTCAGATATCTTATAATTATATTCTTATCATATTTTATTAAATCTCATTCAGATATTTATGTGAGATAAAACAGAATAATTGAAATAAAAAAATTGATACAAAAACTCAAATTTTGATTGGATTCAAATTATGCTTGATTGTAAGTTAAATCATAAAGTCCAAACTTTAAAAATTAAGAAAAAAAAGTTTGACCCACCACCAAATTCGCTTAATTTGAATTGACTTCTAGTCATAGTCATTCAAATTTAATTAGATAGAATTCAAATACAAATGTCTATTCCTAATTTAAATTAATTGAATTTGAAGATAAATTTGATATTCAATTCAAAAAGTCAAACTTTTATATCAAAATAAGATTATTTTGAACAATTCAAATGATTTTGGATTTAAGTTTAAATTGCACCTATTTAAATTTTAAATAAACTTCAAATCGGATTTGAATCATATCGTAAAAGAGTTGAATCATCAATTTTACTCGACTTGACCTTAAACCTAATTCATTTGAATAATTATGACCCTTTCATCTACCCAAAACAACATTTAATTGGGTATTTAATGGACATATCAATTTTAACCAGGCTCAGGTTGATCGGGTCACAAATCGGCCCGACTCAGCTCAACCCATGATCCAACTACTACTTAAAAAATGAAGCCATTTTTGACATTTTTTAAAGAATATATAATATAAGTGGAGTTGGGCCACGGCTAGGTCACCCTAGTCATTATCTGACCCATTGACATGATTAGAATTTAAAATCTTATACCCAATTCGATCGAGCATATTCTTTGGTTAGAATTCCAGATTTTTTATTATATTTTAAATTATTGTGTTTGGAATAAGAAAGTGAGCTAATTAAATAATAGCATGTCGTTTAGTGCATTGAGAGACACCAACAGATCCATTATTACGATTGCATTATAATCATTACACTAAGGAATCTTGAACCACTGCTTTTAAATATATATTAAATAAATATTTTAAAATACTAATAATTGATAACTTACGTGTAATAAAAAATTAAATATTTTTATAAAATTTATAACTGAATAATCTTAATATTCGGAGACTTAAAAATTAAATTATGTCATCTCATCACCTTAATCGCTCTTAAAATCAAGAAATCATGAATTTAAATATTCACTTAAGTTAAATTAAAATTTTAAAGTAGAGGTTTAAATTTGAATGTTAAGTTTATGCGAATAAATGACCCTTTAGGAGATGGTTGAATTAGTAAAATGGGAGTCATGAAATCAAAAGATTATGTGTTCAAATTTTCCTATTTACACTCTTTTGATTACGTCTGTCATACAGGACTTGCCTAATGTGGAGTACTCGATTGACGTGATTTGTATATTATTGCGTCAATTCAGAAATTTATTCAGTGCGTATCTAAAAGATAGCGATTATGAATTCCTCCGTTAAAAAAAAAGGAGTAAATGAATTTAAATACAAAATTAAAAATTTTAATTTAAGATATTGATCGATCTAAATTTTATTTTAGAGAAGGTTAAAAAAGGATGAATAGGATCAAACCATCAATTTTGTAATCAATCGGTTGAAGGAATTTGTTTTAAAACATTTTAAGTTTAGACAAAATAATAAACTAAAAAATGTTTTAATTTTTTGATATTTTTAATTTAATAGTAAATTTTTAAATTTAAAATTTAGTAATTAACTTTTTAAAATTTGTAAAAGTTATATTAAAACATTATTCTTTATTGATATAATTAATATATAATATTCAAATAATATTTAGTAGATAGGATACATTAATAAAAATAATTTTAAACTAAATTTACATAAAATTTGTAAAATACCGATTAATTTATTATCTAAAAAAGTAAAAATTATATTTTTGGGTTTAAAAAACTATTTTTGTTAAAAATTATATTTTTGGGTTTAAAAAACTATTTTTTTGTTCAGGATTAAATCTTTTATACTGATTATAATATTCTTATTATGTTCTATTAAATTTTATTCAAATATTTACATAAATATTGGTCGGGTCGGTCGTGCTGGGCCCGAGCCCAGTCGTAATGACTCACAGGCCGGTCGGTCCAATCTTCAAAGAT
>JANZXR010000007.1:28123522-28160029 GCA_027575705.1 Erythroxylum echinodendron
TTACATATTTCCAATCATATTATACTATAGGGGCATTTTCGTCATAGGCACTGTTTTTATGTTCTGTCCCCTGCAACCAAACACATTTCTGTTCTTGAGACGAAGACAATTGTTTCTGTTCTGTCCATCACAACCAAATAGCTCACTGTCTCCAATTTCTGTTCTATTCCGTCTCTAAATTTCCGTCTCGTTCCGTCTCTGCATATTGGAGACAGTAACCAAACAGACTGTAATGTCACCGCTTGATATCTCCAAGAACTTAGCTTTTTTATTATCCGGGAAGATTTCTTTTTTTGTTACCCGTGATTTAGGTGGGTCTCAATTATAAGAAGGTTCACATCCAGATTAATCTTCGCTTGAGTCGGATAGGTTCTTTGCGAGAAGCAAAGTTATAATCCCAAGTTTTAAAAGGCTGCATAAATGAGAGGAGTTTGAACCTACAACTTCACTTAAGTCAAAAGAGCCCCTTATCAACTCACTTACGCCTTGAGTTTTTATATAGGAAGATTTCTAGACACGCTACGACTGTTCTTCAGATTTGACACAGTAAATTGATAGGCCACTATTGGTCTACCGAAGGAAGAAGAAGGCCAGAATCCCCTGTATTCCTACCCAAGTCCAAAATGAGGAAGCTTCTAAGTGATGTGGCAAGGAAGAGGGGCTGTCAATAACAGAGTTCGTTTCCACCTAGTATGCAGTGTGGGATGGTAGTTATAAGTAACAAACTTCTGTTTTGGTTGTTATTTTCCTTTTCTCAAGCATATATAACATAGAGGGTAGACTAGAGAGAAATATATGATTGTAATCTTCATTCTGGAGTCTCAATAGAGCTCTACGAATCACAGCTGTAATAGCTATTGGGCCTTGGAAATTATTACAAGGATTCTCTCCTAATAAAATCTACTCCATTTGCTTGCTCTCTATCCTCCACTTCTTGTGTTTACTGCCTAAGTAACTAAGGCTTTAACAGTTTGGTATCAGAGCATTTCGGTCCCAGAAAATCTCATGCCTTCAATGAGAATGGAATCAAGAACGGAAAATATGGAGAAGGAGTTGGCAGAGATCCCCAAGGTTATATCAGGGGTGATTGCGGAGAATATGGATGAGTTGAAGAAATTGATCACAATGCAGGTTGCTAGTATGCAAACGCTGGTGACAGAGATGAGGAAGGAGAAACACTCCCCCTCCATCCACGGAGGAGAGTCAGGTGCTTCCGGAGGAAATAGAAACCCTCCAGAAAACCCACCACCTACCGACAACCTGACCAACCCATAGCTACCGATTGACCCCACCCATCAGCCTCCCCATGACCCCAAATCCTCAAACCTAAAAAATTCTAACACACCTAAATTCGATTCCTCCACTCCAGCTACTCCTTGGAATAAAGATAGATTAACCCGAAAATTGGAACTACCCATTTTCTCTAGTTCTGATCCGGATGCATGGGTCCTGCAGGCAGAGAGATATTTCTCTCTTAATCGATTGACTGAGGCAGAGAAAATCGAAGCTGCTGGCATCTGTTTCGAAGGTGAGGCGCAATCATGGTTGTGTTTCGAGGAGAGGACGACCACCTTCACATCTTGGAAGCAGCTCAAGGACCAACTTCTGCAGAGATTTCTTAGTCCCGTCGGGGCGCGTTGCTCCAGCGCCTGTTGTCCATCAAACAGTCAGGATCGGTGTCGGATTATCGAGCTTAGTTCGAGATGATGGTGGCGATGGCGTTGTTGCTTGATGATTCCACCCTTACTGTTGTGTTCTGTAATGGCTTGGAGGAAAATATCAGAGATGAAGTTTGGTTCTAAACCCAAACAGACTTAAAGAAACAATGGAGGTTGCTACTATTGAGCAAAAGTTGACGGTGAGTCAGGCTATAAAGATCCAGATGGCAAAAGAAATAGGAAATACCCCTGAGTTTGAGACCCGCACTATATCCTGGCCCAACAAAACGTCCACCACCTCTAATTATCCTAGCCCAACCGTTACCACCACAAATAGCCAAAACAGATCCAATCCAATACCCAACACCATAACCCTTTCAAATTACTCTACAATCAGAAACCAATCCACCCATTCAACAACAAATTTTTACCCAAACCAAAAACACACCTCATTTAACTTGGGGTCGAGATACCGAAGAATGAATGCAGCAGAGGCACAGTCCAAGAGAGAGAAAGGACTTTGTTTCTATTGTGACGAGAAGTGGAAAGTGGGACATGTGTGTAAGAACCGAGAGTTACATGTGTTGCTAGTAAATGATGATTCGGAAATCATGGAACCCTTGGAGGAAGAAGGAGCTGAATTCAACCCAGTGGAAGGAGTGGAGCTTTCCATGAACTCGGTGGTGGGATTAACGGAGCCTAGCACTATGAATCTAGAAGGAGTGTTACTAGGAAATACGATAACCATTTTGATAGATTGCAGGGCGACCCATAATTTTATTGCAATGAACTTGGTGGAGAAATTAAAAATACTGGTGGTGAAGACAGGAAATTATGGCGTCATGGTAGATAATGGGCAGCAAATGAAAGGGAAAGGATTGTGCAAAGCCATTGTAGTAGAGATGCAAGGGTTAGCGATTGTTGAGGATTATTTACCCATTCCCATGAAGAGCACCGATTTGATCTTGGGAATTAAGTGGTTGGCGACATTAGGGGAGACTAGAGCAGATTGGAAGTAGCTCACTCTATCATTTGAGATGGGTGGAAGAGCCATCACGTTGCGGGGTGACCCGAGCCTTCGTACTACCAAGGTATCTCTTAAAACAATGATGAAAGAGATTCATGGGCAACAAGAGGTCTTTTTAATTGAGTTGTGTTCCTTAGTAGTAGGAGAGGAGAATAGGGTTGACGTTCCAGTGAAGTTGCAAGGGCTGTTGGAGAGATTTGCAGCAATTTTTAGGGAGCCCAGGGGGTTGCCTCCAAAAAGAAGTATGGATCATGCTATAGTATTGAAGAGTGGACTCGGTGAATGTTAGGCCATATCGATATCCCCATATACAGAAAAATAAGATTGAAAAACTGGTAAGTGAAATGCTGCTAGCAGGAATCATACGACACAGTGTGAGCCCATTTTTGAGTCTTGTGTTATTGGTAAAGAAGAAGGATGGGAGCTGGAGATTCTGTGTAGATTACATAGCATTGAATAAAGTCACAATTCCAAATCGATTCCCTATTCCCAACATTGACGAATTGCTTGATGAGCTTCATGGAGCCAAAGTCTTCACTAAGTTAGATTTAAAATTTAGCTATCATCAAATTCGTGTGAAGCCAAAGGATATTTGCAAGACAGCATTTCGGACTCACGAAGGACACTATAAGTTCTTTGTAATGCCTTTCGGGCTTACCAACGCCCCAGCCACCTTTCAAGCACTCATGAACTTCATTTTCAAAGGTTTACTTCGCAAATTTGTCCTCATTTTTTTTATGATATTTTAATTTATAGCACTAATTGGGAAGATCACTTGTGGCACTTGGAGACAGTTTTTGAGATTTTACAGCGCAACCAGCTGCTTGTCAATAAAAAAAATGCAGTTTTGGTCAGGAGTCCTTGGAATACTTAGGCCACATCATTTCTTTCGAAGGAGTACATATCAATCCAAGCAAGATAGAAGCTATGCGGGCATGGCCTTATCCAAAGAATCTTAAGGAGCTGCGTGGGTTATTGGGCCTTACCGGGTATTACCGACGATTCGTTAAAGGATACGGAAGATAGCCGAGCCTCTTATAAAGTTGCTCAAGAAAGATGGTTTTAATTGGGGAGATGAAGCCATCATGGCTATGGATCAACTGAAGAAGGCTATGGAGGCAGTACCTATGCTCGCTTTATTAGATTTTAACGATAGTTTTATGCTGGAAATAGATGCGTCGGGGCATGGAGTAGGTGTCGTTCTCTCACAAAAAGGGAGAGCCATTGCGTTTTTGAGCCAAGCCTTGAGTGGAAAAGCAAGGCCGAAGTCAGCATATGAACGAGAGCTCATGGCAATTGTGTTTGCGGTCCAAAAGTGACGGTATTACTTGCTTGGTCGACATTTTATCATTCGAACGGACCAAAAGAGTCTTAAGTTCTTATTTGAGCAGAGAGAAGTTGCACCTAACTGTCAGAAATGGTTGGCAAAACTGATGGGTTTTAGTTTCTAGATCCACTACAAACCAGGCAAAGAAAATCTAGCAGCTGATGCGCTGTCTCGAGTACCGGGGCCCATTCAGTTGCAGCAATTATGGGTGAATACTGTGGTAGATTTGGATGAACTACGGAAAGAGCTTAACAAGGATCCCAAGTTGTCCCAAGTCTTGGAGGAATTGCGTAAAGACCCACATAGTAAAGCTGGATGGTCTTTGGTGGACAGAAATATGCTGTATAAGGGAAGGATAGTGGTGTCTCATACAGGGACGTTGAATGAGAAATTGCTGCGGGAGTTTCATTGTTCTACGATGGGAGGACATGGAGGTTTTCTCAAAACGTATAAGCTGTTATTGAAGGAAGTATATTGGGAGGGGTTAAAGCGAGATGTGCAGAATTTTGTTGATAAATGTGGAATTTGCCAATAAATGAAACATGAAACCTTAGCCCCTGATGGTCTCTTACAACCTTTGCCCATTCTAACAGCTATATGGGAAGATTTAAGCACGGATTTCTTAGAAGGGTTGCCCCGTTCAGAGGGCTATAACTCGATTTTGGTTGTTGTTAATCAGCTAAGTAAGTATAGCCATTTTATTCCCCTGAAACATCCATTTTCAGCTAAGATAGTGGCGGAGGAATTCATCAAGCGAGTGGTGCGGCTCCATGGATTTCCAAAATCCATTATGACGAATAGGGATAAAGTCTTCATGAATCATTTTTGGACTGAACTTTTCCATACTAAGCTTAATCGTAGCACAGCTTATCACCCTCAAAGTGATGGCCAGAGTGAGGTGGTGAATAGATGCTTGGAGATTTACTTACGCTGTTTTCTAGGGACTCAACCTAAAAGCTGGATGAAATGGTTACCTTGGGCAGAATATTGGTTTAATACTTCCTATCATTCGGTAACCAAAAGCACCCCCTTTTAGCTTGTTTATGGTCGGGAACCTCTGAAATTACTAAGGTATGAAGCTGTACATGCCACTGATAATTTTGATTTAGAGGTTGCTCTCATTGAACGAGAAAGACACAATTGTTGAGAGCACAAACTTATATGAAACAAAGAGTAGATGAGAAGCAAAGAGACATTGAGTTTCAGGTTGGTGATTTGGTTTACTTAAAATTACAACTCTACCGGATGAAGTCATTAGCACGTCGCATGAATGAGAAATTAGCTCCACGATTTTTTGGCTCCTACAAAATTTTACAACGGATTGGCAAAGTAGCCTATAAGCTGGAACTGCCAGTGGAAACATCTATTCATCCAGTATTTCATTGTTCACAGCTCAAGAAATGTCTTGGCGAGTCCATTCAGGTACAGCCCTTACCCTCTACTCTTACCGAAAAATTAGAATGGTGGTGGAACCATCAGAGGTACTGGTTTTATGGCGTAATTTGCCAGAATTTGAAGCAACTTGGGAGTATGTGGAAACCATCTGAAATCAGCTTCCAAATTTTACCCTTGAAGACAAGGTTGTTGCGGAGGGAGGGAGTATTGATAGGCCATTATTGGTCTATCGAAGGAAGAAGAAGGCCAGATTCCCCTATATTCCTACCCAAGTCCAAAATGAGGAAGCTTCTAAGTGAAGTGGCAAGGAGGGGAGCTGTCAATAACAGAGTTCGTTTCCACCTAGTATGCAGTATGGGATAGTAGTTATAAATAACAAACTTCTGTTTTTGTTGTTATTTTCCTTTTCGCAAGCATATATAGCATAGAGGGTAGACTAGAGAGAAATATATGATTGTAATCTTCATTCTGGAGTCTCAATAGAGCTCTACGAATCACAGCTGTAATAGCTATTGGGCCTTGGAAATTATTACAAGGATTCTCTCCTAATAAAATCTACTCCATTTGCTTGCTCTCTATCCTCCACTTCTTGTGTTTACTGCCTAAGTAACTAAGGCTTTAACATAAACCTATCTACTTTTCTTATTCAAATGGTGGGTTTTGGACTATACCTAACTCGAGAACATAAACAACCATTTAAGACAAAGCTGAAAACGTGCTTGGCAATTAATCAAAACAAGCTTAATGCACAATCTTCTATATGAAAACATGTATCTGTTCCTCAGCTTGCCAAGTTCTACATATTTCACTGCATTTGCAGGAAAAAGTAAACTTCATTGATGTCTATTCCAATGGTGCCTACTCGATTGGATTTGAAATTTATGTTCCTCCATTTATTGTGTATGAGATGAAGATGGACCACTCAAGGATGGTGTTGATCTTGGAGTTCCAGGATCATTTCCTGAGATGGGTAGGATCTATCTCGACTCCATGGTACTTGATCACAATGTTTTCCAAACCAATCAAGCAAAATAATTCGCAATTTTTAAACAACATATTTTGAAAAAAAAAATATATTTACTCTTTATAATCAATCACTCGGCCATACTTTCCAAATAACAATCGTAGAAAGTGATGATAATCCTTCCTAGTGTTGGATGTAGTATGAAAATTGATCAAAGATAACCTCAAGGAAAGTAAATCCAGTCGAAGAAATGAAATTTTATTAGTGCAAGTTGTGCATATGATATATCCAATATTTATTATAAATAATTATTAAATATCTTATTTAAAAATATTCAGATTCTATAAATTATAAATGTGTAGAAAATTTTTTATAGATTTTGATCAAAATTTGCAAGAATTAAATAAACAATAATAATATCAAGTGAAATTCCCGTTGAATCGTAAAATTTGAAGAGGTTTAGTAGTACGCAGCTTTACCTCTATCTAGTAGAGAGACTATTTTTGACAGACCCATGTGCAATGCAAAATAATAATGATAGTACAAAAGTATAAAAACGTACGTATAAATAAAAATATAAATATATACAATACATAATACCGTACATATAAAGCGTGATAAAGATTAATAGTAATAAATAAAATAATTAAATATACAAATTAGAAAAAGACAAGTACAATAGTAAATCAAATCGGCAACGTCAAGAATGTAATTAGGCTAAGTAAGAAACTATCTAGGTTAAAAAATACGAGGTAAGTAACACATATTAAAAAATATATATAAAATGAAAAATTTGAAAGAAAATGTATAAAATATCTAAGAGAACAAGAATAATCTCTCTACGAGAGATTCTTTATCTAAATCCTAATACGCCAAAATTTTCTATTTCAAGTCATATCTTCCGTAAGTTTTAAGAGAGCCATATAATTCTTAATCACTTCTTTCTAATTCTTCTTAGGTCTTTTTTTTTCCTCTAACAATTTCTAACTACTATTTTTGCAAGAACTAAATGGATGAACTTAAATCCATTGTTTATGAAAAGTACAATAAGTATATTTCCACATTATTTCAAAAAAATCAACTTGAAACTCATTTTCATGTGATTCCTGTTCTTCTTATGTCAATCTACATAAGAATCACGATGATCACCACTATCAGTTTGTTTGATAGTAATGCCTGTAAGCTTGACATTAAAGCTAAACGTAATGACAAATTGCAGCTGACACAAGAAGCTGCATATGGGGCGAGTTAAAAGGAATCTTGACATTAAGAACAGAAGAATTGGCATCAACTAACATTATAGATAGTGACTCTAATAATTGTCAACTATACTGAATCATTATTATACAAAACATCACAGAGTCTAACATAAACGCATGTTCAAGGTCAGGCCTGGAGTAGAATTGACAGAAGCAATTGGATCAGCAAAGGAGTGGTCCTTTTGAAAGTGTGCCTCACGTTGCCAAAGAGACTGGTGTTTTACACATAAAAGGGCCATTGACCAAATTAGACATCATCATGCAATAATGATTGTGATGATGAAGTTGACTCCACCACCCTTAGCCAGCTAAGGAAATGAACATAGAGAAATGTAGAATAATTAGA
Source organism: Erythroxylum echinodendron (assembly GCA_027575705.1). Lineage (NCBI taxonomy): Eukaryota > Viridiplantae > Streptophyta > Magnoliopsida > Malpighiales > Erythroxylaceae > Erythroxylum > Erythroxylum echinodendron. The sequence continues at coordinate 28,131,499 of JANZXR010000007.1, forward strand.
CTATACATTTTCCCATGTCTCACTTTGATTTAGGATAGGATATGCAGTAGCTACAACACCAGAAAAACTTGGCATTGGATTTGGTGTTTCTTGGCACAGAATCAACAGCAATCAGTAAAAACATGGGAATCATCCCAACCAAGAACACAAATCCTGAAAGTGGTGACGTAGTTGAAACAAACATGAACACCTGTGCTGGAGAAATGATTGGGACTCCTGTGTGAACTTAACAAAAGAAAGCTGGCATGATATGAAATCCAAGACCATGTGCTGCTGATGTTTTCCGCAATAAAGAATTCCCAGATTCTGACAAAGCCAAATTTCCAAGTCCGAATACAAATCTACATTTCTTGTTGGATGGCTGAAAAAGTACAAATTTCGCTTCAATTTAATATTCTGGCAACAAAACTTTATTGATGAGCATCGACATCTGAAATTCTGCAGCTCTTTTTATGTATCTGAAACATTCAATAATTTGAATAACCATGTATGAATTTTCAGCAAGTCATTGTCATCCCTGTTCATCACTCTTGTCCCAACCACAATTGAAAAATCTAGGTCAAAATCATCTGCACAGTACTTTTCACAATTGGTATGTATGCTATCTTTCAATTTCTTCAAGCTTCCAGAGGACTTCTTTCATATTTGGCCTAATCGAAGGGGAAGGGGCACAACAAGCCATGGCAAGCTGAAAGAATTTGAGTATGCATTCTTCGGTAACTGGCCTCCGAATGTCACTGCCATTGCTAAGAAGTATGTCTGGATGGTATAAATCTGAAATTCTTCGATCAAGTACAGCATTTCTCATGAATGTTGGGAGATAGAAGTCCTCATCGGTACTAGGGTTCTCATTAATAGCTTCCTTCCCTGACAGCAGTTCAAGCAATATTATCCCAAAGCTATATATATCCGTCTCCTCATTTGCATCTCTCATTTTCATAAGATCAGGAGCTTTGTAACCATCAGCAGCAGAAGCTTCAAGCATTTCTTGTCCAGCAGTAGGGTTCAACAACAGAAATAGGCTGAAGTCTGAGATAAATGGTTTATGATTACGGTCCAAAAGTATATTTTTTGACTTGAGATTTCCATGAATAATAGGTTTTTGTAATCCTGAATGAAGATGATCTAATCCTCTGGCTATGCCAGTCGATATCTCAAGTATAACAGTCCACTTGTGAGATACAGGACTCCCATCTGTCCATCAAAATCAAACTTGGTGTCATTAAGCTACAGATTCCAACTCAAAGGATGAAATTGGTAGTATCTAACTAAGAACATCAAGAAATTTGTTGGACAAAGTTGAAATGCCATAATGAGGTCATTGAACGTAAAATATGCAACAAACATTCAAACTTAGTTGACTACTTGCACAGGAAGAGATCTGCACAGCAGAGAGAACAAATTAGACTTCACTCTCAAACCGGTAGAGGATCCGCTCCACCAACCGGGAAAACAAAGGAAAAGAAAACAGATTTAAAACATAGAGGAAGAGAGAGAGCTATAGAAGGAGAGAGCCTATGAACAAGAACCAAATGGTCAAATTATTGAAGACGTGTGCAAGTTCAGTGATCGTTTAATCAACAAATTAACTCATGACGTGACAGTGAAACAGGATTCTGGCAAAAATTAGTCTTAACAAGGGAAATTCATAACACATGGAAAAGATCGAAAATGAAGACAGAATTAAGAAAAACCCATATGGTAGAGGATGCAATACACAGTTCCATGAATATCAAGATCTAACAAGAGATTTACACTAACCTTCCATCTCTTATAAACTTCTTCAAGTTTTTATTTACGCATTTTGGATCCGATATCACTTAAAAGTAAGTTCTAATCAATAAAACATGTTCCTCTGCCTTAAAAGTTCAACAAAATTAAGCAATAGTGATCTTGCTCTCACTACCACCCATGATTTTTCATTTATCTAGAAATTCATGTAACCATTACTCAGAAAAATAAGATCCACAAAACAGAGTAACAGAACTTAGAAAGCCATGATTAGTCTCTAATGTAGGCTTTCAGTATTACTATTCTCATGTTCACTAAGCCAAATAGTTCGTTGTTACAATTTCCTGCGACAAACAATGTGAAGAGAAAGCTTCTGTACTTCGTCAGCTACCAAACATCAAAAATGGAAATCAAAAGCTATACAACTTACCACGGATGAACTGAGCCAGATTGCCATGCCTATAAAAAGGATGAACAAGAAGTTTTTCACCTCTTGGTCCCCCATAGAACCCTAAAACAGGCACCAAATTGGGATGCCTAACACTACCCAACAACTGAATCACGTCAAGAAAATCTTCCCCCTTCGCAGTGCAAATTGGCCTCAAGAACCTAAGCAACCTCACACAATTGCTCCTCTGAAGCAAAGCCTTGTAGAGAGTACCATAATTGGATTTTCCAATCACCTCTCCAGGAGCATCAAGAATGTCACTGATCGTAAGGTCCTGACCACCTTGGAAAGTCATTAATTCCTCTGACTCTATCTCATACCCATGCTTGTGCTCAGTGGACTCTATGTCATTGAAGTTTTTCTTCGCTCTTCTTCTCGTGCAAATAAAGATTACAAGTACGAGAATGATCACAACAGTAGCTGGAGTTAGTCCCAGAATCAGTTTTAGCATCTGCGATTTCTTCATTTTCAAAGTAGAAATCTTTGAACGTCTCCTACTGAGAAAGCATACGATGCTTTGAGGAATTTAACAGTTACAGTGTATGAGGAACAAAGAAACAAGATCTGGGTACAGTGTAAAAAGTATAAGAGTTAAGCTTGACGAAGCTTCAGTTCAACTTTGCGTTGGGATATGTGAGAACAAGACAAGAAGAAGGAGATAGAATGAAACTTTGTGGGGTTATGGAACACAAGCTTTAACTTTCTCTGTGGGGAAAAACAAAAAAAACTGTTAAACTCTGGTTAGAACAAACGGGCATTGGATCAGGAGAGGCTGAGAGATATGAGAGATATGAGAGAGCCTTCTGTATCAGAATGAAGCAGAAGAATCCTTTAAAATATAGAGAGCTGAATCAGTGGAACATACCTATCTAACCATTTGATGTTTTATCTGTTTTATGACTGCAGACTTGGTTTGGTGTAGCTGTGCAAGCCGTGTCACAACTTTGGAAGCGTTAAACAAAAAAGATTGGATCTTTGGTCATTTTCTCAAGTGGTTAAAAATGGTAATAATGCTTCCTGCCATTAGTAGCTGTAAACTGAAGCTAAGTTAGAAAATTGTTCAAGTTGCTCAACAAATCCAAAGTGTAGAGCATAAGAGTGGACCCAAAAGATCAAGTAATTGGAGTCTTTTTGGCTTTGTAATGTAGTTGGAGACAAGAGTGAAGATAATTGGTGGCGCACAACCACAAAGATGCGACCTTTAACTTCAAAAGTAGAAAGAATAAGGAAACAAAAAATTAAAAAGAACAAACCTTTAAAGGCCATGTGTTTCAATTTGGCCACCTAAAATCTTTCTTGGGGTGATTATATTCTTCTATATGTGTAAATACTTTCTCCTTGTCATCATCATAGTTTATGCGTTATAGTATTTAGATAAAAAAATGTTTTTTTTTATTATTTTACAAGTATTTTATCATCCAAAATGCTTGTAAAATAATAATTTTATATAATTTATCTAACAAAATATTGTATATAATTTATTATTTTGAAAGCATTTTTTTATCATTCAAAACAATTCTAAAATATTTATGGTATTAAGAAATACTAAAAAAAATTCTACTCTATTTTTTATATTATGTCAATATTTTATATTTTTGTAGATGAAAAAATAATGGACCCTTATTATTTATTAAAATTAAGTTAATAACAGTCATACAATCTTTTTAAATAAGTCTTTTTTAAGATGTTGTTGTCATTGTTGTAATTTCTTTTCTCAAAAAAGTCTTTTTAAATAATAATTTGGTTAAGCTACATAATGAAATTTGCATTAAATTTATAAACTATTTTTAAATAATTTAAAATAGTAAAAATATGATATAAATAGAAATCATAATGGAGATTAACATGATTCATTCCCTGCAAAGGGCATTCATTAAAGCCAGCTGATATCCACCGTCGGATCAATACGATGATCTGGGACGTTAGTACATACGAGTAGGACCTAACTTTTCACAGAGGTAGTTGAGACGTCGTGCTGATTAACGGCGGAGATTGCTGTGATTTTGGTACGGTGGACCCCACGTTACTCGCTCTCCATGCATTGAATCCCCTTTTATCATTTGTCCAATAAAACATCAAATTGGTGAGACCGTTGGGACCACATGAGCTATCATGGTCTCTCCAAACGTGTGACAGATGGTGGCCCACAAGTTCCTTTACCCCCACCAAATATTAATCATTTTGCTTTTAATTATTGAACAATTTTTTCCTATATTTAAATCATTGATTATTTATTTTTAAAATTAAAAATGATGAAGTATTAAAATTTAATACATAACTAAATAATATTCCAAAAATAAAGGATAATATTTAAAACATGAGGATTAAAATAAAATAAAACCGACTTTAAATTTTTAAATAAGTTAGGAAAATCTTTTTCAATCATTTTTTAAAATTTTAAAATTTAGTTTAATACTAACTGAATCTTATAAACCTTAAATATTTTGTCTTATCGATTTAACTTTCAGTCTAATTTTGAAAAAATTGACTATATGTATAAAAAAACTATTGCAAATGTAATAATTGTTAATAAAATAAATTAAAATCATTATCTCATTCTTTAGGGTAATATGTCCAATTAAGCTCATACGGGGTGGTCGAGTCGGTAGAATGAGGAGACATGGGGCTAAAAGATCTTATGTTTAAATCCTCCTACTTATACTCTCTCGATTGATTCTTTCGTGCAGGGCTTGCCTAGTGCGGAATACTTGGTTGACATGATCTACAAACTATTACGTCAATCCGAAAGTTTATCCAGTGTACATCTAAAGGATAGCGGCTGCGAATTCTTCCTTTTTAAAACCAAAAAAAACAAAAAAATGTCCAATTAAAATAAATAAAAGTCACTAATAACAGAATTAAAATGGAGGATAAGAGTTATAATGTCAACGGAATTAAGTAAAATGGACACTTCAAATTTCTTAATTAGGAACATTGTCAATTCAAAGTAATATGATTAAAAACACAAGGTGGGATATCATTATAATATGGTGCAACAGAACAATCCATCTAAACTAATAGGACTTTGACATACCTTTCAAGTGAACAATTATAAGCATGTAGTGGAACTTAAGCTTTCCATAGTTAATCATGTTTTCCAAATAATCATTCTCAGATTAAGGGTGACCCGAGTCCAAATTGAAGCCTGATCAGACATGAATTAAACTTGATTAAATATATTTTAATTTTTAAAAATTAAAAATTAAAAATAGCATCAATTTTGTTAAATATTTGAGAATTATCGAGTGAACTTGCTGGAATTATAAGCATAGCATGCTTTCTAATTCATATGCATTATTGTGTCTAATATTTTAAAAATCGGATCATAAGTTAAGCTGATAAGACAAGAAATTTAAGATTTAAAAGGTTCAATTGGTATTAGACTATTATAAAATCGATTAAAGATTGAATAAATTAAAAATTTTAAAAATAATTGAAAAAAACTATTCTCACCTATACAAAAATTTAAAGTTTAATTGAAAAAACGCTGTTAAATAAAAGTTAATCGGTTTATTTTAGTTTATAAAAAATGATTAATTTATAAAAAACTGACTGAGTAATTAATAAATTGATTAGTTTTTAATAACAAAGATTATTAATCTAAATGCCTATTTGGATGAGCTTATATCAGTAGAGTTTTTGTCAGCATGGCTTTTCTGAGAAGCTAGTTGACTATTTGACTGTTATTTAAAAAAGAACTTTTTGAAAGAGCTTCATACAGTAGACTGTTCGACAATATAAAAATAAAAAGTACTTTTAATTTTAACTATATTTTATTTTGTAATAAAAATTATTTATCTATATAAATATTATTAAAATATATTAAACAGTATGCAAAGCACAATATATTAATTATTATATAATTTTAAGCCATATGAAACATAAATAAAAATATATCTAACCAAATCTTTTGTATGGATTATAACATAAGTAAAAGTAATATCAAAAATAAATATTAAAACATATAAAAAAGTCAAATAATATTATATAAATCTCAAAATAAACGTGAAAATGTATTTATGGGTATTGTAGAAATTATGTGTAAAATATAAAGGTAAAAGAGACTAAAAAATAGGCTCATTAATTGATCTTAAAAATTTACCTGAAAAAGTACTTTTTTGATAAGCTCTAAATTTGAGCTTCTTAAAAAGTTATATTTTAACTTCTAAAAGATTTATATCTACTAAAAAGTGTTTTTTATTTTACAGTCAAACACTCATTTTCTTAAAAAAGTATTTGCGGTGAAAAAATACTTATTTACTCTCAAAAAATTCAACCAAATAGACATTAAATCAAATTAAAAAATTAACTGATTTAACATATAAAAAATTTTAAAGTTTAATTTAAAAAAAGACTGTTAAATGCAAGTTAATCGGTTTATTTTAGTTTATAAAAAATAATTAATTTATAAAAATGACTGAGTAATTAATAAATTGATTAGTTTTTAATAACAAAAATTATTAAACTAAGTGCATGTTTGGATGAGCTTAGATCAGTAGAGCTTTTATCGGTAGAGCTTTTCTGAGAAGAGTTTTTATAAGAAACTAGTTGACTATCTGACTGTCATTTAAAAAAGAGTTGTTTCAAAAGAGCTTCATACAATAGACTGTTTGGCAACATAAAAATAAGAAACACTTTTAATTTTAACTATATTTTATTTTTTAATAAAAATTATTTATGCATATAAATATTTTTTAAAATATATTAAACAGTATACAAAGCATAATATATTAATTATTATATAATTTTAAACCATATGAAACATAAATGAAAATATATCTAACAAATTTATATGGATATAACATAAGTAAAACTAATATCAAAAATAAATATTAAATCATATAAAAAGTCAAATAATATTATATAAATCTCAAAATAAACGTGAAGATGTATTTGTGAGTATTGTGAAAATTATGTGTAAAATATAAAGAAAAAAGGGATTAAAAATAGGCTCATTAATTGATCTGAAAAAGCACCTTTTTTATAAGCTCCAAATTTAAGCTTTTTAAAAAGTTGTATTTTAACTGTCAAAAAAATTATATTTACTTAAAAGTGTTTTTTTATTTTACAGTCAAATACTTATTTTTAAAAAAACTTTTATAATAAAAAAAGTACTTATTTACTCTCCAAAAATTTAATCAAACAAATACTAAATCAAACTTAAAAAATAACTAATTTAAGATTTTCAATATTAAATCAACCGAATCGACTTGTGTCGTCTTGTAACTTTTACTTCGTGAACGTATAAGTATGAAATAAATTTTTGGATAAGATTTAATAGGATAAAGAAAAGATTGAATAACCTTATCAGAGGGGTATCTGTAGGTCGTCAATTCTTAGCCATAAATGATGATTGAAGAACTCCCGATGATGACGTGAGACTGAGAGAAATGAAACAAAACTAAACAGAAAGCTACGGACCAGCTATAACAGGCCAACTACTTTGAGAGTCTTAATGGGAAAGTGGGGATGGTGATGGTACAAATTTAAAGGCTAGAATCTGGAGTCCTAGAAAAGGGTCATTTATAAACAAAAGGTAAAAGACATAAAAATAAGTACGAAGATAGGCAATATGAAAAAAATTAAAATTTAGGAGGTATTTGTTATTTGTTATTTGTTATTTTTATTTTTATTACAAATTTAGTAAAAAATATGTTTATTTGAATTTTTAGTTTCTATTTTTTAATAATCTAATTTACTGTTAATTAAATATATAATTTTTCAATTTTTATTTTTAAATAAAATTATCAATAATTTAATTCAACATTATATATTTAATTAATTAAAACTAATTACCAATAAAATTATGAATAATTTAATTTTTATAATTAAATTATATGTAATTAAAATTTAATAATTATTAATAAATATGATAAATTTTAGAATATATAAATATTCAAATAAAATTTGACTTAAAAATTAAAAAATATTTCAAATAAAAATTAATTTAAAAATAAAATTTGATTTTTAAATTATTTAATTTATTAAAGAAGCACAATTTCATTAATAATTTGTTAATAAATATTATATAAGAGATTAAATAAATTTATTTAATTAAAAATAATTTATCTTTAAATTTTATCTAATATGCAATTGTTATCAATGATAAAAATATAATTATATTAACATTAACAATTAAACAGGTTGTTGTTTTTTACTTTTTATTTAAAAAATACAACAAAAAATGGAAAACAAAAATTAAAAACTAAAAACTACAATAAAAAAACAGAAATAGAACTAAATGGCCCCTTAAAATAATTAAATATAACTCAAATAAATTAATTATTATAATTATCTTATATTATTAATTTAATTCAAATTCGATTAGTTTAGAATGATTTTTAAAAGTTGAATTGACTTATTATACTAATGATATGTAATTAGTTTACGTTTAATATTTATATTACGTATATTTTATTATTATTATTTAATTAAAATTAACTCGAAGAATTTTTTTTGAAAAACTAAAAATTAGAAAAAATTTTCCAAAATCTTACAAATTAGGGTTTTTAAAAAAATATTTCTTAAATTACAAAAAAGTTCTTTATATTTTACAGTAAAATTTGAACTCTAAAATATTTTCAAATTTTACTTAATTTTATAATATTAGTCTAAATTTTAAAAAATAAAGCTAAACTGCTCTTACTTTTAATTTTAACAAAAACGGCCTGATATTAATATTTTCTGTTAATGTTGATGACTTGGCAAGCTACTTTGTATTAGTATTTTTATCACACAAAGTGTCATATATTGTATTTATGCCACATATAAATTTTATTATTTAATAAATTAGAAAATTAAAAACTATAAAAATAATTATGAAGTAAACATACGAGTGTATAATTATTTTAAATTTTTTGACATTTTTAATTTATTAAATAATAAAATTTATACATGACATAAATATTATATTATAGTCCACAATAAAAATATTATTTTAATGTAAATAGTTGGACAATTGAATATCAGAATATTTTTACTAAAATTAAAATTTGAACATTTTAATATCATTTTAAGATTTCGAATAATATTACAAAATTAAATAAAATTTGAGATATCTTTTTATATTTAACTCTAGAGGAAAAATGACACCAACATTAAAAGAGCAACAGAGTACTTATTGACCTTAAGATGGCTCTTTGTCATATCTAGTCCTACAACAACAGCAACGAGCCAACAAGAAGATGTTTACGGAGGTGGTCCAAGTGGTACAGCTAGACACTTTAATGTTATATTTAGATATTTAGTTGGGTTTTTATTATCTTAATTAATAGCTTGTTTGGTTTGGTATTAACTAATAAAATAGAATGGATCAGAATGAAATAAAAGGGAATGATTTATAATAGAATATGATGTAATATAGTGAAAAGTTGTTTAAGAGAAATGGAAGAATTCATAATATAACGTGTTGAAACGTTGTTTAAAAGATGGATGGAATAAAATATAATGTATAATAAATAAATATTATACACTTAATATTAAAATAATTTTTGCAAGAGATTTAATGCTATGATTTTAAATTAGAAATTATGTCCAATTAAAAAGTTACGTATAATCGTGACAAATAATTTTTAAATATATTTTTATTTTAAAATAATAAAAGTTTTATTATTTTATTATTAATTATATACATTTTATTATTAATTATATATAAATATTATTATTAATTATTTAATAAATTTTACTTTATTATATGTGATTTATATTTAAAAATTATTAATTTATATTTTTATTTATATAAAAATATATACAAACAATTAAAGAATAATTTTTATATATTTTCGATTTTCATTAATAAAAATTTTATTAATAATTATATACAATTTTTATTATTATATAAATTTTTTATTAATAATATAAAATATTATTATTAGAATAAAGAGAAATAATATAAAAATAGCTAAGGAGAAATAATATAAAAATATTATTAATTATATATAACAGGTTAAGGTTAGAAAAAATAATTAACATTAAGAAAAATTATTAAAGGTATATTAGGTAGTATGTATTTATTAGTTTATATTCTACCCTAAACTCTCAAATAGAAGGTTTCTTATTTTCACTATTTAGGATGAAATGGAACGTAACGTGAAATCCTCCGCTTCTATCTCATTCCGTTCTATTTCATTATAAAACTCTTAACCAAACGATAGACGTGTATTAGGTTCCATTCCATTCAATTACTAAACTTCTAATCAAACAGACCCTTATATGTAATATAATATTATTCTATTGTTTAGAAAAAAATTTATAATAAAATGTAATGAAATATGATAGAAGAGGTAAACAGAAAATATAAGTTACTTTCGATTTAGAGGGTTTGTGGTAAAATGTCAAATGATAAGTAACATTTTACTATATTACATTATAAACTTTTCTTTTAAACAATATTTTATTATATTATATTATGAATCTTTTCATCTTTTTCAAATAATAAATTTTTAATATTACATCTATTTATATTCCATCGATTCAAACACTGAACTAAACTTACGAAATTTTATGTACAATCCGACGGTTTGCTTCGTACATATCAAAAGATACAGATAAAGATATGTAAGTTTTACAGTTATTTGAAACGTGGGGACTGTTGTCGGATGAACTGATGAACTGTTATACACATAACTGGTGCCTTTAGCTGCTGGTAAAGAATCCTAAGTAACCTCTCCGGGACCGAAGGGTGTTGGTTCCTTGTGACAAATGGTATCTTCTTGTCCTTTTTCCTGGAGTTCAGGTCAGTAAAGGGGACAGAGAGTCAAATCTTCGGTTATCTACAACTTTCTTCTTTTGTTGTTTCTTTCGAGAGGAACCAATTGGAAGATGGAAAAGTTAATTGATTCCTTCGTCCTCTTCGATGAAGGTAGTGATGAGTTGTTATAACTCAATGAAAGAGAAGTGCTTCCTTCCATTAACCTCGGAGAAGTTATACACACCAATCTTAAAGAAGATGGTTAGTCAAAGAAGTAAAGATACGCTAGAGTTTACAAGTGTTGCCTAAATCGAAGCCGTTAGTTTTGAATTGCTAGTTCATCAAATAGTTTAGTCGTAACTTACTGGTAATGAGTAATCTCCCGATGTTAAAAATAAAAGGATAATTATTTTTAAAGTACTCAAAATTTAAATTTTTTTTAATATAGTATGTAAATTTTTAAAAATTTCAATTGAGCCATCAACTTTTTTAAACTAACAATTCAGTTCAAAACGTTAATTTTATTAATAATTTATTGATTTAGCGATTGAAATTTTTGTTGTACATCAGATAATTTACTCATAATACATAACTTACGGATTATTATATTTATCTTATAGTTTATTCAATTGGTCAACCGGTGGAATCTACCGACATTAAAAATAGTAAGATAATCAATTGTAAAACGTTCAACGTTTAAGGATCTTTTTCAATATAGTATTCAAGCTTTTAAAATTTTTAATTGAGTGATTAACTTTTTAAAACCTGAACTGTTCAGTTCAAAACGTTAATTCTGTTAATAATTTGTTAATTTGATTAGTAGAATATTTCTTGTTCATAATATATGTGTCTACCAGAAAAAATTCTCTCCTTTTATCTAACCGTGACCACTATTTTTCTAAGTGGCCATTTACATATTATGAACAACAAAAATTTCATTAGTCAGGTCAATAAATTCATTAACGGAACTGACGTTTTGAGCTTAGCTATAAAGATTTTAAAAGATTAGTCACTCAATTGAAAATTTCAAAAACTTAAGCTAGAAAAAATTCTAAAAGATTGGAGAATTTAGAATTGGTTACCCAAAATAAGTGAAACTTGAAATGGATTGAAACAATGCATCTTTCATAACCTAATGAATAGCAAGCCTGTTCATCAAGAAACAGCAACTATCCCAGAATTCCAAATTTGCTTATTGTTCCAGAAAGCAAAGGACTTGAATGATGCAATAACACATTTGAACCAAAGGGCATTAATGAAGAAATCTTGGAAATTTGAATGACTTTATAATTGACTGCATACAAACCTGTACATATCAAGTTCTTGGTTTATTCACCTGCCACTATGGCTCATCAGGGTATGTAATACATAGGATTCGGAAACTTGAATGACCGGATCGACAATGAGGTGCCTAATAAATCGCTCCACTGATCTCCGGCGTTACCCAGAATCCTGTATCCTTCTTTCACCATGTCATTCCTCTTCTCTGACTTGTATATAGTTGCTAGTTTACCATGATCATCAGAAGCTCTGTACATAATGCAAGACAATGATGATAAGCAATCATCTCGAACACCAAATTATTGCAAATGAACACATAACAAGAGGAGTGTGTGCTTCTCTTTGATGTTAGCTTTAAATTTTATCATAATCAAGGGAAACAAGAAAAGAGCAAAGAATCATAAAAGTAACCAGAAAGATAGCCGATTCGTTTAGTGATAATGTTTTGATCAAACTCGTCAAAGTTCCTCATTCTTTACCATTCTTCATAATCATTCAATTCATATAACAATCGTTAGAATGTAGTCTAGAAAAACAAGTAAACACTGAAGTAGAGGTCACATGGAAAGTTAAACTGCAATGAAACTTGCACAGGGGAACACTAATCATTGAGCTGCCTCTAATCAGAGGAAGATCGATTTGCCAGGATTTTCAACTTCAGCAGTAACTTGATTATTATTCTCCAAGAAACGGGGATAAAAACTAACAATCCTGAGAAATAGGTTTCCTATTCTTAGATTTGCAGCTGCCCTCTCAGAACAATTCAGGACGTAAGTCTGCACGAAGGGAAGGTAAGATATAGAGCAGCTAATATTAACTGATCTAATCCATTTCTACTACACAACACATATGTTATGAATGCTGGGGAGATAACTTTAGAGAGCATCTTTTTAGGAAGCATATCAAATGAATGAACCTTAACAATAGCTATATATGAGCTTGGAAATCCTCGCAGATAACATTAATCATCCAATATTCACAGCCTCAGCAGACGAACATAATGCATAAATAGCAAATAAACTCTACTTGCCATCACCGGAAAGCTCTGACACTCACCTCAAAATGAGCTTGTCCCAGTTCGAAATCCCGGCATCAATTAAGTTCTTCTCAGTTACATTTCTTTGTTTCTCACTGCGTCCAGTCATTAAGAAAACCTTGAATCCCAAACCCAGCACCACGTTGTAGAGCTTCAAACTAGGCTCTATAGCCGGTGCTGCAGCTTTCTCAACCCACTTGTCAAACTCAACCGGATCAAAAATCTCCAAACTGCAAAAATTTAAAGATTAGAAGCTCTAAACCAAGTCATTTCAAGCCAAACAAAATCTCCAACACCAATGAGTTAATAACGTAGTTTCTCAGAATCCTATGTCCTGTTTTAGAGTTCCAACCACAAAACTTTAAAACTCATCTTAATGCCTGATAGTACGAGTCTGGTTTTCATATGATCAGACAAAATTAAGCTTCATGTCTTAATTCTCAGGATCCTGTGACATATAGTGATCCAAGAAATTCAATTCTCGCATACCTACGGAAGCAAACTAAAAAAAACTCCACACGTGTCAGTTCCTATATTTTCTCAACAACCAAACAGAAAACTCAAGTGAAAGACAAATATTCATATAACGCGTAATACATACCCATATCCATGCTCCGTATAATACGGCAGATTTGACAACAGAGTCTCATCAACATCAAAAACCCAAACATCCATCCCATCACCAACCAATTCAACGCTCTTCGCATAAACCCCTGCTTCATTGGACACTCTCTCGAGATCCAAACTATAACCCCTCCCGTTAACATAATCTCTCACATACTCGGCACACTCCATTGGGATTGTTCTCCAAGGATTCAAATTGTTAGCCTCCACTGCAACTCTCCAACTTGTACACTGTAATTGCAGCTCATTGTCCAATTCCTTCCCTTGGGTCGGCTCCATTATGTTCTCCTGGTACTCGAGAATTAAGGGTCGTGGTAGAACATGAGAATTGAGATGTTCATCACAGAAAGCCAACGCTAAGAATTGGAATACAACGAAAATTCTTAACCAAATCATAGATGATGTTACTGTACACAACGAAATCGAACAGAACTTAGAAATTCTAGCTTCTGGGTATATAAATATACAAAAATGGAGATGGAATTAGCAAGTTAATCTTAAAAAAATACCAACTTGAAAGAAAGAAAAAGCTGGGATTTTTTATTTTTCTCTCCTTTTCTGGTATGCAACTTTTGGTTTTCTTGGAAAGAGTAAAAAGGGATAAGCTTTAGGATTGAAAGATTCTGTAAGAAGACGAGAGAAGAAAAAAGGTTGCGTGGTCGGTGACTATGTAATAACAAAAACCTCAGAAATGCATTGGCGTGGTGGTTAAGGGAGCTTGCTGACTTTTCCGTTTTCATGCTCAGGCGGAGAGTTCACGGGTTCGGGGTGAGAATGGGTCGGGCTTGGTTAGACCGCAAAAAACTGGTCAACAAGAAAATGGTCTGAGAGAACACTAAGACCCACCAGAGTTAGCCCAATGTTATTAAGCATATAAAGCTATATAGGATCCATATAAATATAGGGCTAACAATTTTAGCCCGGTTCTACTTAAAATTAACGAGTTAAATTTAAGTTAATTAAAATTTTAAGCTTTGAAATTACCGGTAAATACTCGTTTGTGATCATAAAGTCACAGGTTGAAGTCACGGAAATAATTTTTTATAAAAATACATAAGAAAGGTTGCATATATTATAACCCTCTCCGAATACCGTAAAGTATGAAGACTTATTCATTAGATTAAATCTAAATAAGATTCATTACCGTTATTTATTTACTATTTTAAAAGTTTTTTTGGATCGACTAAAAATAAAAATGGTTAAAAAATCTAGTCCCAAATATTAAAAAAATGATAAAATACTATGATTATTAAAAGTTAAAAAATCTTATTTTATTTTTATCTACACGTTTGTTTATATTAATAAAATTAAATTAATTACTTAAATTTTATTTTTATTTTATATTATATTATATTATTTCAAAAATTTGTTGAACTTATTAATATTCTTAATTAAGATCGATTATGTATCATAATAAAATTTGAATTAATTATTTATTTTAAGTGAATTCATTTTGTTAAATTTTAATAAAAGGACATAATTTTAATCCGAACTTGAGTTGTTCAGGTCGGACTGGTCTTTCCAATTCGAACAATTCAAAATTCAATTAATTCAAGTTTGGAATATTAACTTTTGAGTCATACATTTCTAAGCCAACCTGCGAGTTTATTGAACATATAGCTCAAAGTGTATTCAATACCAACTCTAGACTTCCAAGTAGCTTGCTAGTGACAATCAAGACGGTAACTTCTTCCTCGGAAAGCTCCTCCGTCGCCTGAACCAGTCTGTTGCTGCTGCTGCTGCTCTGTAGTGTTGTTAGTTCTGTTGTTACTCAACCGATAGCTTCTTCCTTGGAAAGCCACTCCGGCAGACGGATCATGCCGCACCGGAGAGTTCATTTGCTTTCCCTCACCCCACAATGATACCAATTTGTGCCTGTGAATTGCACATCAAGGACTATGCACAAGCATGTTCATCCAAATTTCCCAAAAAAAAAAAAAAACAAAAATTATCAATGGAAGGATACACCCAGACGGGAGTCTTTAACATGAGCTTTCCACCAGAAAGTGGATGGAGAACAGTGAGGAAGTAATATAGATGACCAGCAATCATTCCCAGAATATCAGGCTTTAATGGATTCCCAAATATCAGGTCAAGAGCTAGCATTGCCCAAGGAAGATAGAATCCCTGCTTCAAACCACTTAACATGAAACTAAAGTAAAAAGAAGAGGTAAGTATCAAAACTATCTACTTGCCTTTAATGAGACAAGACCATATATGCTGATTCGAGCATTTGGAAACTCTCGTCCCCAAATATAGACTATCATGAACACCAACGAAACTCCCATGAAAGGAGACCATAGTAACGGAACTGCAGACATAACCTGGAAAAGTGGAGATTAGGAAATGGTTTTGTCTTAAAACTGGGTTCAGAACCAGTCCTATGTATTACATTCTTGTTGTGCAGGTAGAATGTAGGAATGACTTACAAGAAGTGACAATGCTCCAAAGAAGAACATCCACACAAAATCTGCAGTCCTCTTGTCGAAGGGACCTCTCTCCAGGGAGACACCGTATTTTGCTCTTGAGCAAGGTTTATGATGGAAGAAGCCATCAAATCAAAACGTCAGACACTTTCTCAGCAGAAATTGACAGATTTCAGGAATAAATGTCTTTTAATTCTATCATATACAATTTCATAAATATTTTAGGAAGGCATCTGAATTGTACACATCAGATACGGCAAAATGGAGCCGTGTTTACGTGTCGGACACGTGTCTGTGTCGGTCACTCACTTGGCACGCAGTAGACACATGTTCGACAGGTGTTCATATGTATCGAAATTAAAAAATAATTTTTGTCAGCTTGGATAGGTCTGGAGCGTCTCGGACGTGGCTGAAGATTTAGTTGATAAAACGACATCAAAAGTTAGAGCCAACTATGAAAACACATTTAATTGCTAGACCCTACCACTACCATACTACGCCAGTTTAGTTAGATTTTTTGGTTGTAAATACCCCTATGAATAACTAATTCTACTTTAGATAGGAGATTGTAGACAAATTGCTAAATAGAATATATGCTCCATGTTTTTTTACAGAAGCTTATAAAATATCAAATATGTATGAACTATCAAGACATCAATCAATATATATATTATATTATGAATTCATAATTTTTTCTTAATTTTAAATTTTACTATATATATATATATATGCCGTGTCCGTGTTCATGTCCACCAAATTTTAGAAGTTAGTGTGTCACCGTATCCGTATCCGTGTCGTGTCGTGTGTCCTTGTCTTTGTCCGTGCTTCTTAGCCACCGTCTTATGCACACAAATATGATTTTTCTTTCTGATCTTAAAGCATAAATAAGATCATCACAAGTTTAAACCAACTTGTTCTTACATAATTATAAGGCGAAACGCAAAAGGGAAGGAGAAAGGACCAAGGAAGAAGAAGTTGGTGATAAGCCTCCAAACCTGCGTACAGTAACATCCTACAAGTTCAACGCTCCTGTCATCCATAAACATAAAAACTCGGATAACACAACATAATACCTGAAAACGTTTGATTACATCTTCATAAAAGAGTGCTAAAATGGAGGGACTGTAAAGACCAAGATAATATCCTGCCGTGGTCATCAGACAGGCAACTCCATAAATCTTGCTCACAGGTGGCAAGGAATTATAGTATCTGACAAACCGTTTTTAATACAAAAAATGAGTATCAGTCATAATCTTTTTAAGATACAGAAGCTGTTATAATCGTTAAGTAAACAGATGAGAATATCAGAAAGTAATCATCTCCAACCATTAGAGAGAGGAAGAGAGCTTACTCTGCTGGTGTAGACATGTTGGAAGCTGAAGGGTCCTGTGATTTTTTGACGAGGAGATGTTGGTTTATGGAGAGTTATGCAAATTGCTGTTATCCTGGTTGCTTTGGACATTCCAAAGATGAGAGTTTGGAGTCATAAACAAGGACAAGTCAAGGTCTTCGTCTTGACCTAACCTGTGTCCTTGGGTTGACTTCTGTGCCAAGCAGTAAGTGCCAGTCTGCAAATTGGAGAATCCGAGGAGCATTGTGGGGTTTGGATTGGATTGGATGTCAGATACAAGAACTCTGATTGGATTATCATAGTTAGTCTATTGAACTGCCAATTAAAGATGAAGAAGAAGATGGAAAATTAGCCTGATTTGACAAGTTGGGTTTGATTTTTTAGACTTATTCAAGCTTGAATTTAATAATTGTTTTATTTAAGTAGTTATTACAGATTAAAATTTAGATTAATTTTAAAAGAATTAATTTACCTAAGTCTATACTCGATTACGGAAAATCAAATCCAATTGTCTGACTCAAGCTTAAAAATTTTTAGGCTTAAGTTCATCTTTGAAAGGTTTTGAATTCAACTTGACCTATTACCAATCTTTTTTTAACTAAAATTATTAATTTTTAGTATTTTATATTTTAATTCGGCCATGTTATACTTAATTTTAAACATTAAAGAGTCTGAGATTTATAAAATTTAACCAAATTAATGTAGTTTACATTACCAAGGCAAAAATTTTTCTGAGCCACTTTATTTAAAACAACTAATTTTGAAAGAAATACTTGATATCCACACAAAATTGATTTAATAAAAAATCATCTAAAAAACTTAAGAATCCGTTTAAGCAAAAAGTATATGATAAAGATAAATGTTATCATTATCTTAATATTATATTTTTTTAGTATATTTTAACAATAAAAGACGAGCCTTAGAACAATTGATAAGATTATTCTTTTATGATATGAAAAGTTACGAGCTCGAGCTAAGAAAATAGCTTCTTTTTAAAATACAAAAAAAAGCTATGTATAATTGATGACTATTTTTGGACTCTTACAAAATGAGAAGCCTTATACACTAAGACAATCCTTTATATTTTAGCAATAGTAAATTTATTTCAATTCAAGTAGGAATAGCACAAAATCAACATGTCCAGCCTTTACATGTATAACACATGACCAAATGCTTAGGTCAGTATCAAAATGACAACTTCATGTAAAAGTATTCAAGCTAAAACACCCGATTCTTCCTTTGGCCTTTTCATAATTATTCAAAACATTTCCTTAACAGATGATTAATTTAAGTTGCTTGAGGTCACGCATAAAAGAAAGGTATGCGTGCAAATGTATATCATATTAATGAGAAGAATCATCGGCCTTTTGCCAAATACGGTAATTCAGAGGGGAAGGTTGTAGCTCTACTTTTCTACTTCAAGGATTTACTGTGAAAACTTCTACATCTTCCATTTCAGGACTTCTCACAGAGTACTGGAATGTCCATCCATGGCAAGCACCGGCATGCATACCTATTTTATTGATGGCAAAAATAGCTCCAACAAAGTCGGGAAATTTTCTCGCAATTCGCGCTATTGCGTCTTTTGCAGCAAGCTGAGGTTCCATTCCTAGTCTCATGCTTTCCACAACTTGGTAACTGGAAACATGTTCTTGCAGAGATTAGTTTCAGGAAGACTAATTAGCCAAATAATAGCAGTTGAAGGACCAGAAGGTAGGTTTAGAAGATCATGGTATGAAAGAAAAATTATTCATGTAGCTAATGGAAATGTCTTATAACTCAGGATCAACCAAAACTCTCGTATAATTTACCGATCGTAGCAATGCAACCAGATAAAAAAATGAAGTATATGTTACAACTAGGATTTTTATTCTTTCATACTCAGAAAATCTTAATGCTCAGTGCAATACCATGGAAGGAAGCGCATCATGATGTCACCATCCCCAGTTGCACCACAAGCTCCAACTTCATTGTCAGCATATGCTGAAGATCCTGGAATTGGTCCATCACCCACCCTGCAGGAAAACAAAACAACGGATTTGTGGGATTTATAAAAGAATAACATTCCAAATCAGCCCATAAATGCACTGAGACTTTGGAGGAAGAGAACTCATTATCCCTTTGATCTAAAATAAGAAATAAGATAACGGATCATCTGCAAATAATAATTAGAGTGAAAATGTTACGGTCTAATTGTCCCACATCGGTAATAAAAGAGGCTAAGGTGGGGTTTATAAGCTTATGGGCTCTCTCATCCTTTAAGCTAGTTTTTGAAGATGGTTCTTCCATAAGAACTATAACAATCGGTATCAAAATAAGATGAAAACGGCAGCTGATAAGCACTGCAGAGATGTTGAGTTTTCAACTGGTAAGATGGTAATATTGAAGCTACGTCCTTACGGTCAACAATACTTAGCCAAGCGTCCAAATGAAAAACTTTCTCCGAGATACTATGGGCCCTATCGGGTGGTACAACGTATTCCGCAACAATACATCCTGTTTTCTACATCTCACAGCTTAAAAAGGTGTTGGGAAATACTTCACAGGTGCAGCCTCTCCCACCAATTCTGACTGCTGATATGGACTAGTTGGTTGAACCGCAAGAAATTCTGGATACACATGAGACACCTAAGGGATTAGTAGTGTTGGTGTTATGGAAGGATCTCCCTCCTTTTGAAGCCACTTGGGAACCTCCGCTGCTAATACAAGAATTGTTTCCTAATTTCCACCTTAGGGACAAGGTGGGTGTTGAAGGGGGGAGTAATGATAGGTTTGCTACTGCCAATAGACCTCCAATTAAGTTTGTCTACGCAAGGAAGAAGTATCATGGCTACAAAAGGGCTGGCTCGAATTAATGGGTCCGTAAGAGGTCAGGGAATGTTGGTTACTTGGTCAGGGAATGTTAGTGAAGTACGTGGGTCATGGTGGCAGGTTGTTGCACTGCTTTGTCTTATCTGCTGAGTTGTCTATTTTCTATTGTTAATAAGTCTGTTATTAATAGTGGAATGGGAAAGGTGTGTGTGTAATGGGAATCTTTTGTTATTTGAGTGGGTCTTGGGAGAGAAGGCAACCTCGCGAATGTTGCTGGTGTCATCTGTTTTCTTTATTTCCTTTCATCATCCATAACAACACACTAAGCCTTTTCTCTATTCCCAGTTTATTAATCTAATATCAACCAATAATCTAATATCACATTTCAGAAACTATCAGAATCCAAGAGTTAATGGTTCAATTCCCACTTTTATCTTATGAAACAACTGATGCCACATATCGAACTTACCTGCCAGGGATCTTAAAAGTAGCTCCATTAGTTGATGTACCAACAGCTATGTGCCCCATCTACAAATGAAAACAAGTTTTTTAGATGTTCACATGCCTACATCAGTATATGTTTGACTAACTTCTTCCATCAACTTACTTTATCAATAACTGCCATTGATATAGTATCATGGTTGTCAAGACCAACGTGAGATGTGCTGGGTTGAAATGTTCTAATCTGGTTAAAATCTGAGTACTCCCCTTCTGTGATATCCATGTTATTTTTCAGGTGATAGGGACCACAGTTATCTGTAGGGACAACATCTTTCCGGAAATTAGGCTGGCAGCGGTTCTCTTTCCATGTTGTCCACTTCTCTCTAGATTCTAATGAACTAAGATTCATGGGTCCTGGGACGCCCATTGAAATAGCAAAGGCCGATGCCTGCTCTCCAACAAGTAATGTATGCTTTGTATGTTGCATCACCAACTTTGCAGCTCTGATGCCATCTTTCACGTACCTCATGGCAGCAACAGCTCCGACCTCCATTGTCACCTACGCACATCCTTGGCGAAAGAAATGATATAACTTCATGTCTCAACAAGAAAAGCAAGGTAAAGAAAAAACAATGAGTTTGATGAAATAAGCAAGGCATCATGGTTACCCCATTCATCACCATTGCATCAATTGTGGTTTCTCCATTCTCGTCAGGACTCCCACCAGGCCCAACTGCTCATATCATATTAAGAAAAAGACTCAGAAAGATTGATGAGTTAATATAATTTGGAAGTGTAGAGTTAACTAAAGAGCAGTACACTGAAGTCACATACGAAAATTCAAGTTCTTTTATCAAGCAACTCAATGTTCAACAAATCAAATAAAATCATTAATCTTAAAACTTTACTATTAACAGCACCTAGCCATGCTTTTACCTGAGACTTAAATTTGCCATACTCTCAATCAGTTCTCCGGTGATGCATCAAGAACCAAGCATCTAAGTTTAAAAAAAAAAAGTCACTAGAAAAGAGTCTGATAGATGTAACTTCAGATTCGAATCGAGTACAAGTCCGTAGTTACCAAATTCGCTGCGTAATTAGGCAGTTTATATGCAATCATGCATATTCTAAGACCATTACTTTCATCAGTATGGAGAGTTTCATTTGCACTAAACAGTAAAGCGTGACATTAACATGACCTAGACGACAAACTCTGAATTGGAATCTGAAGAGAAGATGGGAGTTTTTGGGTCCTTTTTGCATAATATTCACTCTTTTCCCAAACCATCGATTAAAGGAACAAGAAACTAGAAGGACGCAAAACACCTAAAGCAACGATAACACTTAAATCAACAGAAACTGGATTACCACACCTGTACCATCACATCTGAGTTCCTCGCAAGCCGAACAACCCTCAACAACAGCATCAACGGCATTGTGCCCACCATCAACAGCACTCCAAGCAGCTCTAACAGCCTCTTTAAATGGCCATGTGCTCACTACTATGGGGTACTTCCCTGAAATCCCGAGCTTTGATTCATGTGCATAACGAATTGGGTTTTCGATGTTCCCTACCACCTGATTATCCAAAAACAATTCAACACATTCGATTACTTCATTTGACTTCATTTATTAACTTCCAGTTCCGATCGGTGTTGGGTGATTCTTACCCAAGTGAACAGAGAGAGAAGAGCGATGAGCGAGCTTCTGGTGGCCATTGAACATGGACGGAGAGCTTTGCTCAATTATGATTTGGGTGCTTTGGAAGTGTTTGACTTTTGGGTTGAGCAACGCTAACGTCACTGACGTTAAACATGGGATTGGTTTACTATTCAATTTTTTCGGTAGATTTGGTTTATTTTAATAATTTTTATTTTTAAAAATTAATCAATTTATTACTTCATCAGTTAATTTTTTAAATTAATAAGTTATTATAAATTTAAATAAATAAATAAATTTTTATTTAATAAATTTTTTTATTATACTTCAAATTTTTGATAACCTCTTTTAAATATATTTTAAATTCTTTAATTTTATTTAATCTTTAACTGATTTTATAACGGTCTAATATCAATTGAACGTTTTAAACCTTAAATTTTTTGTTTTATCGATGTAATTTTCGATCTAATTTTTAAAATATTGGCCTTTACAATCCAATTAACGCCTACTCTAATTGCTTACGTAGACTCCTCTCTCGTGAATTTTGATAGGTTAAGAATGGGGAGCAGATCCTCTGTTCTGGTTACCCTGTTTCATTAAATTTCAGCTACACATTTACGTGGAGGGTTATTTGAAAATCTTAGAGTTATGTAAATTTTTAGTTAAAATATGGAGAGCTTTTTATGGTTTTATAAATTTTTAAAAAATATTTTTATTATTTAAAATTTTAGAAAATAATTTTTATTAACTTTTTATTAAATTATTCCAACTAGATTATATTATAATTCAACATAAATTTAACTAATTTTTCTCGTATAACTAAAATGTTTAATTTAATAGATTTTTAAGATTATATAAAAGTTTTAGGTTAGTATCGGATTGAATTATGCTATAATCGATACAAAATAATCATATAATTATTGAAACTTAAGTAAATAACTAATAACATAATAATTTTTATTATATAACATTAAAATATTATATAATATTTTTAAAGTAATTGAAAATGATAAAATATTTTTAAATTAGTATAATCACAAAATACAGCATTTTTAATCTTATTTTTACTAAGTTCTAATTTTATATTATAATTCAATACAAAATTAATTCATCTCTTTCATATAACTAAAAATGTCTAAAAAAATAATTCAGTAAATTTTTTTTAAAGATTATATAAGAGTTTTAGATTAAAATCAGTTTTTTTTATAACAGAGAAACTCGTAATCGTTATTCTTTGGATGCACACTGAGTAAACTTCTAGATTGACTCAATAGCTTATAAATCACGTCAATCGGATATTCTACACTAGGTAAGTCTTATATGGCAGATTCGATCGAGAGAGTGTAGATAGGAAGATTCAAACACAGACCTTTTGACCCCATCCCTCCCACTCCACTAACTCGACCACTCCTTAGGAAGCAGACCACATTGAATAATGATATGTTACAAAATTATCATATAATTACTGGGATTTATGTAAAGAATTAATCATAATAATTTTTATTAAATAATTTAATATAAACTTTAAAATATCTCTTTAAAATTTTCTATTATATAATACTTTAATGTAATTTAAAATATTAAAAAATTAAATTTGTGTAATCACAAAAAGATTAACATTTTCTAAATCTTTTTTTTAATTAAGTTCACAGTGTAGCATTAAAAAGCTAAAATAAATAATATGAGGCTTGTGAACTATTACATTAACTAAAGGAGTTTGTTTCTTTTGTCTGAATTTTCCCCAAACAAAAATAGCTTCTACAGAAAAGGCATGTCAAGAAAATGATTCTGAACAATGACACAACTAGTGATTTATGTAAGCAGCAGCAGGTCATTTACTACAAGTCTAATTGATCAGAGCCTTTCCCAGAAGCTAAAGAAGAAAAAAGAAAACTATTTCTAAGACAAAGGAGTTTCCAGGTTCCTAATCACAGCAATTTACATGAGTCCAGGAATCAGATTGGAGTCTGTGTAAAGCTGATTCACTTCCAAATGGTCTCATTTCCATCTGCAAAGATTTGGTTGTGTTGCTCGACAAGGCACCGAACAAATTCGATAGCTCCTACGTCCTCCGGGGCACCAACTTCCAGGGAAATGGGAAAGGGAGCATCTACATCTTCACCCTCTTCTGCATCAACATAAAGAGTAGAATAACGAGTTTACATGGGAAGGTTTAGACTGGCGATAACTAATTTGATCCACAGATACAATACAAGTCTATGTCTGTTCATGTGCAGAAGATGTGCTCAGCAGACATTCTTGTTGAAGATACCATACTCACCTGCAAGCATGTCCCATGAACTGTAAGCAGGTGATGGATTCACATTCTTGGAATCATCTTTTGCACAGTGACTCCAATACTGTCTATAAGATTCGGGTTTTTTCTCTTTTTGCCACATAATGACAGGGGCCATTTCCATGGCAAGACCGTAAGCATCCATCTGCATAACAGTTACAGAACCACAGGGAAGTGTGCGTATCAGATTTTGTACATGCTTCTGCAATTCGTGTCTTATCATAATGCTGAGATAAATACAAAGATAATACAACTTTGTGCAGATACATACTAGGGAATGAATAGGCAAAACAATATGGAGATATGGATGAACATGTAACACTTGAGCAAGCATATTAATGGTCGAGAAAAGTTGAATAAAGCAAAAGCAGAGAACACAGATAAGAAAAAGAAACATGGAAATAGCAACCAACTGCAATTTATGCACTGCATTCAGCCAGATTCAGAAATGGGAGGAAAAGGTATTGACCAATCAACCACTAGGCCCAAGCAGAAGAAGGACAAGACATAGAAACATCAACTTTTTGCATACTTTGTTAAGAAGTGACTTCTCGCTAACACGGAGCAGTAGTGCAGTGATGAACTCGAGAGTCATGTAGTTTACAGTAGGGAGTTTTTTCAGGGTGTTCCTCATAGCAGTAATGCTAGAACGTGAACTTTTGATCTCATTATAAAGCTCAAATGTGGTTAGAGGTTCAGGAAGGCTTGCAAGGTAACATTTGATCAGTGCTGCCAGGTCGATTGCGCTTACACCTTCCGGTAATGATGCACCGGGATCTGAAAAGTAAAATATGACAGATGCCCAACAATTTAATAATCAGCAATGTTGAATACACTGACATTCAATTTAAGCCAAAGGGTACAAAATATACCTTGGTTGTATAGAGAAACCAATTGCCGAATAACATTCTTATCTCCTTCAGCTTTAAACAAATTCACTGTGCTTAAACCTAACAATTTGAAAGAACAAGCGCTGATCCTTATCTAAAATGTTTGCAGTACTAAATGAGAAACAATATTTATCTCTGTCCCGTATCATTTACCTGACAATACAATACAATCTGCACATCTCTCTAGAATATGAGGAACAGGCCTGCTTGATTTTTGTCGTTGCACAATGATCTCAATTGGAACTCCAAATACTAAGGATCACAAAGGAAACGAGAATATAAATATATATACACTTTCATAACATTACTGTAGGTTACCTTAATGTCTGCAGTTCTGGGTACCTTCATCTAGACTTAGATAACCAAAATCTATGTATTCAGCCTCTCTAAACAATGTTAAACCTAACAAGCTAAATAATCATTTTAAGACAGACTAGCATCTCATTCAAAGAACTGAATTTTCAGATAACAGCATTTTCTCAGACTAAAGAAGATGTGTATTAAATGAAAGTTACCGTCAGTGCTCGCAACTCCCTGGAAATGAGAAAACAAAATAGAAAATCAGACCATGGAACCTTAAGTAAGATAAAAGAATAAGGGAACTGAAGTAAAAGGCCTGAGAATTCAATACCTTTTGCCATCTTTCAATGTCCGTCAATATTGTCTTACTCTTCTGAGCAGTTTTTTTTGCCACCTGCAGGAATTCACCACTGTTCAGTTTTAATCCTTAAAGTATGAGCTATAAGTCTGGACATTAGCATTCAATTTGACATGAAACTATAATACTATCAAACTTTTGTTTAACTCCCCCAAAGAGGATATGCATATTAGCATCTACCTTAAGCTTTATTTAGCTAAGTCAGACCAGTAATTTTGATAGCGTCTAAAAGACAGAGGTCAAATTACATAAGCCTAAACAGCAAATATTAGACATTAGAGAATCCAACAACTTAATCAACAATGAAATGCCTCTCTCACACAGAAAACTAGGGAAGATGGTGGAAGCAGGTAATCTTTGAATTCCATTACCAACACAGTACTGGACATCTTCAACATTGTAGCTTAAATCTTTTTCTTGAACACATGAAATTCAATCCCTGAAAGTACTCAAATATATCAATGGATTCCTGTATTCGTATGCATTCTGCTCGATATTATAATAGGTTACCTTTTTTTCAATTACTTGTACAGAAATAATCGAGTTTGAGTAATCAAGAAAAACTGAAACTCAATTTGAGGTTTCTTCCTATATGGTATTGCTGATATTGACAATGACAAGTATTCTGTGCACTTGCAACTAAAATCACCAGTATAACATCAATCCAATAAGTCTTACTACCTACATAAGAAAACTTCGACCCAATCCATAACTAACCAATAACAACAAAGCTTGATTTTCAAGAAAAGTTACCTCTTCGACCTTTGTCTTCCCGACAACAACCTTGTCCTTTGTCCCTAAAATTCCCTTCCTCAATAACATACCAGTTGTAGCAGCAGCAGTTATAACACGTTCCTGCAAAATGTGCTTGGTGGCTGGCTCCCGAAGAAGCGACCATCGGTTCTTGACCGCTGATCCAACTCGGTCTGCAGCATCACTAACATTACCTTTTGCATCTTTTGCAACTTCACCCACAAATGTCCCAGCTGACTGTCCAGCTGCCTTAAGTTTGACCCCTGCATTAAAAACCACAATACCATTACAAAACCAACATTTGAAGAGAAGGGAAACTTAAGAAAACATCAAAATATACATCAATCAGAACCTGATGAAGAGAAGAAACCCGTAGCCTTCTCCTGCCATTGAGTTGATATGGCGGGACTCATTGTTCCAACGACTGTAAATCCCAAAACAAGTCCAAAAACTTCTTCTCTGGAGCAAACCCACAAGCAAAACAAGTGTGAAAACCAAGTAAGTGAAATGCTCCTTAACATAAACAGCTGAATTATGAACCTAAAGGTGCTAGCTTTTAATAAGTACCGATGATCAATCAATCACCAATCAAGTGATCAAAGTTCAGACTTCCAATAATCATCAACTTTCACCAACATCACATATCAGCTACTTATAATCAGTACTAACTAAACTATCCCAAAAATGAAAGTATGAACTTTTCATGAGACTTAGACTTCCAAGATCACAACAAATAAAAATTCACCTCCAAAAGAGCTACCTTCAAGCCGATAAAAAATTAAGAACAAAGAAGAGAAACAGAATACGAAAAGCTGAACGAGCCATCACCACAAACCTTAAATTCCAGGAGACGAACTTAGTGTACTTTAACGCTCAAAGCAAGCAGAACGCCGATGCTGAGTTCGAACCTCTCCGAGTTGTATCTCGACTTCGGCTGTTCTTTTGCTCTTAACACGACGTATGATCTTAACATGATTGCACGACTTTTCCTATGATTGGTCTGTGACCAAAGTAAGAGCACCTACTAATGAGATGGGGCCGCGTGGACTAGAATCAGACAGAACTTGTTGATACTACTTTGACGTTGATAGCTTTTAACCGTAAGGTGTGTCTCTTTCAATTGTCAGACTCAGATTTTCTAATATCTCACGCTCAGTGGGTAGCGCGTGGATTCTTGTCCCTTGTCTTATTGATGATTTGTTCAACTAAATGGTGCCAATTGGAACATGACAATTAGAAGCTTATCTTTGTTTTGTCGTATTCATTCTCACAAAAATTACACATTTAAATTATTTTTATAAATTAATGATTTAAATAAATATTTTTTAAAAAATATGTATTAAATTTAAATATTCACAATAACTTCGTGTTGCATAATTATTTAGATATTCAAATTCAAATGATTTCAAAACATAACACTTTATAAATAATAATAAT
>JANZXR010000007.1:28209541-28254725 GCA_027575705.1 Erythroxylum echinodendron
TGTTTTCTTGGGATTTCCGTATCATCTTGGTATCAGAGCTTTGGCTTAATTCTATTGAACTCATACGTATCTTTATTATGTTTTCCTTATTTGATTCCTAAATAAAAAAAAAACTAGTAAGATTAGATTACCTTTCTTTTTAAACCATGCCTTACGTTTGACACAATCCTTCTTTATGTGTCCTTTCTTCTTGCAAAAGAAGCACTTGGATTCCTTCTTAATGTCAACTTAGAGCATGAACATTGTCATATTGTTCTACAAAATCATGAATGCAAGCAGAAATTTTTGTTTTAATGAAGATCACACTTAGGCGATTAGATCACTCTCAACGTTCATAAAGCGCAATTTCATCTGTAGTGCTGGCCTCCGTTACCTTAGGTGGTTCGTCCTTCCAGATAGCATAATCAATGTCCATCCACCCCAGATGAAGAAGAATTCTCTCCTTCTAAATCTTATAATTTTCACCCCTTAGTTCGGAAATTTCACAACTTGTATCAGAGAAACTAATAGTTTGAATAGCTGCATAAATTAAACATACATGCTTCTTATGAATAAATTGAGGCTAACAAACTATATATATGTATATGTACTACCATTGTAAAACATATCTTAAAAGACATAAATCGAATGACATAAAATTGCTTGTAGGCTAAATTTTTAATTCAAACAGATTTATGTTAAACTATATGATAAAACTATCAAATTACACACCAATTTCTAATACCTGAGGGTAAATTAGAAAAATAATTTGATATTTCATCCTAATTAATTATTCAAATATAATAAAAATTCCTATAAAAAAATTTTATTATACAAAAATAATTAATTACAATTAAAATTCTCTAAAATTTATGTGATTAATTACATAAATATAAATTTAGGGTTGTAGTGGCTAAGCCCTAATAATTAATCACTAAAAGCTTTTTATCATGATGTTATTCTCAAGGCAACAAAATAGATATAATAGCATGATTTTCAGTTATTCAAATATAATATCAACATATAATATATATAGACATAAGTCATCAGTTCAGATAGTTGAGGCTCACCATGCCTTCCCATAAGGGCGTTGGTTCATTCCCAACCCCAACATCTATTGGTAACAAAATGTAGAGCATGGCTAAAACCACATAAAAGACGCAGTCAACATCAATAGAGAAAACGACATAGTCAGCATCTATTTTGATTTCAAAACACATACAAAACGGTGTAATTTAATCCGTTCCACCTCCAACCATGTCAAACAGACCCAAGTCAAAACTCATCAGTTGCTTCATAAACCAAACCAAAAAACACCACAAAACACCTTTTTTTAAAAATGTAGAAACACTTCTAAAACACTTGATAGAAGATTTTTACCTTTACTCTAAAGAAAAAACATCCAAAAATAACTCTAAATCTAAAGTTACTGAATCTGAAAAATTTTCCAGAATTTTGAAATTCTCCAAAAACTTCAACAAGGCAGACGTTTACAAGGCTCTGATACCAAATGTAATCACATTCTAACATATATTCAACAATAATATACATTAAATATCGTATAAAATAAATGGGGAAGAAAAAATGAAATACCTACTGACATTGTTATTGGTGCCTGAATAGCTGTGTTTTGGAATTTTTCTA
This sequence comes from Erythroxylum echinodendron, assembly GCA_027575705.1. Lineage (NCBI taxonomy): Eukaryota > Viridiplantae > Streptophyta > Magnoliopsida > Malpighiales > Erythroxylaceae > Erythroxylum > Erythroxylum echinodendron. The sequence continues at coordinate 28,211,165 of JANZXR010000007.1, forward strand.
AACTGTCAAATCCTAATACGATGGTGTATGTCTTTCATAAGAGAAAAGAAGCTTAGGGACCCAAAAATTAAGAAAACAACCTGTACTAATGTGCTTACATTAAGCACAATATCAATTACATTTAAAACTAGGAATTCATACCCATTAACTTACATAATATTGCCTTTCAAAAAAAAAAAAACTTACATAATGTTTGGATCATTTATGACACAAAAAGAGGAAAAGTTCTCATAGTTTTACTTAAAAGAGTTGAATCTCGAGCCTGAGTCCATTCGAGGACATTGGGATCTGGACTCATAGGCTAACCTATTGTCATCCTTACTGAAAAGGTAGGATGATTATCGTTTAATTCATAAAACCTATTTTTCCCATTTTTATCTTAACAGTATCACTTTTGCTAATGATATTTATAAACATTTCTTTTAAGTTATGGATAACAATGTAGATGGAGAATTAGATAAATGGAACTATTTATCTACTTACATAAGGTTAAACCGATTTTCAAGTAAACTGAGTAGAGGAAATTTGTAAAATATCTAATTTTTGAAGATTAAAGAAAATATTAATAATTAAAAATTAGATCGATTCGTTTGGTGTAACCATGAAAATTTTAAAGTAGTAAACTTTTTTGTTCAATTTATATTAATAACCTATATTGTTAAAAACAGATCGATTTATTAATTACTAGCCAATTTTCATAAACTAATAAATTTTTATAAACTAAAGAAATTAATTATTTTTCATTTAACAATCTTCTTTTTTAATAAAAATTCAAAATTTTTGATGAGTAACGCTAATCTCTTTTAATAATATTTTAAAATTTTCATTTTTCTTCAATATTTAATTAATTTTATAACAATATAATACTAGTTAAATGATTTAAACCATAAACTCTTTATTTTATAAGTTTAATTTTTGACTTTTTAAACGTTGAAAAATATACATACATGATATAACACGTTTAAGTAATAAATTAAAAAAATATGAAATTTCCTTATTGTTAATTTTTTTGGGAAAATTACTCTTCAATTTTTTAAAGCCAAAAACTAATATTCAGAAACGTATGTTTATTTATAATGTTGAGTTAGTTGTCAACGCAAGCGGCATATAACCCAAACGGTAAAGATTCTTCAATTTTCAGTATCGTCGCAGGTTCGAATATCGTTGGTTGCGTTTTTGCGGATTTTTTGGCTGTTTCCATCTTCCCCATTTACCTGAAATTTCATCTCCCATGGATTCCGACGAACCCTCTACCGGCCGGAGAAAGGTAAAATCAGTCGAACTCATTCTTCAATTCATTTCCCGTCTAATTTCATTCCAAACCCTAGAACCAAAGGTTCTGAGTTATAAATCTCTAGTGAACTACTTGCAGAGCAAGTTCGCGCCTAAACCCCAGTCTCAGAGAAAGCCCCGGCCAAATCCTCCCAAAACGTGCGTATTTTTTCTTTTCAATTTCTCTTCGCTTCACAATTCAGTCGACTAATCATTCTTCTTCATTTGGCTACAACTGTTGTTTGTCAAATTCAGTGAATTCAATTCCAGGACTGAAGATGACGCCTCTCAGGCTCAGAAGCTGATGAGCAAATTTAATGTGAGTTCTCTCAGTTCTATAATTTTCCATAATTTCCCAATTTCGCTGCTTCTATCAGATTCAGATTTCTCCATTTGGGAGCTGAAAGTTTGCAACTTTCCTAGTTTTTGCTTTCAACTACGGGACTTGTGGCCAAAAAAATTTCATATTATTATATTATATTAGCTATTTAGACTTTAGGCCGTGTTTGGTTAATGTTTGTATTGTATATTTCTTTTCAAGATGATATTCATAAATTTTAGCTAGTAATAATTCGGATTCAGATCTTCTGTACCACTTAACTTGCTCCAATCCTGTTTCCGTCATAAAACGACATCGTTTTAAGTTTGTTTAATATTTCGCGTATTCAAATCAAGATATTAATGATTATGTTTTAGCTATGTAGTTCGAACTTGCGATAAAGAATAGGAATCAAAATTGTGATATTGGTCTTAGGGGTTGGTTCATTTGAACAATTGAATTGATGAGAGGATTAGTGATAAGAACTCCTTTTTATTATATAAAGTGTTGACTTTACATCTTCATTTGGAGGAAAATGATGAGTTTTACCATCTCACCTTATTAGAAAAATCTGAAGTCGACCTCAAAGACAAGGACAATTACCATATTATTTTATGCTGGACAAAATGATGACCAGAAAGTCTATATTTACGTACATAAGCCCTCAAGATAGTCGTTCACAATTTTAAAGATTCTATGAAAATTTGAGGAGAATGACAAATTGAATTCAAAGGAAAGTTTCTGACGTTGAGCTTCAGAGAACTAGTGTAGTGCGTTCTGTAATCTGTATTATTTGCTTATTGTCAAACAAAACTTTAATCCTTGGTGGAAGATCAGGAGGAAGCCGTCGACCTGAAGTGATTCATCTCATAACTTGGAGCAAGATTAGATTGTGAAAAACTATTGTTTCAGAAAAGGATTGCAAAATCATCTTGCCATAAGTTAGAAGAGAATCATGTTATGCTTCTTGTTGTTTTTGCAGGAAAATCTCACTAGACAGGTCCGTAAAGCGGAAAAGAAAGGTAACTTCTTCCTAGCTGTATGAATACTCACATTCTTCAGCATTTTCATTTTAGTGTTGGTATATTGCATTAGTTTCAAATAAATTGCTTGTACAACCACTTTTGTTGCGTCAAACTTTACTCTTGATTTGTTGTAAAAAGTTAGATCTTGTGTATTCAAATCACTAAGTAGAAGTATTGTCAGTGCTTATATTGCTGACTCAACTCAGGTTCCAGTGGAGGTTCAGGTATGATGGACTGCTATTATGAGTGAGAGGAGAAAGATGAATATAAGTTTTTTCATTCTTATTGTTCCCTGCTGAGTTTATTTTCACCAATCTTAGCTCGAATTACACCACCATTAGCGGCCTACCGACATAGTTGAATCGTTTCCTCTAGGAAAAATATCTGAAATTTTAGTACTACCATTTTGCTCTCTCATTTACGTCTGTAAGTTTGGACTTGCAGCTTCAGTGCAAGTTGCTTTTGGGCCTGGAGCCACCTCTTCGTCAGCTATAAGGAGTTATGGTGTTAATAGGAATGAGAGTACAGGTACGAGCAGTGTTACAGGAAGCGATATTGTCGATGATGAGGATGGAAAAACTGTTATTTCTTCAACTGCAAATGAAGATTGTACAATTCCATCTACTTCAGATACTATGGATGCATTGCCAGTGAAAATCAAGAAAGATTATATAGAGCCTTGGGTCAGAAATACTCATCCATGACCTAATCAACTGCCTTTTTGCTTTCTCACCCACTTCTCTGCTCTCTGATCTGATGCGCTATGACCTGCTTTTGCATTTTGGGGATGCAGGATTGTCATCATACTTACTATCCTACTACTCTTCCACTGAGGAGGCCTTACTCTGGTGATCCAGGTATCTTTCTAAATGCATTTGCATGACCATAGTATGTTTTTAATATGTTGGTGCAAGGCTTCTTTTTCATCCTTTTTGTATTCATATTTGGCCTAGTGGTTTAAGCATCCTCCTCACATCAACTCTATTCCATTTGTGAGTGACTACAAGGTTGATACAACTACTGATTTTGCCTTTCAGAGTTACTCAATGAGGCTGAGTTTGGAGAGGCTGCAAATAAGGAATATGATGAAACCACAATTAATCATGCCTCAGATCTTGGCCTTCTGGTTTGCCCTCTCATTGATTCTCATTTTTAAAAATCTGTCGTTCTGTTGTTAATTGAACTGCTGAATGACAGGATGAAAATGAGGAGACAAAGATGTTTCTGTTTCAATTTCCTCCGAAGTTGCCCCTTTACAGACGATCGGCCAGCGCAAAGGGGAAAGAGAAAGCCGACAGCTTCACTTCATTCCCGAACATGACAGTAAGCAGTTTGGAAGAGCTGCCAGGAGGATATATGGGCAAAATGCTGGTTTACAGAAGTGGAGCAGTCAAGTTGAAGCTAGGCAATATGCTTTATGACGTAAGTCATATGACAAGCGAAAAAAACGTGATACATAACCCTGTTCCCGAAATTGTGTTAAAAAATCTGCAGTTTTGTTATGTCTTCCAATCATTCATTCTTCTGCAGATATCAAACTGATAAGTTTACGCTTCTAATACTTGTGTATCTTAAAGAAAGCATGATCTTGATTTACAAGTTAGGCAATGCACTTTGCAGGTTTCACCAGGTTCAGAATGTGTATTTCCTCAAAATGTTACGGCGATCAACACTGTGACTAAACACTGTTGTGATATTGGAGAGCTCAGGAAGCGAGCTGTTGTGACCCCTGATATTGAGTCTCTCTTAAACTCTGAGATTAAACCTGATTAGATTCTACAATTTGCTTTTACTTTTCATTTTTTTCCTACCTACCTTATGATTGTACCAGACTTTTGTAAAAAAGGGCTATTTGTGTTTCAATTAGAGAGTCAACAGAATTAGCGATCCGTGTAAAGCTTGGATTTCAAATAACTCTGTAAATATCACTTAGCAACGTGTGAAATTGTTCTGATCTCACAATTGTAGACGAAAACAAACTCAGCCACATAACTATATTTCTGGCCAAACATCGAACATCATAACTTCGATCATTTGCAGTTACTATCATAACTTCGATCATTTGCAGTTACTACCAAGTGTTTCTGACTTCTTTGAAAAGGAAAAGAAGGTAAAACCAATACACACATAAAGGTTTCATATCATTTCGAGCTAATACTTTTAAGCATTCTAGAACCAGAAGCAGACTTCCACTGGTAAGCACACCTGTGGAAGAAAGATACTGTCATGTCGACAAATTATGGTTAAGCCCCACGGGCTCGTATCCTGACCACTATCAGGAGAACCACCACAGAAAGCAGGAAGGAGGATCTCAGTTTTTCCTCAAATGGACTTAAGGATCCTGCTGTTGTCTTCTTCTCATCACGTGGCTTAAACAACTGGTTCACCAGCTGCACTATCTTCTCCGCCACCCCAATGACTCCAGCTTTTGTGTTTTCGAATATCCACTCAACGACATTCATAGCTGGATTGCATTCAGTGTTAGTGCTGCTAATCGTATCTGGTTTTTCCAAATTTGATTGAACCTCTTCATCTGAAAGGAAATTCCAGACATCAAACCTCCCCATTATTTTCAAGACTTTTCTCCTTATAACCAGAAAAATTCACTAGTTGAGGATATTCTTTTAGAACCATTGTAAAGGAAGTCCTTATATACCCTACTTAGGCGGAAATTTGGGTCTGTTTGGTTTGGTTTGGTTTGGTAAAAGAAGTCCTTATGGTCTAAACAGCAGCAGCAATTTACCATCTAAAGCAAATTTTCTACCACCATAACAGAAGGGACCATTTCATACTAGACTCAGAATCCAGAAAGTAAAATCTCTGCTGAAACATGTCACTTATTTCTGAACAGGAAATGGACTTATAACTCCTTCAGCAGATAATAAGGACGTGTTTCATACAAGCCTAAACAGTTTCCTTATAGAATGACAGTGCACTTTAAAGTTGAAACCGACCGATTAGAGCACAAACTCCTCTTAAGAAATAGCATCACCAACACAGTATGTCTATAATGGGAATATCCATTCATTTAAGAAATTTCACACACCTGAACTGTGGGCCTTCCTTAGCTCTTGAACCACCTCATTGTTCAAAACGGCATCCCAGACAGCTTTATCAGAAGATAGTGAAATCACCATTTTCTGCGCCAGAAATGGTTGCAATTTTAGGTGAATATTAGCTTTTGAATGAGTTATAATCAGTACTTCTGACATGTTTCAACACTGATTACAATCGGTCATTTACAACTATCAGCATCATTAGGCACCTGAACAGCTGGATCATTCTGCAACATATGGAAGGCATCATAAACTCGACCGTGGCCATGAGGGTTCAGTGCCCTTGAATTGCATAGATGCATAGAGGGCTCTATCCAACCAAACTCTGAAACTGCAGAAGGAACTCGGTGCAACAAGCCGGTCCCAATTGAAATTTCATCTTCGGTCTCCTTCTCCACATCATAACTAAACTTATCTTTTACAACCCTGTAAGACAATATTACATAATAGTAGTTGTCACATGCAAAACATAGATGGGTCTTCAGAAACTGACATGCTTCTGGTTTCCAAGTTTGCAGGAATTCGACCCTTATCATGGGGCCACCTCTTATGTAAATGAAAAATGTCAACTTCACCTACCAACCAACCATTATTGAGATCACACTTCAGACTTCTAACACCAATTCAAGTATATCACAGGATTAACTAGTTGGGTCGAGACCAGTCACTCTCATATCAATTATTATCACGATCACCAAATTATTGGCAAGTTGAGGAAGTTTATGAAGACAATTTAATCCCTAATTCTATAAGGAAAATAAACTAGTAACAACAACAACCACATCAGTTGTATAATCAAACTTATCTCAGTAGATGCAAAGGAAAACAATATCAGAGCGGTTGTAAGTCCTCACGATTTTAGAGCAGAAACAGCGTGATGAACTTCATCTGCGGAAGGAACAGGTCCCAGAAGAAAATCATCAACCACCCCATATTCAATCTCCTCTTCACTCACATACCCAGAAACCCACTCATATTCATCACAGCAAGCACCTCCAACAACAGAAGGCCAGTAACTAGGGTTTGAACCCCTAGAATGCCCATGTAAAGGGACACCAGAAGCAGAAAATGAAGACCCAGACCCAGACCCAGACCCAGAACCAGAACCAGAACCAGAACATAGACTAAGATTATTGTTGTTGGAACTTGGTTTGTGTGTTGACCTCGGTGAAGTAGCTGCAGCAGTACCTGAGATTGGTTCCTGTATATTGGTGACACCAGCTCTCGTCACGGTCCGACCAACCACCCTCATAAGACTGCTTCCTCCGCCACCACCCATACCTCTGCCGCCACCACCGAACATAATCCAATCTTATGCTCTTCTATCTATGGAGTGTTTTGTGGTTTTTATATGGTTGTTGTATCTCAACGGGATGTGCATATCTATCCATCCATCTACGTAGAGAATCCAGCACAGATTTTGTCTGCTAGTTCCGCGCTTTGTACTTTCCTTGACGCTAGAACTTTGAAAGACTTTGATGCTACCGAGGATTGCCTTTAATGGACATGATCATAGGATTCTGCCATTAACCAACTTATCAAAATCAGTTCTTTGTATGTTTTTTGTTATTTTCTCTGCAATTTTATTAATCTTAAGTTGTATTCAAAGTGACAAACTTTCAAACTATATGCAATTTATTAATCTTAAGCTGTATTCAAAGTTCCACTTTCTAACTATATCAATTATGACCCTATTACAATCTCATACATTAGGAATAGCAGGGATTATGAGACCGAATCAGCTTAAAATCAATAAGTTCAGTTCAAATTAATTGAGTTTCGGATTAGATTTAAACAATTTTTTAATTTTAAGTTAGGTGTGGACTCGAATTATTCAATCAAGCTCGGCCATAAGTTTAATTTTTTTGATAAAAATGATGTTATTTTTTATTTTTAAAAATTTAAAAAATTTAAAAAAATTTAATCAAATTTTAAGCCACTCAAACTCGATAAAAAATTCGAGCTCATTCTGATCCATTGTCACCTTAAACATACCAATCAGACTATACAAAACAATTTGAAACTATTTATTGGAAAATTTACAAACAACTATGTTTCATGTGCATATAATTTCTAAGAGTCAATTATGAATTTTTTTCTTTTGTAATGAATAGCCTAACCTAAGAGTTAATATTTGGAAATTCTCAATGAGTTTAAATCAATGTCTTGTATGTAGTTCTTAATTTTACTTGTTTGGCAATTTATGTGTGGCTTACAAGTAAGAGGTATAGAAGGCTACTTGTTTCAAGTTAGTTTGTTGAAAATAACATATCTTTAGATTTCTTCTTCTTAAATTCCGATTAAAAAATAAACAACAAAAATACATAAACTAATTAAATGTTATTTATAAGACGATACTTTTAAACTAGAATTATATTAATTAAATACGACTAAAACTAATAATTTATTATAATTATCTTAAATAATTAATATAAATTAAACTTAATTAGTTCGAGTTAAGCTTAAGAGCAAAGTTGAGTTACCATATTATATTAGTGACATTTAATTAATCACGTTTGATGCTCCTAATACGAGTGCTTTTGTTGCTATTTTTCAATCAAAATCGAAAACAAAGGATTTTTCTAAAAAATTGCAAATTAAAAGGAGTTTTTTTATATAATTTTAAAGGTCACATAGTTTTTCTAAATATTTAAGATTACAAGATAGATTCATATGTTTTACTCCAATTTAAATTCTCAAAAATAATCTCTTTAATGAAATTAATATATCAAGAAAAATCTTAATTTAGCATTAAATAAAAATAATGCTTGGCAAAGAATTGATAAGCTGTTTTTTAACTTATGGACTAAAAGTTAACTTTTTAACTATTTTAAAAAACTATCGATGTGTTTGGTGAATAATTTATTGAGTAGCTTATTTAACTTCAAAAAGGTGATTTCTAAAAGTTCCATAAAATGAGCCAGCTAAAAATTAATTAGTAAAAAACAAATCTTATACCCTTGTTTCATAAATTTTAAGTTATGTTATATATCTTATCTGTATCATACTATAATTATAAATATTTTTAATTTATTAAATAATAAAATTCATACATATTATATAAAAATAATAATACGATGTAGATAGCTACATCATTCATATTAATTGAATTTAACGTTGGATTATTATTATTATTATTATAAACTTAATTTTTGTAAAATTAAATATTTAAAATTTAAAATTTTATAAGAATATTTAACGAATTATTCGCTGATTAAATTAGTACTTAATATCAACTAACTGATAATATAAAATAATACTTTGTTTGGCGAACATGGCCTTAGCGTGCGTTGGAGTGTGAAACTGAAGATAGTTTTACTTCCAAGGTAAGGCACGCTTTTTTAAAAAAAAAAAAGCGTAAGGGTACTCAGCACTCTTCTCAAAATCGTCTTTTTGAAAGAGACCATTTCGATATATTTTAAGAACTTAGTCAAATACTCATCGGAATAACTTTAATCTTCCAATATGTTCGTTAACTCGTTACAATTAATTCTAAGTTGTTGCACCTTTTCATATGATAGATTAAAAGTTATAATTTTAAGTTATCAAACTCATCATCTTTGAAAAAAAAAATTAAATAGTGTTTAATCTTTTAACTTTTTATTTATTTTCAAATTTGTAAAATTGTCAATTTAGTTATTAATCTTTTTAATTTTGTATAAATTAGATCGAAAATTCTAAAAAATAGCACACAAACTTTCTCTATTAGCAAAACTAATGATTCGTACTAATTTTAAAAAGTTAGTTATTAAATTACAAATTTTAAAAATTAGACAATTTTAAATTTATTATTCTGTTTTAATTCAAATCATTTTTAAGAGGAAAAAGACAATAATAAACCTTTTTGTTGAATAAATCTTATTTATAAACACGTGATTAAGATATAATAAATTTATAAATATTAGTTAAACTAAATTTATTTTTAATTTTAAATATTTTATTCATTAACTAATTTTTAAAAAATACATAATTTATGAATTATTATAATATTTAACAATTTATTCAGTTAAATTTTTTTATTTTTCTTTCATTTATCATTTAGATAGGATTACTTTTCATTTACAAGAAAAGTCAAAAGTTAGAAATGTTGGATATTTTTGTCCTTTCTTATAAAGTTAGACAATATTTAATTATATTATTTAATTTTTAAATAAATTATCGATTAAGTTACATAATTTAATTTGAATAAAAATAATAAAGTGGCCCAATAAATGATTTAAATCAATAGGTCAAAATTCGGATGAAAAATAGATCTCAATTAGAGTGAACCGGACTCATATCGGACTTATGATGGAGAAGTCCAATATAGAAGCTATATATAAAAGTTAAGGTCTCCTATAATTGCTCATATATCAATCGTAAGTATAATAATTCTCTGAACCGTTAAGTTTTATATATTGAAAAAACTGTACAATAGCCCAAACTTTATGTCAGGAAACACTTTTCGTAAAGGTTCTGAGAGATTCATGATCGTTTGGAATTCGAAAACGGCATTAGAATTATAGATGAAATCGAAATCAAGCATTTTATATTTCCTTCATTTTTAATCCTTTCATGTACAATCTAAGATATGTAAATAATATTACAAGAAAATGAAGTAACTGATTCAAAAATCTGACTTTATTTATATTAGCCAATCATTGTTTTTGTCAAATTCTTTAAATATTTATTAAATTATTTCTAAAACCAAAATTGCACTTTGATAATATCACCCAATGAGAAAACTCGACTCTTTCGCTTTTAAAAATAATATCTGTATTATCCATTTAAGCTTAAACTTACAAGAAGAACACTAATTGTGTCTTTATCTTCACAAGTAAACAACGCTAGAGTCATATACCTAACATTAAGCGTAATATTTTAATTAGATAGTTTATAAATAAATCATAAGATAAGGATGTTAATTAACAATTAACATCTTCTTAAAAATAGCATCTTTTTTTTTTCTTGTATGAGAAAATAAATAAGAAATGATTTCTCTACTAGTTAGGAGTAAGGTTACGTACTACTAAACCTCCTTAAATCTTGCGTATTAGCAAAATTTTTAGTAAATTATTGTTGTTGTTGTTGTTGTTATTGTTGATACGTGTGAGAAAAAAATACAATAACTTTTTTCCAACAACAAAAACACCTAAAATGAATCTCGTTAATACGTAGAGTCTCGGAGTATATAACCTTACTCCTAACTAGTAGAGAAGCAATGATTGCTTTTCCAACTTACCAAAAATTTATAAATTATATACTTTAAATAAATTATAACAAAACAAGTATTGAATGCATATTGATTATAAAAATATATATTTAAAAGTGTTTAATCTATTATTTTTTAATTAAGTGTCAAATTTTCTAAAATTTTACTAACCTTTTAAAATTTGTATAAATTAAATCAAAAAGTTATACTTGTTAATGTGAGGTATTTATTAAATGTCACGTGAATATTCATCTATTAGTTATAACAAAAATAATATTTTAACTTGATTTATTCAAAATTTAAAAAATTAGTTATTAAATTAAAAATTTTAAAATATTTGATACTAAAATGTAAAAATTTTAAAAAAATTAGAAAATTTTGAATATATCATCTAAAAAATAATAATACTACATGCCAAAGCTAACTAAATATAGAGATACTAATTTTGATTCCCTTTAAAATTAACTATCAAATTTTAATTAATTGGTCTTTGGGATGGAAACAGTCTTTCTAAACTAATTAATACAAAATTATGTTATTTTATTTAATAATTGAAGAATTAATTAAAATTAACAAAATGGCCTCATTTTACTTTGAGTTGTATTTAATTTTAAATTAATTTTGAACTAAAAAATTAGAATAATTCGAAATTAAACTAAAAAAAATGATAAATCAACAATATGTAATCACAAAAAAATCATGCAAAATTATAGGAAAAAAAGACTGAAATTTAAATGGTGAAGAACTAGAAGCTCTGGATCCTCGAGTTGATAGAGTCAGAGGTATAAGGCAAAAAGATTATATGTTCGAATTCTCGTATTAAGACTCTATCGATTAAACCTGTCGTATAAGATTTACTTAGTCCAAAATATCTGATTAGTAATTTGCAAATTATTGTATCAATCCGAAAATTTGCCTTATGCGTATCTAAAAGATAATAACTAAGGTTCCTCTCTTAAAAAAAAAAGAAGGTAAGAATTAGAAATTGTCGTAGGAAAATCCTAAAATTAGAAATGGCGGGGTTTGTGAGGCAGACGGACATGAACAAACTAACCAGACAAGAAGTCGCATACAAATCATTGACGCAGTTCTTCGGACAGGAACGAAAATGGCAACAAGGACATAAAACTAACTTCAACGCTGCTTCGTCTCATATCATAAATGCAAAGACCACAATGTCGTCAGATTTCGTTTTCTAGTACAAAAACGTCCCATTTCATCCGCCAACCAAATCCTTACTGTACTTGCGTCCTCAGGTAGTCAGGTTCTGACCTTTATGTTGTTGTTTCCTCTTCTTCTTCTTCTTAAGTTCCTTTTTCCATTTCCGTAATACTAATAATTGAGACAGTTTATGTTAACTATGAACAAGAAAAGGTATTTTTTTCCTCTTGAAACTAACGATTTTTTTGGGGTCATACACCCATCATAATCCATTGATCAAAGATTTAATATATATAGAGGGTCAATAATCATGCCTAAGTTTGAGTTCGACCTGACCCAACTCAAAGTTCGGTCTGACATGACCTAAGACTCAACAAAGGCTCAACCCCGATTCGACAATGCCTCCTTTTGTTTTTAATTTAAAAAATAAAAAAAGATTGAATCGAACTTAATCAGGCTTTGGGTTGCATGGGCCTGATCGAGCTCAATCTCGAGCTTGTATATTTAGAGCCTGAGCTCAGGTAAAAGATATCAGTCTAACTCAAGCCTACTTGAGCCTAGGTATATATGTTTGCAATGAGTTGATGTAGTGCTAAGTAGGCTTGTCAATGGTTGGTTCGGTCAACCTTTTCAATAAGTAGTCTAAGCTCGATCGAAATCTAGTCAATTTTAAGTTTCACAGTATGAGTTTACCTGAATCATTTTAAAATAATGCAGTCTTTATTTTATTTTTTTAAAATGTCATTATTTTGATTTTAAACTTCTTAAATTTACACATAAAATTGATATAAACTTAAGAAATTAATCAAGAATAACGTCGAGAAAATTTAGATCGTTTAAGTTTCTAACCTAACTTGATCCAAAATCTCGTCAACTAAAAATTTAACCCATTAATTTCTAGGGAAGTAGAACTAGACTGAGCAAGATTTAATTTGCTAAGCCTTATGATAGGAGCATGAGATCGTCTGTACCATCCTTGTGTCGTTCTTCACGAGCCACAAATTTTACTTTATCCCATTTATTTATTGAAAAGTTTTGGTTGAAGGAAAATGGAACAGGATGGCATAGGCTTGATGGTACAGACGATCTTCTCCCAATGATAAGCAAGTTGTAATATACATTAGATAATTTTACTTTTAAAGTCAATTTTATAGAGAATTAGATAAAAGGAGAGACTCTCTTCTTACTAGACAAGTCAAAAGTGGATCGTAACAAAACAACGCTGTTTTAAAAATTTTTCTTTTAAAAAGTAATGATGGACCGAGCCAATTCGGCCCACTCGTGGCCTGTTGAGCCATAGGCTATTAGACCCATTCCGGCCAGTCGAGCCACTATGACTTGACCAGGCAAGGGCAGGGCAATCTGGTCCTGGTGCAGTAGACATCTCTACTTTTTACATATAAAAAATAAAAGTAATAATATATAATGAAAAGTTAGATTAATTGAGCATTTATACATGTAATTTTTTAGTCCAATTAAGTGAAGAACGTGTTGGATTAATTTAGGAGATTTTTATGATAATAAAAAAGTGAAAAGTTCTCTAGTCATCATTATTTAATCTGAAATCTTGCAATAAAACATAGTCTGAGGAGATCTGATAGTATATAGTCTTATTCTTACATAATAGAGATGTTGTTTCCGATAGACTCACATGTGAATATGACAATAAAAATGATACAGATTATACGAGTAAATATAAAAACTGATATGTTAAAAGAATAGATAACTAAAAATTAAAAAGTAAATAAATAAATAAAATAAAACAAAACCAAATAAGATATCAGATATGATTCCTATATCTTTTAAAAAAATTGTCGTTAATTGATACAAGTTTAAAAGAAAAGTTATATATACATAAAATAAGACAAATATACTTAAAAAAGCTATACAGGTTTGCTTATATCTATTATATTGCAAACGTTCGCTTACCGTTTTTCAAATTGTGCATGTCAAACATTATGTATCTTTCTTTAGTGAAACTTTAGTGAAAAGTCCTCTGGCATTTTTTAAAAAGTAATTTATAATAATGCGAAACAAAGCAATGCATCAGGCCTGAAGCTCTGGCCCAAAAACGCGTGAAATCGTAAAAGCACTTGAGCGGCCCATTTATAGTCTACAGCCCATTCACAGTAAGAAAAGAGGGTAAATCGGTCATTTTGTTCCTTCCAAAAACCCTAATTGATGCATCGAATCTTCCTCCCAATTTTTCCCCTTCGGCTGAAACCGTAGCAGGGGATAAGGAACATTACTAATGGGTATGAAAGTTTTGATTTTTAGTTTTTCTTCTAAGTTTTAATCTCAATTACATTACATCTACTAGTGTATAGCTGGGTGTCCTTTAGATTTTGTGATTATTGAATATTTTTGTTAGAATAGTGAATTTGGGATAGTGGGGTTTTAATGTTTCTTTTTGGTGGTGAAAATTCGATTAAATGGCTGCTGATTTTGCTATTCAGTTGAATGATTTGTAACCCATATCGTAGTTTTGGGAGATTTGATGTTAAAGGTTGTGTTTTGATAGTGATTGAATTCAGGTGGTGAAATTAGCGGCTTACACGTACGTTTTGGATTTATGGAGGAAGAAATAATCAGATGTAATGAGTTTCTTGCAGAAGGTGAGGTGCTGGGAATCTGAGCTATGGAGGAAGGAACAATCAGATGTAATGAGGTTCTTGCAGGGGGTGAGGTGCTCGAAATCTTGCCAGCATCCTTCCATTGTGCGTGTCACTTGCCCTGCCCGCCCTGATAGGGCTCGCCCATTGGGGTATGCAGGTATTGTTTCTTTTTCTTCGCATACTTGAAATGGGTTCGATTTTGTCTTCTGTTTGTAGGTTCGATTCCTTTTCAAGATGTGTCTAACTACTACATGTAAAGCCCAAATAGGAAAAATAAAGAGCCTAACTTTAACAACTAACTCACTGCATAAATAATTAAACGGAGGGGTCTAGATGGAAGCAATAGAAGCCAACAATTAGAAAATTATACGCCAAATAAAATTAACTCGTCATTTTCATTTTTCTTTCCATTTTTCCAGCTGATAAGTGTGTAAATGTATTATCTTTCTCCTTCATGTGAAGCTTTCTCATGTGTTCCCTCATTTTGTTTGTTTTTTAGCAAATTGTAAAGAAATTGTGGAAGTTAACAATCCTAAAATCCTTTAGAAAAACATAAACTGCACATAGGTGAAATTGAGCCTGATAACCTCCACAATTTTCTCGCAATTAGCTGCAAAATAAACAAAATGGGGGGAGACATAAGAAAATTTTCATATGCAGGAGAAAGATGGTGCATTTACACACTTACTAGCTGAAAAAATGGAGAGGAAAATGAAGAAGACAATTTGATTTTTGTTAGTGTATAATTTTTCAGCTGCTGGTTTTTATTTATAACCTATTGTTTAATTATTTCATAGGCTGGGTTAGTTATTAAGGTTGGGCTCTTTGTTTTTCCTATTGTGGGCTTTACAATTTTGATGGATTTTGTTGTGGTGTTGTCGAGGACCAAACGTAAATATGATTCAGTTTGGGTGATTGTGGATAAGCTGACTAAATCAATTCATTTCTTACTTGTGTAACAGATAGACTCCTTGGACAAGCTTACCAAGTTGCATGTTAATGAGATTTTGAGGTTACACAGAGTTCTATTGTTTAATTGTCAGATTGAGATTCACAGTTTACTTCTCGGTTTTGGTTGAGTTTATAGACAACTGTGGGGACTAGGTTGAATTTAAGTACTGCATTTCGCCGTCAGTGGGATGGACAGTTGGAGCATACGATTCAGACATTGGAGGATATGATGAGAGCTTGTGTGCTGAAGTTTGAGGGTGAGTGGAATAGGTATCTACCTTTGATGGAGTTTGTGTATAATAATAGTTATCACTCTAGCATCGATACGACACCATTTGAGGTATTATATGACAAGAGGTGTAGAGATCCGGTATGTTGAGATATAGAGGATGCTAGATTGTTAGAGAGACTAGAGTTGGTTTAGGAGACGATGTAGGAAATAGAGATGATAAGGCAATGCTTGAAGGTAGCTCATGATTGACAAAAGAATTATGCCAATCAACATTATCAAGAGATTGAGTATAATGTTGTAGATATATATTTCTACGGGTACCATCTTGGAGGAAAATTTTGAGGTTTAGTAGGAGAGGAAAGTTGAGTCTGAAATATATTGGGTAATATGAAATTGTATAACTTGTGGTGCCATTAGCTTACAGATTAGCATTACCACCAGAGTTATTGCAAATTTATGAAGTGTTTCATGTGTCGATATTGAGATGGTACCGACTGGATCCTAGTTATACTATATCGAGGTCTGAAATCGAAGTTACAAATGATATGTTTTACAAAGATGAGCTAGTGGAGATATTGGATAGAAATATTAGGAAAATGAGGAGGTGAGAGATTTCGATAGTGTGAGTTTTGTAGAGTCATCATCCTTCTCCAAGAGAGGCGACTTGAGAGATAGAGGATGAAGTTTGACTTCAGTATCCTCATTTTTTGGATCCTTAGGTACGTAATTAATTTCGAGGGCAAAATTCTTTTAGGAAGGGAGAACTATAAAGCCCACAATAGAATAAACAAAGGGACAATTTTAACAACTAACCCATCATATAGAATAATTAAACAAATGGGTACAAATAGAAGCCAACTGTTGGAAAATTATACACCAACGAAAATTAACTTGTTTTCTTCATTTTCTCATGTTTTTCCTCATTTTGTTTGTTTTGCAGTAAATTGTGAGAAAATTGTAGAGGTTAATAACTCCAAAATTTCTTAGAAGAGCATAAACTTTACTTAGGTAAAAACTTTTCCAACATCAATTGTATGCCTTTTATTGTGATTTTTAGTCATCCTACACTAGTTTATGGTTGGATTTCATGTTGTGATTGTTTGGGACGATAAATTGAAATCATGAAAAAAGATAAAAATGGAGAAAAGGTGGTTGAAAAATGAGAAAAGAGAAGAGTTAAGAGAAGAGGAGAGGATGAATAAGAAGACAAATTTGAAAAATTGAAATATGAAATGCAAAATTTTAAGGGTAAAAGTGGAATTTATTTCCAAAAAGATTATTTTTGTATTAATAGAAATAAATGAGGGTAAAATATGACTTTTAATAGTCAAGGACATTCTAGTAATTATGGTAGTCGTGTTGGTAAGGATATATATTGTTATAATTACGAACAAAATAAAAAAGGGAATAATGTTGGATTATTATTTGTAATTGAGTTGAAAATTTTTCTTAAATTAATCTAATAGAATTTTTTTAATGTCTAGTCTGAAAGTCAGATTAAGGAGTAAATTGGACTATCAATTAGTTGAATCTGAAATTCATGCAAGAAAAATATTAAAATGCACTCTTAGAGTAGTGTATCATTTTGTTATTCATAAATTATTTTATAGCTTATCATATTTTTTAGTTGTCATTAATTAAATTAATAATTAATATATGAATTATAGTTATTTATTTTACAAGTAATTAACAAAGTGCAAGGTGTTTCGCTTTTATATTTTGTTACGTGTCATGAAGTGTATCGCTTGGTATTTCGTAAAAAATGTGTTAATTGAATAGAGACTGACTTGTAATAGGTTGTGAATAAATTGTGTACATTGTGAATATATGGCTTGCCTAGGATAGGCTACATTTGATGATCATAGACTGATGGGTTGTATAAATATAAGCAAGCAATGACTTCCTGGGGATGTCTTGTGTTGATGGCCAGGTATCAGAGTGGTACCGAGATATCCCGAGTCTTGGAGATTTCTTGTGTTGATGGCTAAGTAATGGAATGGTATCGGAGCACCAAATTAGATTGGGAATTGAGGTACTCTTTGCTGATATTTATCTAATTACGCTTCCACTTAGTGAGAAATTATGATGAGTAGAGATGAGCTGGTAAACCATTGAATGTAAGCTTATTAGGTTAAGTAGGGCCTAAGCAATTCAGTTAATTACGAGATAAAACGTAAATGACAATTATAAAATAATATTAGTGTTAATTATTGCTTTGATAAAATTTTCTATGTTTGTTAATTGTTCGGATAGGCTGAGTAATGTTTTATATTTTAGTATTATATTTATTTTTTAATCACTTGATTATTTTTTTATATTTATATATTGAGTTATTTGATTTTAAGGATACGGCCAATTATCTTTATTGAGTAGGTAACTCATCGCTTGTTACTATTTTTTTATAGGAAATAGAGAGATTTCTAATAACTCTAGTACAAGGGATTAACAAAGTGGAGTTTAGGTGAGACAAGTAGATTAAATTGGGTAAAGTTGTTTTATTGTATATATTTTTAAATGTGACAGTTTGGGTAGTTGTGTTTGTATAAAATACTTTTGTAACAGACGAACATTCTTTTTTTGGCATTGATAAAGATTTTGGTAATTAATATTATGTTTGGAAACAATTTGAATAATTGTGGTTTAAGAGTATTTGGAGTGTCACACTAAATATTGGTGTTTCATTGGTTTTAGTGATTAGTGGCATTTCAAAACATGGATGTCCTATGCAATGTGATTAATTTTCCCACCCTTCCCTTAGCCTCTCATAAAGTAATCATAGGCGTGGTTTACTGTGGTATCCCTGCTTGATTCTTAAATGCTGTTATACTTTTATGTCATTGCTAAATCATGATCTCATAGTTTCCAGTTCACTTTATTAATGTGCACTTGATTCATGTTTCATCAAGCACCTGAGTGACACTCTTTTCAGGTTATGTAATTTATTGTGTGTGTGCTAAGCGTGGTGGAAGAAAATGGCCTGTTCCTAAAGGTATTGTGTGTGGGAAACGTACCAACCAGGGTGTGACTCAGCTGAAATTCCAATGCAGCAGCGTTCAGTTGCAGAGGAACATGCTGGTCGTAACGTGCTGGTCGTAAACTGGGTGGTCTTAAGGTTCTCAACTCGTACTGGATCAGCGAGGTTCGTAGAACTTCACCTAATCATAGACTGCTTCAATAATTAGAGATGAACACTTGATGCTCATATTGAAGTAATGATGGTGAACTATCTGTTGCATGTATCTATTGTTACCTAGATCCTGTAATGTATGAATGATAGTTTGTATGAAGAACTATGTAGCCTCAAACAGTACCCTCCTTTCTGTAATATTGTAGTGGAACTGATCCATCCAAGTCATGCTATTGCTCTCAACTGTTGCTTTTTCACCTTATTTTTACGCTTTTAAGGGATTGATATCTATATGCATGTTTCTGATCAAAGTATGGTTAACACAGGGTTCTACATACTTTGAGGTAATTGTGGTTGATGCTGCCCACAATGCAATCCGAAACGACCCAGGAATCAATTGGATCTGCAATCCGAAATGACCCAAGACATAGGGACCTTCGCGGACTTACGTCTGCTGAGAAGAAGTACAGAGGACTTCGTGGAAAGGGAACAACCTTGCTACAAGGCAAGGATATCAAGAAGGGCAACGTGGAAGAGAAACATTACACTTCCTCAATGCCGTTACCGTTGGTCCGTCAGAACTTTGTGATATCACTCTTATGTTGTGTTATCCTGGTTTTGTTTTCTATACTCACCTATATCGGGACGAGTTTTTGATATGCATGTATGATGAAGCTATCGACTTCTTGCACTTGTTCAATATGTACTTGATTCTATCAGAAATATTTCAGATCTTGAATATTATACTGATCCCTCATGTCTCTAGATGTTCATATAGCTTTATTAGTCTGCTAAAGAATTAAAGACTCATTCCTAAGATCAGCCAAAATCAGGGCCAAATTATGTTTTGGTTACCTTGGCAAGAATTTGGAATGTAAGACTCGAAATTGTGCCGATTCGTTCACGAGTAGCCAGGGTTTTATGGGCAAAGAGTAGTTATTTGCAAATCATCTCTAGTCCAGCAGACTCTGATGCAACTTTTTTTTTCCTCGAAAATTTAAGATTTTGGAATAAACCCTGTTGAAATCAATTTCAGATCAGGTCATTTAAGATATGCAATTGCGTAATTCAACATTCAATTCTTCTTCACCATCTTTCTCTTTTCCTCATCAAAGTCATTCTGTTTCCTGTTCGTTTAAAAGTTGACTCCCTTCCATTTAACAGTGATCCACATTTGTATTAAAGTTTAAAGCTTTGAAACCGAAATCGAACCTGCCTTGCAAATTTAGTAAGTAAAACTAGCAAATGATTCCAAGTTAACGACTGGGCAATCAGAAGACGGTCCGTATATTGTTAAATCGAAGTGGGTACTTCTCACCTAAACTATAGGAGTTCGTAGTGGTGGTTGACGTCTGTTCGAAGTCTTAACAACCTTCGAAGTCTGAATTTCCAAATCTCAGCAGTTGCAATCTCGAAGGGTTTTATTTCGCGAGAATCTGATATCTATATTTGAGTTATTATGTCCAAGGAATCAGTAGCACAGCCTGAACCCCTCAGCCATGTTAATCTCTCACACACTTTCAAGTATTTGCTGGGTTAGTTCTCCTCTCGTTCTTCTTCTTTATTTTTATCTTCGTAATTTGGTCTCTGTTGCGTTTATTGAGATTACCAATCTTAATCCCATGATTATTGTTGTTGGCGGGGTGGTGAGATTAGCTACGCAGTTCTTGTCCAGAGGAATTCCATTTGTATTCAATTCGTGGATCGTGAGGCACCTTACGGCAGAGGACTACGCGGTATCTAATCCCAATCAATTGTTCACTCTTACCCTTTTAATTCTTACTCCTTTAAGTTGTTTCTCCATTGATGAACTTCCATTTTCTCTCTGACGTATGCAGCTGTACGCCGTACAGTTCCATCTGTTTGTAACCTGCGTCTTGTTTCTTAGTCGGGAGGGCTTCCGACGAGCTTGCATGAGGGCTGACATTCAATGGTACTGTCTTCTGCTATAAATCCTACATCATATACTCTTTGCCATCTATAAGTGACGCTGCAGGATTACCCTTCTCTGCAATTTAGTATTGTGTAGGCTATGGGGGCAGAACGAGTGCTGTCATTTATGGGACAAATGCTGAAAAGTTGCTGATAATTAAGAATATTTTCAAGTTAATTTCCTTGAAGAAAACGTGATTGTGTTATACCTCCTTAATATGCTTATGTTTCATATTTATCTTACGATGCAGTGATGGTTCTTCAAGTAAAGAATATGGGACTAAGTTGTTAAAAGTGGCCTGGATGACTCCCCCTTTGGGAATAGTCATCACAATTGCAGCGTGCATTTTTGTCTTCTGGTGGCAAGGCTTAAGTCCATCAGATCCGTATGCTCAAGCTATCTTGATTAATGGTAACGTATTGTCATTGGCTTTGGTGCTTCAATTATTGTGGTTTTCTGTCTTCTCATACTCTTTGATTATCACTCATGTCTCTGATTACTTGTAGACATCTAATTTGTGGCTCTGAATGTAAAAGTTAAAACTTTCCTTCAGTACTTCTCAAGAATATACTATTGTCACCAGAATACACGCTCAACTTATGCCTTATCGGTGCTTTTAGTTGATTTTTTAGAGAAAACCATATAGATAATGTTTGTTTGTTAAGTTCCCCACCAAGCTATTTGTGTTTTATTACCTGATCTTGTTGATAAGTATTTCAATTGGCTATTCTTCATTCATAAAGGAATAAATAAATTGCTATCCACTTCAGAGTTCTTTGTTATTTAACTCACTTTATTATTGTTCTCCTTCTCGTAATGTTGATATCAGTTCACTTCAAATTGCAGGTTGTGCATGTATATTGGAGTTATTGGCTGAACCCTTATATATTCTTTCTCAGAACTTGCTTCTGCTTAAACTGCGCCTAGTGGTAGAAACAGCAGCTACACTTTTTCGTTGTCTAACAATGTACATACTTATCGTGAAGCATACTAGCATGGTAAAATTTTTTGATGGGTTTGTTATCTATGCATTATGCAATTTGATGACATAGTCAAACTAGTGGCACAACTGAGATAGAAATGTGCATTCTCAATAAAATGCTCAAGTTGGCTGTTATAATCGTTCTGGATTTCATGATGGTCAAATGTTATGTTAATTTGGAGTCCCTGTTTCTCAGCCTTGATTATGTTTGCTGCAAGTTTTACTATGTACATGGGTTGGAGATCACCACGCTGGGATGTTAGAGGAAACTTTCTTTTTTCCTAGAAATACTGCAAGATAACAGCATTTGCTCTTGTTAATACCCTTTCTTGTCTTTTACATATTTGGTTTCCTTCTCCTTCTGGAAGATATAGGAATAACCATTTCAAGATGCTCTCAACAAAACTTGGCTCTGTTTACTTTATTGGTACATATATTTGGAAATAGACATAATTTTGAAATAGTAACTGCTGAATCCCAGTCCATTTCTTGATCCTAAATTATTAACCTTTTAAAAACCTCCACTTATAAATGCTTGATGAAAACTTGTGGTTACATTTGCAGGAGAAGGTGATTGCTTTTGCACTTTCACAAACAGCCTATGGTTTTTGCTTGTTTGTAGGATATTGGAGTTATTTTCTCCTCTCTACTACTTTTCAAAGTTACGATCTTTTCCCTTTCAGGTATGGTTTCCTTTTCTCTTGTGCACCCCACTTCTGTTCTGATCATTATGTTTGACTCTCACTCCTGGACCCTTCTATAGTGGAATGAAAATGGGGGAAGAAATTTGGTTAACTTAACTATAAGAATCCTGGTGAGCTTTTATACACCATAAACCTGCCTTCTTGAATGGGTACTTGGAACTTCCAAGTTTCTAATGCAGGATGTGAAATTTAGCCTGAACCCATTTCCCAGATTGGAAACCTATCCAAGATATGACTGGACCCAAATTTTTTTTTTTATGGCTCTACTTGTTTTGAACTGCTTAGCTTGTTAGTCTGTTAAATTTTAAACTAGTGGTGTTTAACTTCTTTAGTTTAATTTTGCTGATCATCGATACATGCAAATTAGTGTTCCTTTTCCCATTGACACTAAACTTTTTCACAGATTGGAAACTATTATGGATTATGATAAGCAACTTTCAAGCATGTGTATGCTCTTTACTTTTCAATCATTTCGGAAGCTAATACTCCAGGAAGGTGAAAAAATGGTCCTTGTATGGTTGGATACACCATATAACCAAGCTGTATATGGTCTTGTTGATAAATTAGGTATGTGACTGGACTATATTCTATGACTTCCAAACTATAGTAACAATTCCCTGATCACAGTGTCAACATTGAATCCAATCATTATGGTGTTTTTTATTTCAGTTGGATGGATGATGTTGATCTTGTACATAAGTTTTTGAACAAGTTATAACTGTTAAATATGATTTCCAGGGAGCCTGGTGGTGAGGATGGTCTTTCTTCCCTTTGAAGAGAGTTCATATGCAACATTTGCCAGGTCTGCCTCAGGTCTATCTCATTCCTTCATTGTTCTCTGGACAGTTTTTTGGTTTTATTAAACTATAGGATGTATTATCACGGAAAATATACCATTCATTTTCTTCTGATCACCATATGCAGCATCTTGTGTGGGCTGTCGTGTGTCAAGACGATATTGAGTCAGTCTAACATTGTGCGTCAAGATGATATTGAGTCAATAGGGACATGTACTGGCTTATAGTTTGTCCATTGTGTTGCAATTGATGAAGGTATTTAATATCGTTGTACTTATGGGTATTGCTACTAGCTTAAGTTGTGTGTCCAAGAGAATTGACTTAGAAAAGAGTGGAACTTTCCATTTCCTCTTTGAGGATGGTAAAAGATTAGAAGGTGCTTTTGTCATCTATTCTAAATGGAAAATACTTTGGTTTTCTTTCATCTGGAATGAAAAGCATTTCTGCGTATAGTTATTAACTCCGTCATCATCCAGAAATCACAACGTTTGCTTTTGCTTGACAGGACAATATTCAGACAAAAGCAGAAAGTTGGGAAGCTGCCTAACAGAGGCCTTGAAACTTGTTTTGCTAATAGGTATGGTCATTCATGCACTTCTTGACTTTGCTTTCAAATTTAACATTGTTTTTCCATCCTGAAGAACTGTATTTTGATATGTATGCCAAGGTAGTGAAAGTGGGAAGATTTCTTATGTGCCAACTGTGTTCATCTCTCCCCTCTCCCTCATCACTGAAAATTGAACACTGCATGTGATCAAATGTTGTTTCATAAGGACTTACTTTCTTTTTCATGTTAGGTCTTGTATTTATGGCATTTGGTCCAAGTTACTCTTACTCCCTTGTAAGAGTATTATATGGCCAGAAATGGAGTGATGGAGAAGCACCGCTAGCCCTCCGGTATTATTGCCTTTATATCATTGTTTTGGCCATGAATGGTTAGTAAGACTATAGCTCTCCAAGATGTATGATTTACTTGCTAGCTACATCGAATAGAGGCTAAAATCTATTACACCCTGAAGGCCGTGATATATATTTTTATATTGCATATCATATTATCCAACCATCCACACCAATATGCACACACACACATTTCACAGTGCCAAAAACAATTGATAGTCATCTCTACCCCTTTGGTGTAGAGAATGCATGTTACACTTCCAACCTTCTGATAATGCTGGAAAAACTTTTACCTGAGTTTGATTCTATGTAGGAACTTCTGAGGCGTTTCTGCATGCTGTTGCAAATGAGCACCAACTCAAACGCTCGAATGATTCATTACTCTTATTCTCCATGGTATACGTAGTTCTAAATGTCCTTCTTATAAGGTCAGCTGGTGCAGTTGGCTTGATTCTGGCGAATTCTTTAAGTATCCTTACTTTATGTTGTGGATTCCGTGGACCATCATTGTATGAGAACTGAAGTCTTTGCAATGGATTATAATCCTTTTACACCAAGGTTATGCTACTCATAGTATGTGAAGATAATTTTGTTTTCAGGCATATTTAATTTCTGAATGCATTGTTTACGAAGTTCATATAGTATATTATTGGCTCTTATCACAAAGTAAGAAACATGGTTATAAAAGGAATGACTTAAATAGGTAATCTCAATCATTCTTCTTTCCTTAACTGTTGCAAAGATATGATTTTGAGAATAACATACTCTGCAGTCTTCATCAAGCATTATTTCCAGGTTCGTTTTGATTAACCCTTGTCTATATCTTGGGTATACATGGAACCTTATGTTCACATGATTTGTTTCCTTAGGAGTCTTCTGCATTTTCTTTTGCAAGCTGCTTGCCATCTGGTTGGACAATTCTGTTGCTTTCAGGAGTAGTTACATTCATTTCGGAGAGAATGTTTCTGGATCATGAAAATTTCTGGCCAACATTTTTAATTCATTTCTGCATTGGGTTCTCTTGCTTCTGCATGTCATCTCTCATCATGTAAGTAATCTTCTTGCGCAGCAAGTTCTCTTTTCCAATTTAAAGTGATTGTCACACCTGATTTTGATGAAAATAGCTATCGTCACGAGAGATCATTCATCAAGAGAATTATCCGCTTTCATGATCATGTGGACTGAAGAATGGACTTCGACCTACAACTTTTGAAGGTGAAATTATATTCGTCTGAGATTGTTTTCTCCTTTGTCATTTTCATAAGCTAAAACCATTAGAACCAATAAATTTCTGATGCAGATCAGCTAGACGAGCACGACAGAACCGAAAGCCATTTATTTGTTAATAAAGCGGCATGAAGATGGCTTACACTCTATAGACTTGATAGGAGTTTTTGCGAGATGACTAACTGCATATCCTATTTAGCTGCCTTTGAAATCTAGATATGCAATTAGATTCTCGAACTAACACCGGAAAATGAGAATTTAACTTGAATGTTGTGCGTGGATGAGGACTAATTTCAATATATCGAATTTTAAATCATCGTTTATGAGTAATATTTTGAGGATACCCTTTTAACATTTCATTACAGGGTCTGATTCCTTCTACTCTCGTAAGTAATATACAACACCATCGTTATTTTTTCATTATCTTCAACTCCAGCATGTCTACTTCTCTTGGAAGAACTATTACAAATCGGTTCTTCCATGGGAAGACCTTCAAGATAACAGTAAGACAAGCATTTCCCTTGAGACTTTATTCTCTGCTCTTGCAAATTCTTTTGGTTTTCATGAAATGAGTATTTTCTTGTACCAACTACCAAGGTTTCTAGACTTTAAGGACTTCATATCTTTAGCATAGAAAGGTGGTGATGGTTGAAACGGTCGTAATAGTCATCATAATGGGTTCTAGTCAATGGCCCCAGATGCAGTAATTTCAGAGATTTAACAAAAGGGAATCAACAGAGTTGGTAGGTGAGAAATTGAGCAAATTTAGCAGACCAACTTGAGAAGCTTTAAGCAGAAACAATAGTGATGAAAAAAAGAGAGGGCCATCTAAAGGACAAGGTGATGATTCATAGGATACCCACGGGTGTGTGGGTTGTACTCCAGTGTTACTGAAAGAGGGTCACCTGGTAATTATAAGCTTTGAAAGCTTGGTAAAGCAAGGTAGCGGAAGGAGAAGACAAACTACATGGACTTTGAAAGCCTGGTAAAGGAAAAGGCAAGGAAACGTTACTCGGACCTTATGATTAAGATGTAGACTAGAGTATTATCATTGAAGTTTAGACAAAAGTATTCAACAACAAACACACGAACAAAAAGGTGGCTTCCATCTTCTAAAACGAAATGATGGTTTTGTTTGAGCTTTGCTTAAGAGGTAGGATTCGTAGTGGAGATACAGTTGCAGGGTTTGGATTCCTAGTGGATTAGGTTAGTTGGTCAAGCCAAGCCTTTCTTGCTTCAAAATGCAGGAATAGCCATAGGCGTAGGCCAGTAAAGTTGTCATCAAATTTATTTAATTTGTGTAATTTGTAAATTATTTCATATTTTAAAAATTTATTAATGT
Source organism: Erythroxylum echinodendron (assembly GCA_027575705.1). Lineage (NCBI taxonomy): Eukaryota > Viridiplantae > Streptophyta > Magnoliopsida > Malpighiales > Erythroxylaceae > Erythroxylum > Erythroxylum echinodendron. Next base: position 28,237,996 of record JANZXR010000007.1, read on the forward strand.
TCAACTTAAATAAGAATGACTTTTGAGTTCTATGGCATAAGAAAATTATCTCAAAAAATTAAGGAATGATATGTTAAAAAATGAAAAAAATCAACGTATCCAATGCACAAACTTCTTCACTTTACGAAAGTTTAGAAAAGGTCATAATATATGTAGTCTTTTCTTTTGTATTTGTACAAAGAGACTGTTTTCGTGATTTGATCCTATGATCTGATAATCACTAAAAAGCAACTTTACTTGTTGCTTTTAATATATGTCTTGTATATTTTACCAACTTGGTGTTCTAATAATTCTCATCTCTCACGATTAAATCTTATAATACCCTTTAAATTATTACACATTTAATAAATTAATAGATATATAAAATAATTTATAAATTACGTATTTTGAATAAATTAGAGACAAGTAACGAGTTCAAATCAATCTGTATTGGAGATCCAGGGCTTTTTGTCTGTAGAGAGCTTCAATGTCATGCTCTTGAATGTGAAAGTGTGATATAAGCACATTAAACTTTACATGAGCTTTCTATTTTGTTTCATCTCATCTCATCTATACTTATATGTGGGAACAAAAAAATATATGATGAGATAGAATGACACCGAATAGGAATAGGATAACTGAAACAGTTGATTTCATTCCTTAATCGACACCTTTTTTTTGCTATCACTATCATAAAGAAATTTGTTATTTATTGCTTTTGGTTTGGAACTGGAAGGTCTAAATTGTTTGAAATTTTTACTTATATATATATTTTTTAGGGTTAATTGTAAAATAAAAATCTTAAAATTTACTAAATTTTGTAATAATAACTTGAATTTTAAAAATGATACTAAAATATTCTAATTTTTAGTTTTTAATAAAAACAATTCGATGTTAAATTCTCCATTAATATAAATGACATGACGAGCTACATTAAATTAACAATTTGTTTTACATAGTTATTGTGCGTTACGTATGAATTTTATTATTTAATAAACCAAAAATATAAAAAACCTAAAAATAATTATACACTACTTCATAATAATTTTAATATCTTTGATATTTTTAATTTATTAAATAATAAAATCCATAGATGGTACAAATACAGTATATGACAACCACGTAAAATAAATACTAATAACGTAATTCTTCATGCTATCCACATTAATGAAAAATTTAACATCAGATTATTTTCATTAAGAATTAAAAATTAAAACATTTTATTGTCATTTTTCAAAAATTAAGACTAATATTGTAAAATTAAGAAAATTTTAAATTTTTTTAGTAATTAACCCCATTTTTTTATCCTTTTTAAGTTTCTCAAAGTGAGTCATAGTGCAAGCTTTCTTTGTCTCTCTATCTTATGTCTTCTTATCAAAGCATCTCTTTTTTAGGTACTAACAAATGAGAGAAGATGAGATTTAATGATGATTATGGGACCCTTTGTGCAAACAAAGCCTTTTGTTATTCTTTTGCTTAAATCCTTTCAAATGTGTGAGTGATTATTGTAATAGTCCCTTTGATCACATGCACCTCTTAATTATCCTCTTTACTTTTCCAAATCACCAAAAGGACTTGTTAATTTTTTCCAAGTGTTCATCATGCTCAAACAAAGTGACTCTCCAATTAGCCTATGTAGCTTTTCATCTTTGTCAATAAGTGAAGTTACCGTATAGTTACTCCAATTTAGGATTAGAGTCGATTGGAGCTACTTGATGATGCGTACGTAAGATCATTTTTCTCTTGTTATGGATCATTATTTATTTATTTATAGGAGTGTTTAAATAAAACGCTTCTCTATGATTATAAAAGGGCAATTAGGGTTAATATTATAGTTCAACCCAAAATCAGTTGATTAAATTTTAAAATAAGTTTGAGTTTAAAAGGTTCAGTTCAATTAATTTGGTCTTAATTGTTTTTATGAAGAAATAAAGGATAAATTCGTTAATAAAAAATGAGAGAACAAAACATAACGTTCATAGAAGGCAATCTTTTTATACGAGAAAACTTAAATATATAACTCTACTTATAATTAAAAACTAGAGAACCTTGAAAGTTAAGTACAGTAAATTGATCTTCAAATTGTGCCTGCCAATCTTATAAGTTCACAAATGCTTTGCCATTAGTGTCCGAAAAAAGGGTTGGGATAGGTTTTTGTTTAGAGTTGAAATGCCTAACATTCCGCTTCTTCCATATAAATTGTACAATCATGCATACTGCCAGTATATGGGTAAGTTTGGGGGGATTTCTTTGCCCTTGAAATCACCTGTTTCACTTTTGTTGTTCTTATCTTGTTCTAACTTATATCATCCAAATATTTATATAAAACTTATATAAATGTGTGGATAAAATGAGTTAGAATAAGATAGGAATAGCAAAAGTGGAATAGATGACCTGATCTCTTTTTTTTTTAGAGGATAGCCAATGAATAACATGAGGGAGTGTGATTTCTCGAGAGAGCCATGTGTAGAGTATTTTGATATCTCCCTATATACTATTGGTCACCTCACCCATGAAAAATAAATTGGTCTGCGTTGTTATAAGCTAATAAAACGATATAAATAATTCTTTTCTAACATATAGAAAAGTAATTCAATAAAGAGGCTTAATTGAACTTAATTCACTATTTTTTATTATTTTCTTATAAGCTAAAAAAACGATATAAATAATTCTTTTCTAACGTATAGCAAAGTAATTCAATAAAGAGGTTTAATTGAACTTAATTCACTATTTTTATTATTTTCTTTATTAGAATTTTACATATATATATATATATATATATATATTTTCAATCTAAAAAAACCTATAGGAATTTATTTTCAAGCTTTTATAAAACAAAATTTTTTAGTTGATAAACATGGGATAATATGTTAGTTGAAAATAAGTAGAAATTAACACAAACTCATTATTCGGTCAAGTTTTCAGTTTGATTTTTAATTTTTGGTCTGATTTAGTTTAATAATTTTTATTGTTAAAAATTGATTAATTTATCAATTAATCAACTAATTTTTCTAAACTAATCAACTATTATATACTAAAATAAATCAATTATTTTTTTATTTTATAGCCTTTTTTAATTAAGCCTTAAAATTTTTAATGAATAAGAATAATCTTTTTCAATCAATTTTTAAATTAAAGATAATCTTTTTCAGTCATTTGTTAAATTCTTCAATTTTATTCAAACTTTAACCGATTTTATGATTGCCTAATACCGGTGGAACCTTTTAAATTTTAAACCTCTTATTTTATTGACTTAACTTTCAGTTCAGTTTTGAAAACATTGAAAAAATATATAACATTTCATGCAATTATTAGAAAAATTATAAATGAAGGCATGCTCTATGTCCCTATTATTAGGTCAAACCCATAATAGTTGGAATGAAACTTGAAATATATATAAACTAAAGCCAAGAATTGAATAACTTTCCTTAGCATAACATCCGTTAAAAGAGCATCTTAGGATGATAATATATCATAGACTGAACTTCTTGATGTGTTTAAGTCTATGTTTAGTCTTTGACTTAGAAGAGGTCACTCACATGCCCATTTCACTCACCTTCAAACCCTAATAATTTTGTTCTCCACTAACACTAACAATGATGAGATAATATATGCTATAATGGGAATTGAAGAAAATAAATAACAATAATAAAAGAGGTGTATAGTCATTAGTCAAGTGTGACTGTGAAGTCAAACACTAAGGACTGTTGTGTAGTGTCTTTTTGAGAACCTTTAAAAGCTAAGAGATCGAAATTTAGAGGTATGATGAGTAATTGTAACTTAGAACACAATAAAATATTCAAATTTACGTGATACATGATTTATGAGTTATTACATGTAGTCGATAATTTATTTAATACACATTTGTAATGTAAAGATTGTTGATTTTATTTTTATTTTTTTAAATGGAAGAATCTACAGTTGTTATCATTTGGATGTGTACTGAGTAAATTTCTGGATTAACACAATAATCTGCAAATCACGCCAACTGAATACTTCGTACTAATCAAGTTCTGTATGACAGACTCGATCGAATTGCTTAAGACTATTCCATAAAATGTTGAAATGCACTTTAAAATTTTCCATTTCTAATTTTTTTAGAAAATTTTTGTCCATTTTAGGGTTTTGGTCAATTTCTTCATCATTCTCATGTGGAACCCTCATCTTTGCTCTCACCACCTTTCTATTACATCATCTATGATCACTCTGTCCTCCTACTCGTCAAACATGCTTTCAACTTTTGTCAGCTTACAAATTGGTTCGTTTTCTGCTATACATCTCGTGGGAATAAGCTAAAGGAAAACAGTGACTAGCTAAATAATAGAACTAGAGCTTCTGGGTTGGCCGTGGAAAATATGTGGCTTCAAATCTATACAACTTCTGATTGATTGTCACTTGCACTTTCGTACACACAGGTCGAGACTGCAACACTTGGGAGCATTAAAACTCGAAAGTCGAAACATGAACATCCAAACGTAGAAGTAAGTGTAGTCACTTATCTGCTGTAGGGTTATAGATTAACCCTACTCAGTCTCACATGTCGTTGTTCACGAACAGTAGTAGCTTTGTAGTCAAATGATTTCTTTGAAAATTGACAACAACCTAAGAATTCTGCTAAAATATAGGGTCAGAAAAAGTTAAAGAATATGTAATTTTATTTTTAATTAATAAAAAATTAAAATTTGAAATATTTACATTTTTTTTAATAAATACAAAGTCATCCCAAACAAGTCAATTATTAGAACAAAAATAACATAAACATCCCATATGAATTTCCTTTATATGCTGAATTTAAAAAGATCTAATAGTACGCTACTTTACTCTTAATTAGTAGAGAGACTATTTTCAAAACTCTCTCACAAATTTTGTAAAATAAATTTTTAAAAAGAGAGAGGGAATTTTTTCTATTGATGATCTTCTAGCTCTTTGGGAATGCTCATCGATCGGTTTAATTATTGACGTCTCGCTTCCAACGACAGTGTAGGAGTGTGGAACTACTAAGAATTTAGGATTAATGAGAACCTGATGCTAACTGGGGAAGCAGTGATTAATCAACGGCCGATCAATCAGTATGTGACCACTCCTCGTATGTAGAAGTATACAGGCTATGTAAGAACTTGAAGGATTTTGGAGTTCTAAATTTACCTCTTCTAAAATTCTGAAGGTGAGGTCTTAAGAATTTAAAATTAGTCCGACAAAACTAAAATACCTGATGTATATCAAAAAGGAAAAAAAAAAAAAGACAGTTGTTTACGAGAATGGAGTATCCATAGGCACTAAATTTCCTAATCGAACTCGATTGTATATCAGGAAAATCTCGAGAGGTTCTCAAACTTTATATCAAATCCATTCCACAAGCTTACAAGATAGGATGATGAGTGTTCGATGTTCCTTTTCTGCTTCCAATTAAGTAGATTGGCAACTTATTATAATTAATCAGGTTTTAAAAATTTGTCAAATTTGAATATTCGAATATGACTTTGTGTCGGATCAAATGTATATAAAAGAGTGTGGTCCAACTCGAGGATGTTACAATACTAAATTGCTTTTGAATATGCGTATAGATTCATTTTAGGACCACTATTGTTTCCTTTTTTTTATAATTATCCATTTTTTCAAACCCTTCCCTTTTTTCTTGGAAGATCAAAAATCCCAAAAAGTGGCTTATTGAGAAGGAAGCATTTTTGGGGATATGATCTAGAATGGCACAAAAATCATTGACATTGTTTTGGTAGTGTCTACATGAGGAAGCAGCTTTCCTTTTTTTCAATATTGGGACATGGCACAAAGACATTTGTTAGGGTGGGACAATAGCTATTGTATGCAAGGTACACATCAAATTTATATTAACAATGCTTTTTTGTTGCATTTTCAAAAAATATGATTATATACTTTTAAGATAAAATTAAAAGTAATTTAAAATGTTTCATAAATTATTTTAATAAAATTGTAATTCATAATTTTTATTATAGTTGCTTTGATATGAACTTAATGAAAAAACATATTTTGAAAAATACGATCAAATAAATGTCTAATAAATCTTAAAATTTATATGTCTTATAAATTGTTTTAATTAAAAGTAATTTAAAATGTTTAATAAATTACTTTAATAAAATTGTAATTTGATTCTAATAATAATTTTTATTGTAGTTGCTTTGATATGAACTTAATGAAAAAACATATTTTGAAAAATATGATCAAATAAATGTCTAATAAAGCTTAAAATTTATATGTCTTATAAATTATTTTAATTAAATTTTCATAATCTAATTTTAATAATAATTTTTATTTTATTTAATTTGATATGAACTTAATAAAAAATTAAAATTTTTAATTACAATAAAGTTTTTTTAATTAATGTAAAATAATAAAATGATCTTTATAATTTATAAAATTAAAAGAACACCAGGTCCTTTTCTCTTAATTGCATTTAAGATAGATTAGTGATTCATTCAAGTAATATTATTAAATTTTTTAAAATTAAAAAAAAAAAGAGCAAGGGCAAAATCGTCAAAACGAAAGGCAAGAAGCGTTGAGAGCGGGAATTGGGACAAAATCACGCGTGAGATGGGGCACGCCCTCATCATTCATCATGCTCCTTCATTCCCTCCTGCTTTGATGATCATCATCATCATCCATATTTCTAATTGTGGGGTCACGCGCATCACGCACGCGAGGAGGCATGACTAGGCACGTGCCAAGTTACTTTTAAATTGTTATTATTATTTATTAAAATAAAAACAAAAGACAAATTTATTCCTTTTTTCAAATAATTGGTATTATTGACCGCCTGCAGTTGCTAAGTCCAAGTGAAGGGTATTAAGGAGACAAAAAGTTGAAGTGTTGGGTCCCACACCTTGTCACTCCCCACTGTGTCCCACTCCAACTCTTCCTTTTTTGTGTTCATACGATAACATCATACATACGATACAAGTGAATTTGTGTTCATACCATGGACGTTTTGGTACTTTCGCTCTACTCTTTCATATTTTTTAATTTATTTTAAAATTTAAAATATTTTAAAATAGGTAAAAATAGAAGAATATTTTGATTGAAATTTCTATAAGGCCCTCGCGGGAGAAGAGGATAGTATAATACCACGTTTAAGTACATTTCTTCCCAGGACTGCCCAAAACACTTTGTTTCTTTCCTTTCCTGTTATGTTCTGTCCCTTTCCTTTCATTTTTTTAATAAAAAGAAAATATAGGGATAGCTTTTTACTTATTTAATAGAAAAAATAGATATAATATTATAGAAAAATATTTGAAAAAAGAAGCCAGATATTTTCATCTGTTCGGATTATATTAAATTTGTTGATCACATACTAGCTGAATTCGAACAGTATGTTTTTAGGATATTATCGGCTTGATCTGACTCATTGGCTTACTTAGTGGATATAAAAACATTATATCCCAAACTACAAAATGCATCATTCATATAATGAATAATATAATGAAGTGCATAATGATACTAGAAACTTAAATTGCAAGGTACAAGAAGTATGTGCTCTTCTACTAACAATCATAAGTACCAAATGTCTTGGGAACCATCATGGTTCCAATGTATTTACCTACCCCAAATGATGGTACACAAGCATTTTGCTTGTTCAAGGATCTTTCGTGTATAATTTTACATAATCTCGAGTGTTATGAGTTTAGATCAAATAAAGTAAATAAGCAAAAATGAAGTTTTACCATAATCCAACTAACTTTCAACTTATCAAGTTGGATAAGCCAAATTTGAAGCAAAATCAAGAAATGGGTACGGTACTATTGAATCATTGTAAAAGTTGGGGAAAAGATGTTGGCCGGATGTATTGTGATGATTCACTTCTAAGTTAATATACCGATGATACAAAAGAAGGTGATTACGTCGTGCCAACTTTGTCGTTATCTTAAGGAATGCTTTGGACATAGGATAATAACAAACAAAGTAAATGATAAGCATGTTCAATCCTTTTCACAAAGTCAAACCAGGCAATGAAAGCATGGCCTCACAAGATATGATAATAGTATACATTAAGCTGTATTAATTGGACATTAATGACACAGGATCTTGGTTGGAGAATATAATATGTCTTGTGCAGTGTCCTGTACTGTACATATATGTTATGTATGAATGAATTATACTCTGTAGTTACCTACGACAAGTGGTTAAACAGTTATGATCCCAAGGTGAAAAAAGAGCGTGAAATAGCATGACAAAGATGGGTCTTCTGGGTTCTGACGAGCCACTATTCTCTTACAGGTGCTATAATTGTATTGGCCTATTCAGGATGAGCGTGCTTTGAAATGGTAGTAAATGAAAATGGTTTTTCTTTTTTTTACAAAAGTTGAAATCTTGAAGAATGTTGAGATGAAACAATTTCCCAATTAGGGTGTTTGAACAATGATTAAGCCTAAGGAAGGAGGAAAATTGGCACTGTTCGTGGTTTGTGGAGATACGTGTTCTGAGAATAAGGTAGTGTATGTATGGGATGGTGGTCCACCAGGCTAGTCTCTGACAGGGTTCACCTGGAAACTCCACAGTGGAGAATGTTGGATAAACACTTCAAAAATATGTTTGGTTCTTGAGAAATCGGTGGGAAATTGAAATGACTTTCTTGGATCCTGTGAGACACAAACACTGTTACACACCAAATTTATAAAGAGAAAAATAAAAATTCTGATAAAGCAAACAAGGAATGATGAAAAGTGAAAACAAAAAGAAGGGAAAAGAAACCAAGAAAACCAAAAGTATGTGGGAGAGCAGACAAAGGAGAAATACTTACTAAAGAGAAAGATGGTGGAACTGTGGTGTAGTGTAGAGTGACACAGAGGCTTATTAACACACCAAACAGCAGGGGATGAGACTCTTGGCAGTAGTAGTTACTCTTTCCCCCTCTTCTTTCTCTCTCTGTCTCATTTCTCCAGCAAATAATCATTGATCATGAAACGCTCTCAGTGCTCAGCACTCAAAAAAAGCATCATCATCGCTGCTCATCAAAACCAGCCTTCCCTTAAATTTGCTTCTCTTAGCCTTGCTCATCTCTCAACCAAAATCTCCATATCCTAGGTAACCATGAAACCTCATTTTCTCTTCTTTCTCTTCACATTCATTTTCTTCTATAGACCATGGTTAGTGCTTTCTGCTACAGCCTTGCCTCTACAACTTCGTGCTCTCCTTTCTTTGAAGTTCTCGTTAAAAGATCCGCTTGACACATTCCAGGAATGGGACCTAACTCCTAGCTTCTCCAAGTCTGATTCACAGGAGCCAATTTGGTGTTCATGGGTTGGTGTCAAATGCAATCCAAAAACAGGTCAAGTCACATCACTTAATCTTTCCCAGCGAAATCTCTCAGGTATTATTCCAGCGGAAATCCGATACTTGAAGAGCTTACTTCACCTGAATTTGAGCAGAAATTCGTTTGATGGTCAATTCCCACAAACCATTTTTGAACTAACTGACATTAGGACACTTGATATAAGCCATAACCTCTTCAACTCAACTTTCCCACCTGGGATTTCCAAGCTCAATTTCCTGAGACACTTCAATGCATATAGCAACAGCTTCACTGGACCACTACCAAAAGAATTGATCTTTCTACACTTTTTGGAGCAGCTCAACCTCGGTGGTAGTTACTTCGATGGAGAGATTCCGATGAGCTATGGGACTTTTCCGAGATTGAAGTTTCTTAACTTAGCTGGGAATCAACTTCAAGGGCCACTGCCACCACAATTAGGATTCTTGAGCCAGCTCGAGCACATGGAGATCGGATACAATATCATGTTCTCAAGAGTACCGGAGGAGTTTGCATTGTTAACTAATCTTCAGTACATGGACATCTCGAACTGCAGCCTCTCCGGTGAGCTCCCTCAAGGAATTGGAAACTTAACAAAGCTGGAGTATTTACTGCTTTTCTCGAACAATTTAACAGGCGAAATCCCAGTAAGTTTTGCGAACTTAAAAGCTCTGAAGATTTTTGATTTGTCAGATAATGGATTATCAGGCATTATTCCAGAAGGTTTATCTTCTTTAAAAGAGCTAACCAGATTGAGCCTGATGAAGAATGAATTAACCGGAGAAATACCACAAGGAATTGGTGAGCTTCCAAACGTGGACACACTATCACTGTGGGACAATTCGCTCACCGGAATTCTCCCGCAAAATCTAGGCTCCAACGGAAAATTACAATGGCTCGATGTGTCATCCAACTCGCTTACTGGTCCAATCCCACCAAATCTTTGTCAAGGAAATAAGCTTTTCAAGCTCATACTTTTCTCTAACAACTTCATCGACAAAATCCCACCTTCACTCGCTAACTGCACCTCACTGGCAAGGTTCAGAATTCAAAACAATCAACTCAACGAGTCAATCCCAAGCGGTTTCGGCCTCCTGAAGAACCTAACATTCATGGACATAAGCAACAACAACTTAACCGGCACAATCCCTCTAGATCTCGGCAATGCACCAGAGCTACAGTACCTCAACATCTCAGGAAACTCATTCCACAGCGCTCTTCCAACAAATATCTGGAATGCACCGAATCTTCAGATATTCTCCGCCAGTGGGTCCAAAATCGTCGGGAAAGTCCCCGACTTTATCGGTTGCCAAAGTGTGTACAGAATCGAACTGCAAGGAAACTCTCTCAACGGTACAATCCCCTGGGACATTGGTCATTGCGAGAAGCTTCTATCCTTAAATTTAAGCAGCAACTCGCTCACCGGAATAATCCCCTGGGAGATATCAGCGTTGCCGGCGATAACCGCTGTTGACCTCTCCCACAACCTCCTCACCGGGTCGATTCCCTCCAATTTCGAAAACTGCACCACATTGGAGACCTTCAACGTGTCCTACAACCACCTAACCGGTCCTATCCCGAACACTGGTTCGATATTCCCTAACCTACATCCATCGTCGTTCTCCGGAAACGAGGGACTGTGCGGAGGCATCTTGTCGAAACCATGCGCCGCCGATACATTAGACGCTGGAGAGTTAGAAGTACGCCGGAGACAACAGCCGAAGAAGACGGCGGGCGCTATCGTTTGGATCATAGCGGCGGCGTTCGGAATCGGACTCTTCGTGCTCGTCGCCGGGACAAGGTGTTTCCACGCAAACTACAACCGGAGGTTCATCAACGACCACCGCGAGATCGGGCCGTGGAAAATAACCGCTTTTCAGCGGTTAAACTTTACGGCGGATGATGTGTTGGAGTGCTTGTCAATGAGCGATAAGATCCTAGGGATGGGGTCGACAGGGACGGTGTACAAAGCAGAGATGCCAGGTGGCGAGATCATAGCAGTGAAGAAATTGTGGGGCAAGAACAAGGAGAGCATCAGACGGAGTAGAGGGGTGTTGGCAGAGGTGGACGTTTTAGGGAACGTGAGGCACAGGAACATAGTGAGATTGCTAGGGTGTTGCAGCAACAGGGAGTGCACGATGCTGCTCTACGAGTACATGCCCAATGGGAACTTAGACGATTTATTGCATGGGATAAACAAGGGAGAGAACTTAGTCTCTGACTGGGTTACGAGGTACAAGATTGCCCTAGGAGTGGCCCAGGGGATTTGCTATCTCCACCATGACTGTGACCCGGTGATCGTTCACCGTGATCTTAAGCCTAGTAATATTCTATTGGACGGTGAGATGGAAGCCAGAGTAGCCGATTTCGGGGTCGCTAAGTTGATCCAGAGTGATGAGTCCATGTCTGTCATCGCCGGATCTTACGGCTACATCGCACCAGGTCTAATTTCTCTTTCAGCCTTATAGTCATTTACATTATGTACTGTCACAACAACAGTTTCATTGAGTTTGGAGATATGCTTACAGTTTTGTTGAAGTATAATTCCTTTTGTTGGATGATTGAAACGTCCACTTGCAGTGTCAAATCTGTCAAAGACTTGACATTGAAAAGATGATAAAACTCTTTTGTCGGGTCGGGTATTCATATTTGAGTTATATTATACCGACCCTAATGATAATATCTTCTCTTTTTAGTACTTTTATTTCCTTCTTTTCCTTTTAATAAAGCATATGGGGTAGGACTAATTAACCATCTTTCAAGGATAAGTGAATCCTATAGTGTCATTGTAGTAATATCACGTAGACCCGATAAGAACAACAACTATAACAATTAAAGTTAAGTTGATCAAGAGTCTGTGAAGGTTTAGATGGTATGATTGATTTGGTTTATGTTTTTCTCTTGCAGAATATGCTTACACTCTACAAGTTGACGAAAAGAGTGACATTTATAGCTTCGGGGTGGTGTTAATGGAGATTTTAAGCGGTAAAAGATCAGTTGACTCGGAATTTGGAGATGGTAATAGCATTGCGGATTGGATTAGGTCTAAGATCAAGACAAAGGATGGTATGAATGATATTTTAGACAAGAATGCCGGAGCTTCAATACCGTCGGTGAGGGAGGAAATGATGCAAGTGCTTAGGATTGCTTTGTTATGTACTAACCGGAATCCGGCGGACCGACCGTCGATGAGGGACGTGGTTTTAATGCTACAGGAAGCTAAGCCAAAGAGGAAGTTGCCGGAAACCATTTTTGGCAGTAACGGTGGTGGGAATCTGATTACTGCCGAGTGTGATGTTGAAGAAAAACCTAATGGGGAGTGTTAATATCATCAATTTTTACTACTAACTTTTTTTATTTTTAATTTCTTTTTTTTTTCTTTACATCTTATTTTGAAAAGGGTGGGGCGATTGGTATAGGATATGTGATTTTTACTTTATTTTGAATGGAATTTTCAAGTGTTCTTGTTCTATTTTGTCCTTTGGTGTTATCTTGGTACACTATATATTTTTAATTTGGCATATAAAATTAAGAATTAAGAATTAAAACTAAGAGTTATATTGTTAAACAACTTTATTTTTTAATAAAATAGAAAACTAAAGTGATGATTATGAAATTAAATGAAAAAAAGAACCAAAATAAAGTATTGATCCCTGCCTAAGATACAATTATAAGTTAGATGATCTAAACAATACTTACAAAATATTAAGTTGAAGTTAAATTTACCAATGCCTTAAAATTAAAAATATATTGGTTCATAATTTAAATTTTATTTTAAAAAGAGACTGTTAAATAAAAATTAATTTATTGATTTTGACTTATAAAAATAAATTATTTTACAAAAATGATCAATTAATTAATAAACTGGTTTTAATAATAAGGAATATTAAAATAAATTAAATTAGAAAATTAAAAACCAAACTAAAAAATTGGTGAGTTCAAATTTTTCATGGTCGGACCAATTAAATATAATCTTTTTATCTTTACCTTTGAAAATAAAGGAGAAGAAAAACTTTCTAGGAATCTTGATGAAGAAGAGAAAATCATAGCTTCATTTTATTCATTCCAACTTTCTCTGTACAAGTGTAGGGGTATTTATAAAATTATTTTATTGAATTTGTTACAACAAAACAAAAAAAGTTGGCACATATATGGCGGTAGTAGAAAAATTTGTTATAACCTCCTCTGTCCTTTCCTGCAATCTGTTCGATGTCATTCTTCTTGAACAGAATCTATTGGTAATTCTGCTAAGAACAAAACATCGTCATTCAAGTGTTGCTTCAATATGCATAACACGACGTTGTTGCTTTTATTTACCCTTTCTCTAAAACTACGTTGCTTTGTTCTCTCGTTTCTTCATGCACGTCATGCACATCTAAACTGCAAATGAGGTCAGAGGCATATGTGAGCTTTGAGACCCCCATCTTGGATAAAGGAAGATGATGAGTAGACAGGTAAAGCTTTGGTAAAAATATTTGCCAATTGGTGATGACTTGAGATGGGAAGAAGATGTATCAAATCCTGATGTATCTTTTCTCGAACCAGGTGACAATCCATTTCTATATGCTTTGTTCGTTCATGAAAAACTGAGTTTTTAGCTATGTGTATGGCAGATTGATTGTCATAGTAGATTGGAATAGGTTGAGTAAGTGCAACACCAAAATCTCTAAACTGGTAATGTATCCATTGGACTTCACAAGCCAGTGATGCTAGTGCTCTGTATTATGCTTTAGCTGAGGAGCGTGAGATTGTGGTTTGACTCTTTGCTCTCTAGCTAATGAGAGAACGTCCCGTAAATACACAATAGCCTATGATAGACTTTCTAGTTTCTGCGCATGATCCCCAGTTTGAGTCTGAAAAACCTTGCAGCTTCATTTCTGTCTTTGCAGGATAAAACAATCCATGTCCAGAAGTGGCTTTCATATCCCTCAATATTCTGTGGGCAGCCTTCATCTTCACTTGGAGAGCCAAAAATTGTGAAAGTTGTTGGATTGCAAATGTTAAATCAGGGCGAGTAGTGGTTAGATACAACAATCTCCCAATCAAGCATCTATAACTTCTGATATTTGTCAAAGGTTTTCCTGAATTGGAGGAAAGTTTTAAATTGACCATCATGTGTGTGTGCAGAGTTTTGCTGCCAAGGAAACCAATCTCCTTCAGTATCTCCATGGCATATTTCCTTGATTCATGTTGATTCCTTTGTTTGAACGAATGATTTCTAATCCAAGGAAGTATTTTAGCTCACTAAGATCTTTGATCCGAAAGTTGAAATTCAATAATTGCTTGATGCAATTTACTGCATTGATATCGTCTGAGGCCACTACTATGTCATCCACGTAAACTAGCAGAATCACATGGATTCCTGAGGGTCTTGCTAATGCATACAGAAGGATCTGAAGCAGCAGCTATGAAACCTTGACTTGTGAGTGCCTCTGAAAGCTTTGCAAACCATTGACGATTTTCGTGTTTTATCCCATACAAAGACTTGTTTAACTTACATACCTTCCCTTTATCTGAACATTCAAAACCTTGAGGAATCTCCATATACACTTCTTCATTCAGATCTCCATGCAAGAACGCATTATTAATGTTCATTTGTTCCAAATACCACCCTTTAATAGCTGCAAGAGCAAGTAATGTTCTCAGTGTTGTCATTTTTGCAACTGGAGAAAATTTTCCAGGAAGTCAAGTCCTTCTTGTTGTGTATATCCTTTGGCTACCAAACATGCATTGCATCTTTCAATTGAACCATCTGACCTGTACTTTATCCTGTAGACCTACTTGCATCCCACTGTGCTTTTCTCTTTCGGTAGGTCTGTGATTTACCAGGTGTTGTTTTGTTGCAAGGCAGTAGCTCATCCTGCATAGCTTTTCTCCAACATTCTAACTTAATAGCTTGGTTATAGGTTTTAGGTTCACAAAGAGTGGTAATAGATGAGCAAAATTATTGTTGAGCTATAGGTAAGTGGTCATAAGATAAAACAGTGGATAGGGTATGAGGAGTGCCTGAAGAATAGTACCTCCAATCCTGAAAGTCTTGACCAAGCTGCCCAACACAAATCTCACAATGGTAGTCATTAAGATAAGCAGGTGGCTTTTCTGCTCTAGTTTACCGCTTGACGTCTTGTACGGGTATTTTTGATGGCAAGGTGTTTGTGTCTTAATTTTCAGGTTCTAATGAAGAAGTATTCCTCTGCGGTGGTGGCGTAAAAAGATCAACATATTCTGCAGTACAAGAAGGAAGTATGGACTGTAAAATTGTTTTTGTGTCTTTGAAGGGAAAAACTGTTTCATTAAAGGTTACATGTCTTGATATGAAGAATTCTTGTTTATGCAAGTCAAAGAGTTTGTATCCTTTTATTCCATGAGGGTATCCAATAAAAATGCATTTTTGTGCTCTAGAATCAAATTTCTTTATATTCCGTTTGAGTGTGGACGCAAAACACAAGCAACTAAAAACTCTGAGATGTGAAAGATTAAGAGGCTTTGAGTAGAGTTTTCCAAACCATGTTTTATTTTTAAGGACTGGTTTTAGTGTTCTGTTAATGAGATACACAGCATGACTAATGCATTCTTTCCAGAAGCTGATAGGTAAATGTGTTTGGAATAGCAAGGCTCGAGCTACATTAAGCAATTGTTGGTGTTTTATTTCAACAATACCATTTTGTTCAGGAGTTTCAACATAAGAATTTTGATGTATGATGCCATGAACTGAATAGTAATTACTCAACTTGAATTCATGTGCTTGATTAGTTTAGATTACTTTGACTGTAGAATCAAATTGGTTCTTAACTAGATTGTAAAAGTGTGGAATGAGTTTTTGAATTTCTGATTTTTGTTTTAGGAGATAGGTCCACGTTATATGAATCAATTCAAAAGGTTTTGAAACAGAACTTTTACTCAAAGGAAAAACAAGTTGCTTGTGCTTAGCATAATGCAAAACATCGCACGTTTCAAAGCTTGGAACATAAATGGAATTTTCATACTCCTTTAGTCTTTTGATTATAGAAATTGAGGAGTGTCCAAATCTAAGATGCTAGATATTTGGTGTTGAAACTGAGATTGCAACAGTAGGGATTGACAGTCTTGGTTTGCTGAAGAAGTAGAGACCACTGTGTTGTTCAGCTTGTCGCAGGGTCTTCCAGTCCTAAAGGTCCTGTATAACAAAAAGGTTGGATTTGAAAAATAGACAATATGGAGAAGTTGAGGTTAGTTTACTGACTGATATCAAGTTAAAAATGAAGGAAGGAACAAGCAAAACATGATGCAATGTTAAACTGCTTGACACTTCTATTGTTCCAACTTGTGTGGCCAAGAGTTTTTGTGAATTTGGTAGGTGAACAAAAATATTTTCAATAGGTTTGTAATCTTTGAAGAATTTTTCTAAGCAGTTATGTTAAGTCATTTAAATTACATTTATTTTGGACTTAATTTTGGTTGATGTGTTGAAATTGGTATCCGAAATTGATGG
>JANZXR010000007.1:28263880-28274917 GCA_027575705.1 Erythroxylum echinodendron
TAGCTCTTCCACGTCCACGTTGACTAACAAAAGCCTGGTTATATTCAATATAACCTTTTTCTTCTTCCTTTTGGCTATTAAGCGTCTATTCATATCCCTGTAGAGCAAGGACAAACTGATTAAACGTGGGATAGGGAGGTTTAGTTACCATGCAAGATGGAAACCCTTATATTTTGAGCCTAGCCTATGTGCCATTTGGAAAACTTTATGAAGATCATCAACTGGTTTCTTGCTGACTGCAAGGTTGTCACAAATTGACTTGAACTCTTTTACATAAGAGTCCAAGGATTTTGATACTTTCTTGATGGTCATCAATATATTTTTTAAAAGGCCTTCTTTTTTAACTATGATTGGCAGTAGTTGTTCTTCTAAGTACCTCTACACATCATACGCAGTGGAACCTTTTGCAACAGATGGCTGAACTTCTTCCTTGATTGTATCAAGTAGCCATGAGATGATCAGACCATCATTTGTAAGCCAGCAATTATAGGCTGGATTCATCTTTCCATTCTCCAGTTTGGCTTCAGGTTTATCACCATTCTTTTCCAAATGATGAGGCACACCGAGACTCCGAGAGAGATGAAGAATTTGTGATCTCCACATCAAAAAGTTGTTAGTGCCCAATTTGATAGATATCAAACTGGCACATTGGTGGAACGATTGCAGTGTAAGCTTTAGTTCCTCCATGAATGACTCTCCTTTTTTTGTGGGATATATTATGCTTGCAAGTTTTTCACAGCTCTGATACCATGAACAACTTTGCAACTCTATAAGAGATGAATTTTGTCTCTGGTTTTTATTTCTTGTAGAGAGACATATTTATACAGATTACATTCAATGATAGAATAAGAACAATAGTGTGCTCTAACGGTAACACATGCCTTGAGTTTAGGTAGAGATTGATGGAGTGATAGCCTTCTGAAATTATTCTAAGTTTTCAAATCTTCCGGTAATGAATATTCTGTTTCTTTGGCAAGAATATTCTGAAGTGATTGGCTTTCCTTATACTCCTTATTAACCTTATCTCTGTTCATGCTCCTTGGCGTCTTCCAGGTGCTGGAATAATTTCTCCTCCACGCGATTCACCATTTGCTGGAGCTCTTGGCAAACCTCTGTTTTGAACGCAACTTTAAACTCCATCAGATGCGTCCCTTAAGCTGTGGATCGTGCTCTGACACCAAATGTTAGCTTCCAAAGTTCAAAGCTAAAGGATGACTGAGTTTTCAGGAATTTCAGAGAAATGTAGAGATAAAGGGAAAAGCAGAGAGGGAGAGAGAGAAGGAAATTAGAGAGAGAAAGAAATATTCTTCATTAATTTAACATATGAGATCCCCATACATGGCAGTGTGCTCAATGGGCAATTCTGTTACGCCTACCCACATGGGTACAAACAGAAAGGGAAAATAACAGGTAAAATTAGAAAAAAAAATCAATAAAAGAAGCCTCGTCAGCGTGCCTTCAAAACACAACGTATCAGCAATCGAAAGACTATTCCAAAAACACATTTCGCAAACCAAAAAATGTATAACGCAAATTCCAGTAGCCAGATTTGCAGATGCAACCTTATTTTTGAACTCCAGAACCATTCTAGGGTTCATTGTTTTCTAGGTTTCACTTTTTTAGAAACTCAAAATAAAACACCAAAATAATACCCAAACATCATACAAACAGAAAACAGAAAATAGAACCAGAAATTGCAAACGCCACCAACAACACATACATATTATTCTGGGATTTACAATTTCCAAGTGCTACAAATCTAAACTTTTCATATTTGTTCTACCTCAAGCTATTACGATTTCAAGTTTCTAGTTTTTCAATTCCAATGCTGATTAATGACAATAAAAAATTTAATCAAATTGTAGGATTAAAATCCGACTCTGATACCACTGTTGGAAAACCAGATCGAGATCTGATTCCGGCCGTAGCGGAATAATTATGAAACTTTTTCGTAACTTTTGATTTTTCGAAAACTAAAATCTCTTTAATTCTATAATATGAATTAACACAAATTATAATAAAGCATAAACTTAATTCGTATCTTATTCCAAAACTTGATCTTAATCTTGTCATATCTCTCAAACTGTTTCTAAAATCGATCTGTCTCAACCACCGTAGCCGCACAAGCATCTGCCTTCTAACAGTATCTATAGAATAAGCTGAGAGAACTCTGTAACTCTTACAAAGAGGGTTAAGTAATAGCTCCATTAGAGCTTAACCCAATTTATAATAGGTTTTGGACGTTTTAATAACTTAATTGAAATTAAATTTTAATTTCAGTTAAACTTTGATTAGAATTACAAACAATTCTAATTAAATATCAATTATGCCCAAATTACATCAATATCTCATATTGATTCTTATTTATTAAATATCTCATTGTTTAGTCTAATTCATATAAGTATTTAAGTCATATTTGCATTCATTTTGCATATTCATTCATTCATTTTAGTAGCATTTTTAGGTTTATTTATTTATTTTCATTGATTTTATTATTTATTTTATTTTTCTGGTTTTTTTGTGGAAAGCATGAAGTTTGGCTTCAAAATTAAACCTAAGAAGTTGCCACATCAGCAGCTAACTTGGGAGATATAAATACACCTTTCTTATTACTTGGAGGGGGAATCTGACGTACGGGAGGTGAACAAGAAGAAAAAGGCGGTAGATTGGAGAAAGGAAGAAAAACACGCAGGAAAGAAACAGAACCAAGACAAAAGTGACGCTATAGCTGCGAGACCCATTCCAGACCTGGGTTTTTGATGTTTATGCCCAAGTCTCTTCGTTCCTTACTCCTTTAACGTCTATTCTCCTTGTTTTGATATTTATTTTGTTAAACATGAACATGAACATGAGTAAGTAGATTTCTTATTGTTTCAAAGATGGGATGTAGTTTTCAAATTTCTACATGATTTGATTCTGGATTTTACTCAATAAAATTGATTCGTTGCTATTGATTCTTTTTTGAGTATTATTTTGCTAGTTATGTGTTAGGCCTCACATAATTTGTGTTGAAATTATTGGTTGAAGAACCTAAAAGTGAAAATCGGTAGTGGAAAACCAAAATTAAGAACTTGTAGGTTTAGACCTAGATATAGGCAAAAATCTGTGAGAGGAATTACCAGCTAAATAAAACTCTTAATGGGTTCTAGTTAATTTCATGAGTCACAATAATTGGGATTAATTTTAACTACGATACTTCTTTGACATCTTGATAGAGAATGATAGATAATTTAGATTTAGTTTCCTTTAAAGTCAAGGGGTCAAGATTATTGAATAAACTAGAAGAGAATAATTAGAAGTCGATCACGAAACCAAATTTGAAACAAGCGTTTTACGTATCTGATTTATTCCTTACAGACTTATGCTGCATAAGTTGCGTGGTTATTCTGTTCGCTTTAGGATTAGCTTTAGCAATTTGTTTATTAATTAATTTTTCAATAATCAACATTTAAGTGATCAACCCAAATAATTGAATGATTTTAGCCTAGTAATTATTCAGTAACTCGCTGAGGATTGATACTTATACTTACTTATTTACTCACATGACCCATACTTGCAGGGCTTCGGACACTCATATTTAATCATAAAGTTTCTCAAACTTTACAATCAAGCTAACTTGATTAAAATAACTTTGCTTTCTTCAACCTATTCAATATGTGAGACTCATTAGGTTCCCATATATATTGGCAATGATTATAAATTATAACTTTAATTTATAATTAGAATTAGATAGATTAAAACTCCTTTTAATTTATCTTTAATTCTCCAATTAAACAATTTATAATCATAGATTAAGATTGGCATCTAGCAACGCATAATGACCACCCAAATATTTAAGAATGTCAAAGTGGTTTTGACTAACCTTTCAGTGCATTAATTTTCGTATCATTCAATCCTTTTATCATATAATGTTCCAATTAGAAATAAAACATGAAATTAATGTCTACTCTATTTTGAGTCCAGTCATATTAGTTCTCTATTATTAGTTATCGATTCAATTAATGACATTTGTTATTTACAATCATTCCACCTTGGCCAAAGATTCATCGAATCAATACTAATCAAGAATAACGAAACATTTTTCCAAATTACTTTAGGGTAATGAAGCATATCTTGATTACACAACATATAGTTCATGCTACATCCAATGACTACCGATAAAATGATCCATGATTAAATCGGTCATAAGTAGTATCAAAATATAACAATTTCTATAGAAGATAACCTTGGTGACCTTAAGCCAAATGATCACTTATACAATCACAATGAGAATTTCCATAGACATATAAGTAATGTTCCAAATGGATTTCTCATATCGGGTCTGTTCAATGAACCTCTTCTCTAGTAAGCATCCACATGTTTATTTAAGTATCTTTATATTTTAGCCTGAGAGATCAACTATTTTCTTCATAAGGAAAAAAATAATGTGTATTAGTCTTTTTGCTTTTTATTAATGTTAAATTATAATAGAATAATAATTAGGAACAATTTAGAGATAATACATAAATGCAATATGAATCTCATAATTATAATCTCATTATAATTTTATTTACAATGTACAATTATCCCATAGCCTTTATCATATACATCTAAACATGTACAAGATAAATAACTCTTTTAAATTATTTTGTATAAAATACAACTAAAGTAATTGGTTGTAGGGCATATATATATATATATATATAGATGATATCGTTCCTATTGGAAATAATACTGTGGGAATTTTGTCATTGAATTTCTTCCTTCACAGTAGTTTTCATATGAAAGATTTAGGGGTTTTAAAGTGCTTTTCCGGAGTAAATGTGACAAGAAGCAAGAAAGGCTTTTTTTTTAACTCAAAGGAAGGATGTACTTGATCTATTAATTGAAGTTGAAAAGTTAAGGGCCAAGTCAAGTGGTGCTCGAATGACCCTGAATTTGCAACTCACTAAAGATGGTGACTTGTTTGAAAACCTTAACAAATATAAGAGATTAATTGAAAATTTGAACTATCTTACATTAACTCTCCCAGATATTACATATTATGTCAATATTTAAGCCAGTTTATATCTTCTCCGTCTATTTATCACTGGTTGCCCTGAAACAAGTCTTATGTTACTTAAAGAGAGCTCCTGGTCAAGGAATACTATATAAAAATCACGAACATACATATATTGAGTGCTTTTTGAATACTAATTACACAGGTTCTAAGATTAACCTAAAATTTATTTGAGTGCTTTTTAAATACTAATTGCGCAGGTTCTAAGATTAAACTAAAACTTATCACTGGCTACTATGTCTTTGTTGGAGGAGATATGGCCTCATGGAAAAGCAAGAAGCAATATGTTGGGTCCAGGTCCAATGCATAATACGAATATAGAGCCATGTCACAACCAATATGTTAAATAATGTGGACATATCAACTCTTAACAAAAGTTAGTTTTAAAGCTTCAATACCAGTAAAGTAGTGGTGTAATAATCAAGATACTCTACATATTGCTATTAATCATGTGTTTTATAAATGAGCTAAACAAATTAAAATAGACTATCACCTTGTTCGCAAAAAATTGCAACAAATCTTATTCTTTATTGGATATGTCAAAATTGGAGAATAACTTAATTAAGCATGTGTTAGGATGATTAGGCAGATAAAGAAAGGTCACAATTTAATTAAGACCAGAAGAAATAGGATACATAAAATATTAATGAGTAAAAAAGGAGTTAGAATAAAAACACTGACTCACTAACAATAAGTTCCAAATATTAATTCGTAACTCAGAATTTATAAGATTGATGTTCTTACAAATTCCACTTTTGAATGTTTGAATTTCTTTTTTGATACATAAAATAACAAAATGGATGGTATTTAAAAGTTAATTATAGTAACAAATTTTAATTTATTACAACTACTACATATTCGAATGTTTATTTTTGTACTACAAATTATTTATCTTAATTTAAAATATTTTTTGAATAATATCTAAATTCTTCTGATGTAAATAATATCTATATATTATCAGTAATTTTTGTATTCTTCTAACGACATGTAGTTTTGTTCATATTTGTCGTTTGCTTTTTATGCCATCAGACTCTCCTCAGATAAAAAGTCAAGTTTCGGCTTTTATGTTTTCACTTCTAGACTAATTTGATGGACTAACGAAACTTGGGTCCAATTTCATATGAGGGGAGTGAGATTAAATACAAGCATTGAGATTTCGTAATTTACTGCACTTTTATGTTTGATTTGTATTGTTTAAGTGATTATTTCTTAACCAAGTTCTTAAGTTTTGCATTTTTGGTTGATTTACACCCTTTAAAATTGATTTCAGTTTATAATTTATGATAAACTAAATATTACATATATCAATAGTTGGATGTTATTGTGTACGCACCTATTTACAAGATTTTGTAAATGCTACATCATAAACTATTCTTAATTATTTTAAGAGATCCAGCTTTATACTAACTTAAATAAGATAGTAATTTCATAAATGAAATATTCCACTAAGCACTTATTTAATAATGTAAGGTAAAAGGTATTTTTTACTCTTAATGTTTTTATTAAATTTTAATTTAGATTCTATTATTTGTTGGTATTAAGAAAAGGTCAAAATTGTACTTTAAATTTTAATATTTAAAAACATTAATTTTAAACCTTAACGCACCTCTCAAGTTCTACGAGAAAGTGGCGTATTCTTCTCTGAGGGATCGAATGAATCTCATTCATTATCAATACATAATTAGCCGCCATGGGAATGAGAGATTGGATAAGGTGTTATGTTTAGAACCGACCACACCAAATAAGAGCACGTTGGTTATCTTTGAGTTTATATGTTGTTCACCATCATTGCGTGGAGCAATTCGAACAAACCCATGGAACATTTATGATGTGACAGGTGCACGGACTGTGCCCTGGACATGGCTGAACCAGAGAAGCGACTCTGTCGTGAGAAACATTACAGGTACGTGAGCACAGACGATCTTGGATATTGGAGACGTAGTTTCTTTCAAGATTTGGAGAGGACACTTCGAGATCATGCAAGGAGGAGGTGCGGGGGTATAGATTTTGAGTTAAGCTTTAGAGCCGCACTGCTTGACCCAAATTTCCGGGATAGTTCCAGAAGTGTAAGAGAGATGCAAAATTTGGGTCTATGTGTTTTAGGGTTTTTGATATTTTAGTTTAAAATTTTATTGTTAATTTTTAAAGATTAAGTTCACACATGGAAGTAAATAATATACATCTAAAAAAGGTAATCTGACGAATTAGTCACGTTAGTATCATTATCGACTAGCTTAATGGTAAATTATATTTACAAAAAATTAAAATTTAGAATAATTTAACATCACTTTTTAAAATTCGAGTTAATATTATAAAAATAAGTAAAGTTTAAAAATTTTTATAATTAACTCTTTAAAATTGGAAGAGTTTGTGTTTACAAGAAGTGTCATTCCCCCCCTCCAAAAACTTAAAAATAGACAAAATTATCATTCATAAATGAAATCTTAATAATAAAGATTTAACGTGTTGGAGTTTTTTATTATTAGGGTTGATTTTTAAAAAATTCAAACTTTACTAAATTTTACATTTCTAATTTAAACATTAGAAAATAACAATAAATTATAAAAATTTTAATTTTTTTTGCAAATATAACTAGACATTAATATTTTCATTAACATTCGTTAACATAGCGTGCTTCGTCACCTATTATCTTTGTTACATGAATAACATGTAAATTTTAATTTTTGCATAGTCAAATTATAAATTTTATATGAAAATAAATTATAAAAATCCATAATTTTTTCTTTTTTCTCTTTCGAAAACTTTTTGCTGTCATTCTTCTGCAGGATTATAACCTCTACATGCAAGAGAACAAATAGTGCATTCCTTAAAGCATTGTTGAAGGATTGTAATCATTTTCTCTTCAAAAACATGTGCTTTATATGTCGGTCCATAAAAATGAACGTATGTTTAAACACTACTTTATACGTTTACATATATTACAACAATGTTAGCCAGATGACAAATGTTAAACTACTACCCAAAACGACGAACTTTAAATCACAAAAGAGCAAGAATCCAAATCCCTCTCACACACGACACAAGGACAAACACACACATCGCTCCTCTCAGAATTAGTTGTTTTCCAATAATCTCACTAAACCTAAAACCAAAACAACAATCCAGCTCCATATAGTCAACAAGGCTTGAATTTTCTCTCTAAAACAATTTTAGGCAACCCTGATTGGGAAGTCAGGTATGAAGAATATATATGCTGTCAGCCTTTCAGTGGCCTCCATCGTAGGCACCAGTTTTAACATAAATGTAATCATTCTGGTACAACTTGAAAATTTTGATGCTAAAACAAATCCAACATAATTTAGCAATGTTGTATCATAAAGTGAATGCAAGTGGAAAACGTATTTCAGAACTGAGAAACATGCATACAAATTTTAATTTACAACAAACGCAAATCGGTAGAATCTGATGTCTACCTGAGAATCTGGATCCACTAACAAAGTATCTGTCTTAAAATGATACTGGAAAAATCAAAGCAGTTTCATGGTCACAATGCGGGCCTTGTACGTGCAAAAATATGCCATATATGCCAATGAGCTGAAAATAGAACACGTAAAGAGTCGTCAAGAAAAGAATTATCGGAATAGACTGCTAAAGAATTGGACAGGTAAATGTAGTTCTTTATTATATGAAATATCGTAGGAGTTTAATATATAATTTCACAAACAGTCTGATTTTATGTAGTCGTCTTTGACGCAAACAAAAACAAAATCAATCAAAAGCAAAATAACAAATGACACCAAAAATTTGGTAACGCAGTTCGGCAGTCTTTACCTACTTCTGCGGAGCACTCACCTAGATTAATACTTTCACCGAAGTACAATAGATTTACCCAAGACTTTACTGAGTCGACACCATTCACCCCTTGACACTATCTCTCAACCTCACTTCTCACGAAAGACTTTCAATCATAATAACACGACCGACTCGTGTTAACCTCGTCAGTGAATTTTTCTAAACAACTATTAATTAATGAAAGACAATAAATAAAAATTCTAAAGTATTCAAAGAATTAATAACAAAAACTTAACACACTTGAGATTCAAGCAGAACAACTTCCCTATAGACGTAGGCCCTCCAGGAAAGATTTGAAAGTTGTTCCAACACTATATATTGATTTACGCAAAAACACAGAATAGAGTTACGGCTGGACAATCAGCCCCGGCCCTGGGCAGGGGCGAGCTAGGCCCCTGCCCAGGGCCCACTCTCTAAAAAATATATATATATATATATGTATATAGAGTATAATTTATTAAAAAAAATTTTAATTTATTTTTTAATTAAAATAAGGGGCTCATATTTTCTTTTTCGTCCCGGGCCTACAAAATCTCAGGACCGGCCCTGTGGACAATCACCAAACATCCCACAATAGTAGTCGCGCGTGAAAAACTGTATAGGTTAATTGTTTCGCAAACTGTCAGATTTTATGTTGTTGTCTCAAATTTTTTTGTACTCTACTACCGCAAGATTGATTCATGCAAGAGCCAAAAATCAATTACAACTACACCAACAAAATAATCAACAACACTCTAGCAGCCAGTTCACCAACGTACGCATATCCTGTAAGATAAACTCATCATCAACAGAGCTTCAGCTATTTTCAAAGAACAATCAACGTGGGACATACTCAATTTTTTACTTGAAGAGCCACTCACTTATGTGTAAAGCAAATCAGTCATGTGTTATTCCAACATTTAATACCAACACTGAAGCCACCATCAATAAAACATGTATCCCACTGCACTAAACACACTCCATACGCACGAATTAACTGTAGTTATATATTTCACTAACACCCACTGCACTATACACGCACACAACTCTCACGCACATAAACTGTAGGTCTGATATCTATTTTACCCAAACTGCAAACACATATTATTTCAGGAGAAACCCTTCATTCATAATGTAAAAAAAAATACCGTAATGCCCTTCAGCACATCATCTACGTGAGACTCACAATACTTCACCAAATCAACTTCTATGCAAGATAGAATTCTATTCTATCTATAACATTATCCAACTAGTGTTTGAATCCAAGATAATAAAAAAAATATGCCAATTTAAAAATATGCCAAAATAAAATAAAGTAGATATAATTAACATATATCTAACAATCTCCCCCTTTTTAGCATATTTGTCAAGAAACTCCTCCTAAATCACATAATTAGGCATATAGAGATTCAATCCATAATCTAAGAGTTTCAACAGTCAACACAGTCAACAAAACGGTCAACACAAAACAAATTTAGTAGTCAACAAATTCAGCAGTAAACAATACAAAGCAACGGTCAACAAATTATCTCTCCCCCTTTGAGACAAAATGTGTCAAAAAGCAAGACGAATAGTCACACATATATCTTGAAATCTCCCCCTGAATGGAACAGTCACCATAAACAATCTAATAACTCCCCTTTGGGACAACGATGTCAAAATGAAGAATGCCTTCAACAGGATCAATCTTAACGAATAAAGAAACACAAAAATTAACAGTGGGTGCAGCGGAAGAATTATACACACGCCAAGATGACAATTTATTACCATTCAAAACACCGAGAGATATGCCCGAAAGAGACAGAGATACCTGAGAGAGAGACCCATACTGATGAGAGAGCTGAAAAGTCCTCGGTGAAGCCAAATAGAAGTCACATTGCAAACTATTAAAAAGATGAGACGATAGTGGCACTATAACAAACTAAAGAAGAACTAAAAAAAACAATTTTTTTTACTTTGTTTTTTAAAAAAATCACATCAAACTATACTTTAAAAATGTAAAGCACATAGTCCCTGTGCCCCTCGAAGAAATTCAAACCTGGGCTTATTCCTTGTCACATTATCTCGATCATCAACAGCCTGATTGATTTCTTCATCTGAAGTAACTGAATTATCCTCAGTCTGAACATGTGCTTCAAAAGCAGTAACTAACTGTGAATCTGGACACTTTCTTGTTTTTCCTTCACTACGTCTTTGTGCTTATCCTT
>JANZXR010000007.1:28279214-28309173 GCA_027575705.1 Erythroxylum echinodendron
CGACAGTTATGCTAATTCTTACAGCTAGATGATTACAACGGATAACCATAATAGGAAGTCAACTGATTGTGTGCGATGGTTAAGGGATCTTGAATCCCAAGTATCCTGCTGTCCCGAATAGGCGGTAATAGAAAATCCAGCAGAAAAATCTGTTGTAACCTCCTCTGTCCTTTCATGCAATCTATTCTATGCCATTCTTCTTGAACAGAATCTGTTGGTAATTTTGTTGAGAATAAAATATCGTCGTTCAAGTGTTGCTTCAATATGCATAACATGACATCGTTTCTTTTATTTACCCTTTCTCTAATACTACATTGCTTTGTTCTCTCGTTTCTTCATACACTTCATGCACGTTTGAACTGCAAATGAGGTCAGAGGCATATGTGAGCTTTGAGAACCTTAAGCAATTACTAATAGACTAGGCCTAATCCATTTAACTAAATTTAGACTTAAGTTCAAATACTAAAATTTAACTTGACTTAAAATTAAAATTTAATAATTTTTTAAATCTAATCAATAGTGGTAAATTAGTTCAAGTTTGGATCAGTATTACCTAAAATTAATAGATCATACTAAATTTAATAAGATTTGAGTTTTGAATCAAATTTAAGTACGAGTTAATTCAAATTTTAATTTCGAGTTCTGATTCATCAACTTTTTTATTTCAATATTTTGTGTTCGAATGAGACAGAGATTGAAATAATGGAAGATTCAAAAATTAATTCCAAAATTTCTAATTGCAGATTATTATAAAACTATAAACGGGCTAAGAATAAGATAATATATAGAAAAGATAAAAGCAGTTAGTAATTATAAGGACCTTTTTATAAATGAAATAAATTTGAAATTCCTTTTGTTTAGATGAATTGAAGTGTCAGTTCA
Organism: Erythroxylum echinodendron; assembly: GCA_027575705.1. Taxonomy (NCBI): domain Eukaryota; kingdom Viridiplantae; phylum Streptophyta; class Magnoliopsida; order Malpighiales; family Erythroxylaceae; genus Erythroxylum; species Erythroxylum echinodendron. The sequence continues at coordinate 28,280,097 of JANZXR010000007.1, forward strand.
ACTATCATACTAGTAGGGGATGAGTCTTTCATTTAATAAGTCACTTAAGTTGTGGGCGCTTGGCTTGGAAGCTTTGCTTACAGAATTGGTTGGTGCTCCTCGTTAGAAGCCGAGCTCTGGGGCGTCTATGCAGGACTTCTTTTGGCTTGGAATTTAGGTTATCGTCAAGTGAAGTTGGAAATAGACTCTCTGGTCATCATCAATATCCTCTCTTCTTCAGTAAGCGTCAAAGATCGGCTCCTATTTTCTATTGGTCATGGAATTCTAGTTATGCTGAACAAGGATTGGGCGGTTCGTACCCATCACATTTACCGAGAGGGTAATCGTTGTCTTGATTGCTTAGCATGCTTTGCGCATATGCTAAGTTTGGGGGCTCACATCTTACAAAATCCTTCTGAGGATTGTTGTCGATTACTGATTAAGGACCTCAATGGGGCCCCTTGTCTACGTCTAAGCTTTTAGTTTTGTTTGTTTTTTTCACTGTATTAAAAAAAAAGTCACTTAAGTTGATGAAATGTGATTGAAGTTAGTAGTTATGTTTATTTAAGAGAGAATTACAAATTTTTATAATATATAATAATTTTATGATCATTATCAAATATTTTAAGTTTAGACCAATCTTAAAAATTAAAGTGTAATTTTTGCAAAAAAGGCTATAATCAATGTTCTCGGACTCGAACCGAAAATTAAACTCGTAATACAAGAGATTTAAAGTTTAAAAAGAGTTGATATTATACCGTCATAAAATCAGTTAAATATTAAATAAAGCTAAAAAATCAGTTATTATCCTTACTTATGGAAAAAATTAAAGTTTATTTGAAAAAAGAGATTGTTAAATAAAAATTAATCTATTTATTTTGGTTTATAAAAATTGATTAATGTACAAATTTTGATCAGATAATTAATAAATTGATTGATTTTTAACAATAAAATTATTAAACTAATCAAACTCCAAAATTGAAAATCAAATAAAAAATTGACTGATTCAAATTTTTCATTGTTAAACTGGTCGAATAGTCCATAAGAATGAGATCACCTTATATATATAAAATGTTTTTTAAATACTAATATATGTATTTAATTTATAATAATAATATAATTATCTAAATCAACACAAACTATTCGAGAAGTGATTCCAAGTGAAGACTTACCTTATTAATCAAACCTATTTTCCTTGATATGTTTCGAACATTTAGATCATATATTAACATGCAGACTACGTTAATTTGAGAGTTATAAAGAATATTGATTATTCTTCTTAAAATTATACAAAAATTGTTAAAATTAAAGATATAAACACTGAATTAAAATAATCTTTAATTAATATTTTACTCTGGGAAACCACAAATTAATTTTAAAATAATAGATAATTTTTCTTTGGTTAAATTCAATCTCACTTATAAAAAAATTTGAACCCCAAGACACATTAATGTAAGTTGTGATCACCAAAAATACTCAGTTACTAACTAATATTTTCAAAACTGGACCATAAGTTAAATTGGTAAGATAAAATGTTTAAAATTTAAAAGGTTCAATGATAAAACTATTTCTTTCAATAATTACAATAATAATCTGGTTAAAATATATATATTTAACCGGAAGTTAAATTTCTTCCGATAATTAAAATAATAATCTGGTTAAAAATAATAAAGACAATTTCTTTAAATAATTAAAATGATAATAAAGACATTTTCTTTCAATAATTAAAATAATAATATGGTTAAAAATACAAATTTAAAACTAGAGAAAGTGGATAAAACAATTAATTACAATAATGGTACAAAGCAAAATTTAAAATTTTGTATTATTTGATAGATTATATCAATGTTTTAAAAATTGATCAATAGGATTTTTTAGTAAATTAATCAATTTTTCGATTAGGTTATTAATTACTAAGACAATTTTTTGTAAATTAATAGTTTATTAATTAATCTGGTAGTTTTCATAAAATAATCAGTTTTTATAAATTAAAATAAGTCTGATTATTTTTTCTCTAGCACTCTCATTTTTTCATTAAACTTTACATTTTTTGATAGGTAGAAATACTCTTCTTAATTTTATGACGATTTAATATCGGTTAAACGTTGAACTTTCGATTTAGTTTCTAAAACATTATATTATATATCTATCAAATAAAATTTTGGCAAAAAAAAAGTTGCATTAATTTTTTTTTGATTACAAGAGGACAAGAAACAAAAGAAACTACACAGTTACACTCCTATACGTAGAAAAGTAACCCCAGATACATCTTGAAGGAGGATATCACGAATCTCAATAGAAGGTGAGTGAAACGTGGTAATGCCTTTGGGAAAAGACCCTGACATAGTCGCTAATCGGTCGGCGCAATAGTTGCCTTGGCAGAATATATGCTTGAACTTGATCGTCCATTGTTTGTCTACCATAGCACGAATATCTTTTAGCAAGGGGTGTACAGGCTCTCCCCAGTGAATCGAAGAGGACAGTAAGTTGATAACTTCCAAGGAATCAACCTCTGCTTCCACTTGGCGATACCCCAGAGTCCAAGCCAGGGACAACCCTGTATGGACGCCCCATAGCTTGGCCTCCATCAGGGAACCCAGGTCGAGGTTATGAGCAAAGCCGCCTAGCCAGTTCCCATTACAATCTTTAAGAAGCCCTCCGGCCGTAGCAAGGCGAGTATAATTGTTGCTAGCGCCATCCGAATTTAGCCGAACCCACCCATCTGGAGGTGGTGACCAGCCAACTTGCCTTGTGAACGCTACATCCTGGTCGTATAGAGATCGATTCGCTATCATCTTAGCCTTAGTAATCCACTCCGCATAATTAATCACAGTCGAGATCGCCATGTGAGAATTGGGCCAGTACGAATTACGATTAAAGAGGGCGTTGTTTCATCAGTGCCATAGAAACCAACAGGTAACACCATAAAGTAGGAACCAATCTAAGTTCTTTACTGAACTGTGTCTCTAGAGATTGGAGAACATCCACCACTCCATCCTGTGAGTGAAGAAGTCAGAATTGACGACCTCAGGGGTGAACTGGGTCCAAACGAGCCGCACTCTTGGACAATCTCTTATGGCATGTAAAACAGTTTCGATCTTGCCATAGGCTGCACATTTGTTATCTGCCGTAAGATGTCTCAGAGCTCTTTGCTGATTGGTCAAGAGTTTACCTTTCACTGCCAACCAGAGAAATGATTTAATTCTTGGTGGTCCAGGCCACTTCCAAATTATATGCCAAAGCCTAGTATTGTCTTGGAACTCTTCTTCTTCAATAAGTGAGTATGCCGAGGAAGTCGAAAATGCCCCCTTCCCTGGGCCCCAATAGACCTGACCCTCACCATACTCAGGTTTAGGAGTCCCCAGCTCGGCTAGGTCCATGCAAATCAACATAGGAAGGAGCTGTTGAAAGCTAAGCCAAGCCCAGTCACCAGTCGGCGATATATAAGCCTGTAGGGTGTCATCTATATGAGTAATTGGTACCGACCTCGTGGTGTAGTGGATTAAAGGACCCCACCCTGTCATCCAGTCATCTACCCAGAATTTGACAATCATACCATTGCCCACCTGCCATTTAGATCCCGACATCACAAATTTCCAAACTGCCACTATACCCCCCCAGACTGAAGAGCCCCCCTTGTTAGTCAAGGTCTGGGGTATGGATTTGCCAACAACTTGATATTTAGCACAAAGGAATTGCACCCAGTATTTATTCGATTAGGTCAAGAATTGCCATTCAAGTTTGGTGAGCATGGCATCATTCATCGATCTGACTCTGTGTAAGCCCAAGCCACCTTGACCTTTCAGTCGACATATAGAGTCCCAGTCTACTAAGTGAACCTTCGTCTAACCTACTGTTCCTCCCCAGATGAATTTCCTCATAATTTTCTCCAGATCATCACACAGCTGTCTAGGAAGCCTTACCCTTTGCATGGTATATACTAGTAGAGAGGCGAGAACCGATTGGGTTAAGGTAACCCTACCCGCTAGAGATAGCATTCGTGCACTCCATCCAGCGAGTTTATGTTGTACGTTGTCCAGAATAAACTGATATGTATAGTGGTTTGCTCGCTCATGAATTAAAAGGACTCCCAAGTATTTTCCCAAGTTTGCAGTAGGTGTGAAGCCAAGCCCTTGGCTAATACATTTGATACGATCCGTGGATACATTATCGGAGAAATAAATCCGAGATTTAGCATTACTTACCTTTTGGCCCGCGGCTTGACAGAAAGTATGTAGCACTGAGGATATAGTCCGCGCTTGGTCTTTTGAAGCCTCCGCCAACAAAATTAAGTCATCAGCGAAGTACAGATGTGAGATTGGAGGGCCTCCGCAAGATAGTACTATTGGTTTCCAATCCCCTCGGACACTGCACTATTGATTAGGTTCCCTAACCGCTCCATACAAAGAACAAAAAGATACGGTGACAAGGGATCGCCTTGCTGTATGCCCCTATGCTATTCAAATGACTCTGATAATTCCCCATGCCAACAAACCTGCATGGAAACAGTAGAGACACATTTCATAATGAGATTTGTTAGTGCATCCGGGATCCCTACCTCCCTTAATGTCTGAAGGATGAAATCCCAACGAAGTCTGTCATACGCCTTTTCAAGACTGACTTTGATGGCTTAGAAGCCTGTCTTTCCTGCTTTTCGCTTCATGGAATGAATGACTTCCTGGGCGATGATGATGTTATCCGTGATGACTCGACCCAGGACAAAGCTACATTGATTAAAAGACACCAGTGTATCCAGGTGAGGCTTTAATCTGTTAACAATCACTTTAGTGATAGTTTTATAAATAACTGAACACAAACTGATGGGTCTAAAGTAAGAGAACGTATCTAGGGAGGGCACTTTTGGGATCAGAATGAGAATTGTTTTGTTGAAAGCCAATTCCCATCTTTCCAATCGAAAGACTTGCTGTATATAGTGCACTAACGCATTCCCAATAACATTCCATTGTTTCTGAAAAAATAAAGCATGAAATCTATCGTAGCCCGGGGCCTTATTAGGGTTTATCGCAAAAATCGCTGTCCTGACTTCATCAACTTGAATTGGAAGCTGAAGTGCATCGTGGACGTCTGTCGAGAGCAATGGAAAATGACTATCAAGCAGGAGCTGGCTAACATTATCCGTATCTGTTGAGAAGAGCTGTATGTAATAATTCCTGGCCATCTCTCGAATACGCCAGGCGGGTCTGACACTAGTGCTCCATTGGTGTCTTTCATCCTAACCACTTGTAGTCATTTCCTCTTAGCCATGGCGACTATATGATAATAATGTGTATTACGTTCCCCTTGGGAGATCCATTGACAACGGGCTTGTTGGTGCCAGTATAATTCTTCTTCACACAGAACTTGGATTAGATCCCTCCCAAGTTTCTTCTCTAATTCCTGTAACGAGTCCGAGTCTCGATTGGCCAGTACCTTCTGGATGCCCTTTAATCGAGCTAAGAGACGTTTCTTGCGAGTGAAGATATTCCTAAATTTAGGCCGATTCCACTATATGAGTTTAGAAGCCAAGTCCTCGAAGGAGTGATTAAAATTGTCCACAGTCGAGTTCCATGTCTGCTGAATAAACTGAGAAAACTCCGGGTGAGCTAGCCAAACTACTTGGAAGCGAAATGCTTTGGGAGCAGCAGGTTTATCATGAGGACGCTTAAAACAGATTAAGAGAGGTCGATGGTTTGACCCAAGGTATGGAAGATGAAAGACAGTCGTCGCGGGAAAGTCCGTCAACTAGGAAAAGGAACACAAAGCTTTATCCAACCTTGCATGTATCGACACTTGATGCCACGTGAATTTGGGACCTACGAAACCCAAGTCATGGAGACAGCAGTTGTGGACACAAGTGCTGAATGCTTTGTTAATGACTGGCGAAGTACGTGATCCCCCGCATTTTTCGTCCATATATAATTTAGAGTTAAAATCTCCCGCCAGTAACCAATCGCCATCGATGGCTCTGGCTAACCTGCCTAGGTATGTCCATAAGAATTTACGCAGATGTTCCTGAGGACTAGCATAAATTTCTGTGAAGAAAAATGTCGAGTCCTTGTGTCTGATCTGCGTGTGAACGAATTGTCTATGAGCAGCTAAGATTTTCACCGCCACCTTTGATTTCCAAAGTAACCAAACACCCCCCGCAAATCCCTGAGCTTCCAATCGAAAAGAAGAATCCATAGCTTTTATGGTCGTAATGATGTGATGAGCCCTCCTACCACTAGTCTTCGTCTCTATAAGAATGACCATGCAAGGTTAATGCAACTGTATATAATGCTTGATAATAAGCCGAAAAGTGGTGCTACCGGTGCCTTGGCAGTTCCATATGAAGATGGACATAAAAGGGAAAGGATTAGAGATGCCCCTTACGGGGTAACAGTCTCGGATTTATCCCTGGCTTCTTCTATCATATCGCATTCAGGTGTTTGGGATATAACTTCCTCCACTAAATTGTGCATGGCAAACTCGTCTTCCATCCGTTGGTGGTCTGCTGGAATATCTTGTAACGTGGTAGGGTCAGGGGGACGAAAGGGGGTTGGGAGAAACGTTCCTTGATGTATAATGGCGACGTACCCTCTATCACCTCTAAATCTTCCATTGGGATCGCTTCATCTCTCTCTTCTTCTGCCCTAACTAGCGCAGCATGCAGCTCACCAACAACCTCCTGATGTGAACCAATATTGAGAGCTGTATGTGTTCCTTTGGAGCTCACTTGGAGGTTATCCTGTGTAGACGAGTTGTTAGGCACCACAGTGTTCTGTTCGTGATGCGGAGGTCGGTCCCAGGAGATCATGGGATTATGTCCGGTTGACTTGCCTTGTAGGTTAATCGGTTCTCGGTTATGACGTCGAGGTAGCTTCGATTTATAGCCGTTAGAATGAGTTCTCGCTACCTCCATCAGCTGACCCAAGTTCAGCCGCATCCATGATGGCTCTGATTGAAGGACAGTTCGCGAGTCTTCGGCCGGATACTAAGATATGTCCAGCGGATCTGTACGTGCCAGTATGGAATACCTAGAGCCCCTCCCTTCTGAGGTGTGGCCTTGTTCCCGAGGGGCTATGGGGTTAGGTGGAGGAGAGTGGTGTTCTGTTGTGTCGGCGAAGGTAGTACTGAAGGGACATGAATCCGTGGCATGCCCAACTCGTCCACAAGAAAAGCAGATTTGAGGCAGCCCCTCATAAGCCACCAATATCGCCTCGCCATCGACGTGTATCTTGGATCGAAAGGGAACGTTGATATCCACGTCCACCGCCACCCTGGCGAACTTCGCTCTCTGAGCTTGCATGGTGGTGTTGTCGATCTTAACCGTATGCCCAACAAGATTTTCCAGCGTATGCAATATCATCGGATGGTAACGGGAGATTGGTAACTCAGGAAATCGGACCCAGACTATGGCCCGTGTGATCCTACCATGTGCAGGACAGAAATCCGTATGCCATCGCTGGACTGAGAGCACGTTTCCTAGTATAATCCATCAACCTTCAGTCAATGCGCGGAGGAAGTCCTCTTGCTCCAGGAATTTTACCAGAAAGTAGTCATGACCTAGATCCACTATTTTCATAGGACTTTTAGGTTGCCATAGCAGATGCAGCCGCTGGCACAGCATGCAATAACCTATTCTTCGGCCGAGCAGTTTAACCACGACCGCTTGATTCCATTGCTTGTCCAATCTTTGTTTGAATGTAGATGAGACTTCGATGCCGGGCCTGTGTTTCCATCTGTGAGGATAATATCACCATCTTCATATTCGACTGGCTCCTTAGTAGGCCATTTGTTTTCCACCTCTGCCGCCTCGCCATCAACAGGAGCGCCAGTAACGGCTGTACGATAACTCACTCTAGAGTTCAGAGGAGGTGGGTCTTTATCGCGCTTTCGGATTCTAACCTTCTTAGCCATATGTTCCTCATTGTCCAGATTATCGGGCTCGCCGCTCTCCGCTTCCGATCGCTCGGCGTTATCCATTTTTTGTTGGATTCTCCTTTGTATTTGAACGACGGTAGACGCACTTCTTCTTTGAAAACGTTCCAGATCTCTCCTAATACAAAAGTTGCATTATTTAAGACAACATGCAAACTAATTGCTGAAATTTGGAAACAAACAGCATTAAAAAATAAGAATACTACCCCCGACTAAATCTTCTCTAGCAAAATGGAACCAAATCTCTGTTTGGTAAAGAAATATTTTGAAGATTGCAATTTTTTGTTATATACATAAATAGAATGAAGTAATTTCTGCAAATGGAAATGAAAAAAACACGAACGAAAAAATGCTTAAATTCTATCAAGAAAGACTTCAAGAGGCCGCTACTGATACGCGAGCTTGTAGCTTGTCATGGAGTTTTAGTTTCAAGGGAAAGATTCCTGAGAAAGTGATGGAAAATGTCACGAGAATCTCTCATGCTTGAAATGCTGCAAGTTTAGCCAAAAGTAACCTCAGTTTCAGGAGCTTCTGGGGCTGGTAAGTTGAGATCAAAGAACTTAGCAGATTTCCCACTTGTAGGATTAGGTGAAAAGTGCACCTTCTTATGTCCACCGAGTGCTTGACCCGACTCAAAAACTCTGCTGCAATATGGACACTTAAACAATCTTCCCCCACTTTCTTCTTCTTCTTCGTCATCATCATCATCATCATTATCATCTTCTTCTTCTTCATACTCATCCATTTGGTTACGGAAGCTTTTATACTCACCTCTTGTCTTTGGTTTTGACTTGCTAGTAACAAGGTTTTTGATTTTACTGTGATTTGCTTTGTGCCCACCAAGAGCCTGATAAGAACTGAACGATTTCCTACATGTTTCACATCTGTACTTACCAAGTTGAAGTACAGATTTTCTTTCCTTGACATGAATTTCATCTTCTTCGAGACTTGTATCGTCATCATCATCATAACATTCATCGTCTGGAGTTGCATCGGTTCTGTTGTTAAATCTTCGTACTGTTGCTTTAGCTTCCATATATTGCTCTACTAAGTCTATGTCTAGTTTCACATCTTTTACTTTTCCATAACTAAGCATAACTAACCATAACGCAGCATCTGCATCATCAACAACACTAAACCTACTGGATACAGAACTTACCCGTTTCGACAACGTCCTCTTCCTCAGATATTCAATTTTGTTTTCTCCATCATCACCAACACTGGTTTTTGATAAATTATTAGGTGGTACGTAAGCCTTGCTTGGAGCAAGATGATAGTTCTTTGAAGAAGATAAAGACGAAGACTGAGACTGAGACTGAGACTGAGACTTTGAAGTTGGGTTTTTTTCAGGCTCTCGCGGAGGAAGAGGGTGAACTGTTTTGGACCCTTTTGGAGGAAGAGGTAGCTTAGCTAAGTGAGATCTCATGTGGCCTCCCATGGCTTTTCCATTAGCAAAGCTTCTGTTGCAGATCTTGCAGGTTTGCTTGGAGTCCATGGATGAACTGGAAGAGACAGAAGTTGCTTGCTTGACAGGGCTAGGTTAATGTTTATCTGCAACATATTGCTCAGAAACAGATTGAAACTTAAAACAAGAGTAGGTGAGATCTTGAGAAGTCCTCTCATCTACAAAAAAGGAAAAGAAGAGAATCCACACTGATTATGATACTTACCATACAAATGAAAAAGAGTACTAATATTATAGGATATATTATATATATAAGACTCTTTCATATTTTGTCATGCATAATTATTTTCTTTTCGTGTATTTTTTTGAAATTCTTTTTAAAGTAAATAATAAATAAATCAACGTTTATGGAGAACTTCATTGGATTTCCTAAAATCACAAGATATAGATTGTTATTTGCTAATTCTCATTAGGTGGGTTAGGTATCAAGTTTTAATCCATATTGAATTTAGGTCATAAGATGATAAAACCCTAATCCTAACCCTATTAGGTTATGATATTCCACTAAGAACATTACTTTTCAAATTTTCTAAATAATATACAAAGTGTTTCTAAATATGATGTTATTATTAATAGGTAAATTTCGAATAATCTAGTTATACTTGAAAATTTTTATTAATTTAGTATTTAATGGGATCTAAGGATTTGATTTAGCCAAATGCGACCTTTATCAAATTAAAAATTGTAAAATATGATTAAAAAAGATTGTTCTAATTTATTGAAAAATTTAAAGTTTAATTGAAAAATAAATTATTAAATAAAAATTAATCGACTTATTTTAGTTTATAAAAACTTATTAATTTTCTAAAATTGGCCAATTAATCAACAAATTGATCGAATTTTAACAACAAAAATTACTAAAATTAATCGAGCTAGAAACTTAAAAAATAAATTAGAAAGTTAGACGATTTAAGGTATTTACGATTGAACTAGTCGAACTGGTTAATTTTTTAATCATTGACTTTTATTAATTTAATTAGATTAAGGAGAATGAAGTATCTTAATTGTTGTATAATAATTAATAGTTAAAAGTTGGATTTGTAATTCTCTTAGTAAATTTTAGGGTTCTTCACAAACTTTTTTATTTGTTGTTATTTAGATATTAATATGTTTCTGCATATGCATAAGAATAAATTGTATGACTTAAATATCAGTTAAAAAATTACAAAAAGTAATAGAACCTATGAAGATGAAAAGGGGAAAACGAAAGTAACATATCTTGGATTTTTAAACCTAATTTAGAGAGATATAATTAAGGATATTTCTTGTTTCAAGTTCAAAATATGAGACCCAATCCTAAAATATCATAAGAATCTATTTATTATATTAAGGCTTGGTTTAGAAGAACCGTAGCAGTTGATAACCTACTGAAATCAACCTGTTGAAATGATAAGTACTTATTTTCAATAAATACTTATGTGTGAATAAGTACTTATCCCTACCGCACCACAAATCCAAACGCAACAAGACTAACATTCTGATAATTTTTGATATTATGAAGTAATATTAAGGTGTTCATAACTTTTAAAACTAAACATATTATAAACATTGTTTATTAAATTTAATACTTGAAGTACATCTTACCTTTATTAAATAATTTAATATAAGGGTGTACCATATCCATTTAATTATGAAAAATTAAAAATTTTAGTTTTGTATATAAGGGAATATAACAAAAAAATTAAAGGGTAAGAGACACAAACCTTTCTTATAATTTAAGAAATATTAAAAAACTCCACATCTTTAAAATTTTCGATAAAAATTTTCATTTCACTTTTTTCATAAAAGTTTCCCTTTTAGATTTCAGGTTAAAAATACCTACGAAACATCAAATATAAAATAATTAAATATACTTTACCTGATAATTCAACTTATCTCTTAAATTTGAAATGAATTAATTAAACCTGATTCAAATTAATAATTTATTATAATTATCTTATATTATTAATTTATATCAAATTTAACTAGTTCGGAATTAAGAACTGATTTAAGTTATCATATTAATAATATTTGATTAGTTTATATCTGGTGTTTTTTTAATTCAAACTTTAAGAGAAGGATTTATTAAAAGTTAAAAATTAGAAGATTTTTATCCAGAATTTTAAAAAAATTAAAGGATTTTTTAAAGGTTTCTTAAAATACTAGAGATACATGTCTTTTATCCAAATTAAAAATTTGAAGTTAAAAATTGAAATTATATTAATCTTTTAATTCTAAATTATTTGAACATAATAGGACATTTGTATACAAAATTTTAGATAAATATAATTATAAATAATTTTTTTTTGAATAATTACTTTACTGTGATCATTATCTTTTGGTGCCAACTAAATAAATTATCCATACACTTATAAATTATTTAATAAGTCAACCATTCATAATACAATTCAATTTAAAATAAGAGTGTTGTGCCATTTTTACAGATCCTGAAGCTGTAAGGGAAAATTAATTGTTCAGGACTCCCAGCGATTGATCTTTAAGAAAATGGAAGAGGAAGACAGTTGACGATTATCGACAACTTTCAGAACTTGTTCAATCCTTTCCAGGTGCAAATCTTGTTCTTGATCTGTGACCAGGGTTGATTTTGAAGTTTCTGGATTTGGATTCTGAAATTTTCCAGGGTGAATATACATTTCTCTAAGCAACTCACGCCATAAATTTTCCAGGATGAATATACACCAGTTCTTGCCGATACCCGTTTCAGGAATGTGTTTCCTGAAAGTGAAAAGCGAAAATGGCTGCACTGTAAACGAATCCTGTTAACAGTTCTTATTTACTCCTAATGAGACAGAAATAACTGGTTCAGACATTGAAACTTAGTAAAGCTAAAGCAGTACAGAGGATTTTATCATCATCTACTGTTCTGTTCTTCGTATCTGATGTCGGGCAAGTTGCTGTCAGGATTAGACAATGACGTGGTTACCTTTTTATTGAAATCTTACTAATTTAGTAATCAAAAAAGGTCATTAGTTATTAATAGTTTAACTAGTACTCCAAAATTTTAGTTAGGAAGTTTAATAAAGGTAAAGACGACGAACTGAGTGTGTGCACAGAATTTGGAAGATGACAAAAGACGATGGATTTGCAGCAATATCAGATACCCATCTCGGTGACATCGTCGGGATTAAAGATGGTGAAGAAGAAGATGACGGAGGGTGCTCCGATCACTCCAAGATTGCGTCTTTTCCGGGCGTGAGTTTCTCTTCCCGCAATGCATCCTCCAAATACGATTTTGTCAAGGTCTGTTGGGGGGATCTCTATTCACTTTATTGGGTCATTATTTTGCTTGTAATATGTTAGATTACAAACAGACCGCCATTGTTCCTAATGGCTTGGTGTTGATTTGACAGGTAAAGGTGTGGTTGGGTGATAACGCCGATCACTACTACGTTCTATCCAGATTTCTGCTCAGCAGAATGTTGACTGTCACCAAGGTTTAAACTTTACCTTAAAAGGGGGTCGAATAAGGTTAGTCTTAGAAGGTTTTTGTTCTATGTTTTTCGCTGATTGGATGATCGTCAGATGAGAAATCATGTAGCTGTCAAGATTGCACTTGAACTTAAGAAGTTGTTGGTGGATAATAGCCTTCTCGACGTGTATGGCCTTCTCTGCTCTTGGTCCTTTCATCAAATCTTCCGATAAGTGTCCGTTAATTGCATTTCTTTTGACAGCTCTCAATCTGATTTGGAAGCAAACCTATTCAAGGCATGAATTGTTTCCTTTTTCTTATATGTTATAATTTGAATTGCCTATTGAAAATTGACTGCTAAAGTCTCCAACTAATTTGGAGAAAAACTTGTGTTTCTGCTTTCTGTGTTAATGTAACAAAATCTGAAAAGGATTGTCTATTGATAGCTTATGGCGCGGAGGGGTTACGGTGAAGAGTGCATCAATCATTACAAGATGATGACAAGGTCAAAAATTGTTTATATATTGGTTTCTATTGACAATTTATACTACTTCTTCAATGATTAATTATTAATAATTTGTGCCGGTTCTCATCTTTTTTATAAGATTTCATCACCAAAGAGTGCCTTTGGTGATTCTTGTCTGTGGAACTGCATGTGTTGGGAAGTCTACCATAGCAACTCAACTCGCACAAAGGCTGAACTTGCCTAATGTCTTGCAGGTTTTTTCTTTCACATAACTTTAGAGGTTTTTCTCCTATGAAAACACATCCGGGATTGTGTTCTGATGCCTTATTTTTTCTGTTCTGACAGACAGAAATGGTGTATGAACTGTTACGTACATCGACAGAGTACGTATTTGTTCCGTTGAATTATTTCACATCCAACCCTATGAATTCATTGTTTTAAATTCAAGAACTTTACAATAGAAGTGTATCTCAAGAATCCAGGAGGAGTTTGTTATCGCAAATGAGAAGATTTTGACTGCAGTCTATATAGTCTTTCTCTTTTCTGCATTCTCCTTACTGGGATTTGGAACATGAAGCCTCTTGACAATATCTTAGCACATTGTGATACCAGAACCATATGTTTGGTGAATTATTCTAAACTGCTTGATGTTTCCTGTCTAAAATAGTGCACCATTGGCATCTAATCCTGTATGGGAACGGGATTTCGGCTTCTCCGAGGAGTTAATAACTGAATTATGCAGAGAATGCAGAGTTGTTCGCAAAGGTAGTCCACCAATTTGCAGTCTACCTTGCCAAAAAACCTCTTTTCTTCTATTTCTTTGCGGTATTGGAACATATCATCAAATAAGTTTGTTGTTCTTTGTCTCTTTAATTAGCAGAAGTAATGTTTCCCTCCTAGGTTTGGCTGGTGATCTAAAGAAAGCTAAGAAAGATGGAAAGCCAATTATAATTGAGGTTTGGACATGGTTTTTCCTTGCTCTTACATTGGCACATTTCGTTTGCTTTTATGAGAACTTGCGACACATATACTTGAAATACGAGCCTAGAAACAACAGGAACAGAACCTTCGGATGCATTTCTTACGATTACCATAGTGTAGCACTGATCTAGTATTTTGTGTTGTGAAAATTAAAATGCTGTCAGTTCACCATATCTTGCTCAACAGAGTTCAGATAAATATGGTAATGTTGCTCTATTTTTTTTGACTGATTTTCATTTTCTCTTGGAAATGATAGGGAATACATTTGGACCCGAGCATTTATCTAATGGATGAGGTAAATAAGTCACCATCGAACAAGTCAGAAATGAATAAAGAGAAAAGCCTGGTATCTCTCATCACAGTTGGTGATGATCCTTTGACACAAATCGATATTAATTCTACAAGTGTTGGTGTGCCTGATGATGAAAATGGCAAATTTGCTGATAATTAAGCTCAGAAGGGATATCTGGAGATCAAATGAACAAATTTCTGGGTTCCCAGGAAACTATTGATAGAGCCACAGGTATTTGCAGACATAAAGGTTAGCCTTACTAAGGATTCCAGGGATGTTTTCTATAATATGCTTGACAGGATACAGTTATAGTAGCATGTTTTGAAATTTGTGGGAAATCTGCAGAGTGTGTGATGTTCAGGTGCAATTTTTCTTTTAATACTTCCTTCTCTTAACATTGATGAGGTCATTGGTGCTTCCTGATCATGCAGGTGAACTTGTTGAACATCCATCAGGAAATTGGAATTATCCAATGAAGAAAGGAAAATATGGTGCAGAACCAATAATCATACCCATAGCTTTAAAGATGGCTGAGTTTGATCACAAGGTTGGTTTCCTTTTTATTCAGCGTGGCCAAAGCTTAAGTTCAGGTTTCTCTTTCTCCTCAAATTTTTCATTTTTCCGGTGCAGGCTTTACTCGAGGAGTGGACCTCAATGCGTATGCTTAATGACAAATGCAAAGTCAATTTGAAAACAATTCAGGATTATCTGTGCTCTTTTGAGTCTCAGGTTTGCTTGTTATATTATTCATATCAGCATCTCTTATCCTTCTGTTAGCTTAGTAAAGTAATGATATACATTAGAACACGGATTGGTTTAGGGTTAAGTATATCTGTAGACTTCCAACAAATTGAGCAGAAAGTATATGCATTTTGTCTTAGTATCATTACTTTCTCCATACTTGTGGGAATACCTGTCACAATTTGCAATTATTTCAGTTTGGAATTCAGAAGTCTCTGTAAACCTTCTCATTCTGTAATCATCCCTACAAGTTCCTTCATTCTTTTGGATGATCAGGGTCTAACAGTTGTCAATATCTCAGCAACAACATTCGCTCAAACACTAGATTGGCTGCATGGTTATCTTCTTCAGGTAATTTTTCTTTGTTCTTGTATGCTCATATCTGTGTCATTGATATCCTTCCTTCTGCTGTTCTTATCCAGTCTATTATGTTCTCTAATTCTTTCCTCATCTTAATCGTGCAGCGGATCGAGCAAGGCATTTCATCAGATTCCGGTGAAAAAATTAGGCAGCATTCTCAAGATTAGATTACCTTCAGATGTTAGCCCAGCAATGACAGGTAAAAAAAGAAAAGGATCTTCAACAATTTGCTTAATGTTGCTTGTTTCCTATAATGCTGCTGCATCATCATCAGGACTAGTTTTGGCGTTCCAGGTGCTCAGCTCCCGAAGTAAGTTGGATACCGTGTTGTTATCTTCATAGATTTTACAATCAACTAATGTAGCTACTCCGCAAATGTATATACACCGTCCTTATCTAAGTGATGCTGTTGTGAATTGAACCAGAAAGTCTTGTTCATGCTAATGCAGAAATCATCCCATTTGACCCTTTAGACCAGATAAAAGATTTATATACTTTCTTTAAGTTACATTCACTGTCCGTGAAGACATTGGTGTACATGATTGTTATGTGGCACGGGATTGAGTTCAAGGACGATTATTTTTGGTGATGAAAAACTGGCAGCACTTGTCAAAGACAAGGTCTGCCAAGATTGGCTAAATTACTCTACTCCTAATTAGCTAATTTTTATTATAACTTCTTCCTTACTTTATTACATAACGTAATAGCCTTATATAGGCAAAGAAACATAAAGTTTCACCTAAACTAAGACTCTTAGAAAGACTCCTATTTATGCTGTTTTGGGACTTTTAGAAAGACTCCTATTTAAGCTGTTTTTATTAACATAACTATAACAGAAATTAGTGCAGAAATAATAGGGAAATAATAGACTTCTACTAAAAACGAAATACTCCTCTAATAGGCTCCTAATAAAACACTCATACTCCTCTAATAGATTCTTAATAAAACACTCATCCATATCAATGATATATCATTTTTCTGATATAAGATGTGAAGAGGGAACAGATAAGGCACACATATAATACAATGGATACTGCTAAGTCAGCCATTCATAGGCTAAGCAGATGCTAGAAACACTTCTAGATACAACTATTTCTCATAATACAATGGATATTGCTAAGTCAGCCATTTATAGGCTAAGCAGATGCTAGAAACACTTCTAGATACAACTATATTTCATCGTCCCACAGATCTTCAAGTGTCCTGTAAGGACTAGTTGTGTCGTTGCAGAGAAACTCTCCTCTCATGATCTTCATTTCCTCCAAGTTATCTATCTCAAGAATGTCTTGGTCATCGACCATGACATCAAATGCTCCAATGTTTTCCTTCATTCTAGTCTGATTGAAGCTCTTCACTATCACGCTTGATCCCTTAGACAACCCCCATTTCAGAGCAACCTTCACATCAACATTGAAACATACCAATTTAGTCAACGACATTGATGTGAGCTTAGATAAAGGTAAAAAAAACACCGTTCATTCCATTACTGTGTACCTGAGCAGGAGTTGCACTGTGCTGGTAAGCTATGGATTGTATAATTGGATTATCGACCACAGCCGTAGAACCCCACGAATTTCCAGGTCCACCAAGTGGTGAATATGCACTAACATGGATCCTGTACTCTGCACATACTTCTCTCAGCTTGCTTTGCCTCCACATTGGATGCATTTCCACCTGCATTACACCATAAGAGATGAATTATACATCAATTTCAACTAGGCTTTTTGTTGGACTCAGGGCTCGACATGGCCTGAACCCGCCCAAATTTTGGCCGAAGCCGGAAAAGTTGACCGTAATGGGTTCCGAATTGAACTTTTAAGAAAGCTTCATTCGCTGTTTCTATGTCAGATTCCTATCTGATTAAGATGGTAAACTACCTGATTGACTGCTGGAATTACTGAAGCGATTTCTGACAACCACTGAATCTTCTTGCTGGAGAAATTGCTAACACCAATGCATCTACACAAACCCAGCTTCAAACATTTTTCCATTCCAGCCCATGTAGACTCTAAGTCCAACTCCTCAAAATCTTCTTCATTAGGCACAGGATAGCAAACCCATGGCTTAAATTTCACTGGCCAATGCACCAAGTACATGTCCAAGTATTCCATGCCCAAGTTCCTGTAACATTAAGGAAAGAAACACAAGAGGCGAGTTAGATATGTTTATGCAGATGAACAATGTTTAGCTTAATCCGAGATTGCCAAGTCCATAACAAAACCAAAACTAAAGAGAGAAAAGGAAGAAAAAGATCAGTATATACCTTAGAGTTCTCTTGAGTGCTGCAACTGGATCGCTATGGTCACTGCTCCATAGCTTAGAAGTCAGAAAAACATCGTCCCTGTCAACTACTTGATTATGAATTGCCTCTGTCAATGCACTTCCCACGGCCGGCTCTGAACCGTATATTTTTGCTGTGTCGAAATGCCTGTAACCCATCTGCATGATTAAAAACTTTGGATTCATGAGTTAAAAGCACAATCCACAATTGTGATTTTGTGTATTCTGTGCAACCTGTAGCTATATATGCATGCAGGTTCTTGTCAACCGTTATCTATGGCGGTGATCTTGCTAATCCAAGAGTTGATAAAACGAAAAAGAGCTGATGCCTTGAAGGGTAAGTTCTTAACCCCATAGAGCATGAAATCTAACCCAAAAAAAAAGAAGCAACAACAAGGGTATGTGTGTATATGTAACGTACCTTAAGAGCTGCATGGACGGCTTGTTTTGTTATTTCTGTGTCATTTTCAAAGGAATAAGTGCCAAGTCCAATTACTGGCATTGTAATGCCACAGTTCAAACGAACTTGGTAGCTCCTCATTTTGTCTAGTTCTCGCTTTTTGTTCTACACCTTCCCTTTCGAGTTTCAAGTACTTAACCTATCTCTACCTGCAAAATATTTATACACACCTGAACTCTCAAGTCAACTTCATTAACTACTTTTTTTCTTTACCTACATCACTGTTTTGGTGTTGTGATTCATAATTTTCAATATAATATATAATAAAGATGTGCACAAACTTGGGATCTTCCATGTCTGTGGGGATTTTACCAATCATTTAAAGGGAAGTATCTTATAGTTACATTAGTCGCATGCATTCAATGCCTCCCTCAGTGTCTGTCAAGTTCAGGAGTTACAAGAAACCTGTAAAACTATGATTTTCTTAATGGGTTTTCATGACTTCCAACTAAAAAGAAATGATTGTTCTTGAAGAAAACAATTATGTTTTGACATGGAAAGAAGTCAAAGCAGCTTTTATACGGTTTCTAGTTGGAATCAGATTGTATCTTATTCTAGTTCGTTGGTTGACTTTCCCCTAGAAAAGTCAATTGGAGGAAGACATTAATATTAATAAAAACATTTTTGTTTTTATTAATATTTGGTCGGCATTTTTTTTTTTGCCGCCTAAGTTAAGTCAATGTGATTTTAATGTTTCCTTTTTTTATGCAATTTTATTTATTTATTTTATTGGGTTAGAATATGTGAAGAGAGGGCATGGCCAATCTCTATTAAATTAAATATTATAAATATTTTTCAAAGAATTAGAAATACTTTTAAGAAGTGTGGAACATTGCTAGATTATCTAAGCATAAAGCAAAAGTTGACAATTTCCTTTAGAATTGACAATTAGTCAAGTCGGACCGGATTGGATTGTTTTAATACGCGTAAGCAGGGACAAGAAAGTTAAACTCGATTCGATTTTAAGTTGAACCAAAAAGTTTGATCTTAATGGGATTTTAATCTAAAATTTAGGTTTCAAACTAAAATTCGAGGTTTGATCATGTATGCAAAATTCGAATTGAGACAAACCTTTCATTTTTTAAGTTTATTTTTTTATTAAGACTCAAAATTTACTTCTTTGTATCTTTTTTCTATTTATTTCAATTAATCAAATCATACACCAAAGTAGAATAAATATATTTTGAAATAATATGCAATATACCAAATAAATAGAACTAATTGAGAAAGCAATAGTCCAAAAAAATTTAAATATAAAAATAATTAAAAATTTTTGTGAGAAGTCGTAAATTAATTTTCTTAAAAAATTAAACTCTTTTAGTCCAAATATTTCTATTTATATCATCATCATCATCATCATCATCAGCACTCAGTCCGAACTTCAGCAATGAAGCGGAGTCTGGAGAGGTCCGGTAATACGCAGGCTTACTCCTACATAATAGAGAGGCTGTTTCTGGTGGACCCATATACATGTGAGACAATATACAAATGATGCAGTGTACAGAAATAAAAACAAAGTACAGGTCAAAAGATTAAAAACATAAAAAGCTTAGCAAATGTGCCCATAAGATTTTAGAAAATAAATAGATAAATAAAAAAGTGATAAAATAATTAGATACATAATAAATAAATAAATAAATAGGATAAAGTACAAATACATAAGTAAAATAGAATAATACTATTTATTGAAAAGTTACCAAACTTCATTTAAGAAGATGTAAGTTTAAAAGAAAAAAGTAGTACAAAAAAAGTAGGAATAGAAATACTTGACATTTCTATTTATATATAGTTAATATTTCTTTTGATTTATAACAATAAAAAATATATTTTAATCCCACCTACTCTATAACTAATAATTAGCTCCTCTACTGCCTAAGTTCAATAAAAATATATTTTAATCCCACCTACTCTATAACTAATAATTAGCTCCTCTACTGCCTAAGTTGGTAATACAAGTTTATATTAACTCTATAAACAAGTTTATAATACTCTATAAACTTAATAAGATTAGGCAAAGAGCTTCGTAACTGGACAATAAGTATTATAATTTCACATGTTTGACATATTAAATAAGTTTATAATACTCTATTAACTTAATAAGAATAGGCAAAGAGCTTCATAACTGGACAATAAGTATTATAATTTCACATGTTTGACATATTCTTATCTATATCACTAATTTAAATAAGCACATATAACTAACTAACCATGTTATATACTAAATTGTAGGAAACACTTGTTTATTGAGTAAAGTCAACCGGCGAGCACCAAATATAACTAAAAATAAAAATACCCTAAAAAGACCAAGTAAACTGAAAATAAAAATACCCAATAAGACTAAGTAAACTAAAAATTAAAATACCCAATAAGTTACCCAAAATGATGTCCTATTGATCAGAAGGTTAGTAGGGTTTTTCAAACCTTTCAGATCATACCTTTAAACTCGAGTTTAACTCAAAATTTGATTAAATTAAACTTAATCAGTTTAGATCAGATCGTGTTAGACCGGACTCGACCAATTGTCATCCCTACCGAAAAAGCCGGGAGTCACAACAAGAATTTACGGAACTTTCGAAGAAAATAGCCACGGATAAAGTTAACCGGTTTAATGTTAATTGAGAGTGTCACCGCCACAACGTGGTGTTTGAAGGAAGGATCTTAACGATCGTCAAGAATCAAGACATGTGAAATTGGATTTTTCGTGTTCCAATAATCTTGGACATACAATTCCCTGTCTCTAGCACTTGCACAAGTTCTTGTTCTTGTTTTAATTTTATTTGTTAGTTTTATAAACACTGCAAGTCAACTTAGTTTTTTAATACTCTCAAAAGTTAAGATTTCAATGTTTATTAAGCTTTATTATTAAAAATATAAATTGTTTACGAATTATAATTATGTACTCTCTCACATATTCTGAAAATACCAATTATGGAATCTCGGTTATTAAAAAGTAAAATTTAAACCCAATTCACTGCACAATAATACTCAAACCGTGTGGACTAGAAAAGAGTAAAAACATATTTTTATTAGAATACTGCATATCATAAATGCCAAATATATATATATGTATATAAAAGAAAGAATACATGAAAAGGGAGGATGTAGCTTAATGTTCATTTATTTATTATACCTACTATCCAAAAAAAAAAAAGAAATAGTCTGAATTAAATCCGATAAACTATATTGTAACGCATTGACTTTGAGTTAATTTATTCTAATTTTTTGTGATTGGTCAAATTCGAAAAAGTAGTCAAATTTAAGTTTAAATCTTATTTAAATTATATTTAATTTGTTAATTTTAAATCAAATAAAAATTAATTTGTGATTCAACCATACAGATATAGACACTGAATATTTTCAATTTGCTTTGATAACATTTTTCTTCTGCAAGTTATAGGAGTAGAGATTTGTAACGTAATTAGCATGTACTATGCTCCATTTATAGTAGTCACTTATATCCTATAATTAAAAAGTTGAGTAATTACTTTAGATAATTGAATGATTGAATGTTTTGAATATCACTAATTTTTATGGTCAAATCCAATATTTCAAAAATTGGACCGAAAGTTAAACTGGTAAAATAAGGATTTTAAGGTTTAAAAGATTCAATCGATATTAGAACCTTATAAAATCGGTTAAAAATTGAATAAAATTAAAAAATTTGAAATATGATTGAAAAAAATTATCCTTATTTATCAAAGAATTGTAAGTTTAATTGAAAAAAATTATTAAATAAAAATTAATTGATTTATTTTAACTTATAAAAACCTATGAATTTATAAAAATTAACTGATTTATTAATAAATTGACCGGTTTTAACAACTAAAATTATTAAAGTATAAATTTAACTAAAAAGTTTAAAACTGAGTAAAAAGTTAATTATTTAAAAATTTTTATGATTAGACTGGCAAATCAGTTGAGTATTTTGATCGGTAGTCAAATCAATCCAAGTGAAGTAAGCAAACCTCTATAATGGAGCCAGACCATCATGTCCAATAATACATAAACATAATTTCAATAATCAGGGATCATAGATTAGTTCGATACTGAATCAAAATTAAGGGCCTAAACTTGATTTAAATGAGTTCAATTTCAAACTTCAGAATTCAAGTTCATTCATATTTAAATTCAAGTTTAATAAATTTTTTCGAGTTCTGATTTGATTCTTTAAATTTCTCTCTTCGGATACGATATGAAGAAACATGACATTACAGAAACAAGCCATACACACCAATGTATTATTAAAAGATTTGACCTATAGACCAACAACATAAAAGCATTATTCAGTGGTCTGGTCATTACTAAATAGAGAAACTTCGATTTTGTGAAAATAATAGTTTTTACATCAATCGCTGATAAGGGCCAACCGATCAGATAATCCTTAATATCATCCTTCACTTTCTGATTTATTCATAGAGAGTTTCAGATCTGCATAAGATCAATGTCAGTGACCATGACAAAAGTAGTTGCACCTCCATGGAACATCTGCTCCTTTAAGAGAGGTCCCCAGATTCTTTACCTGCTCATCTTCTACAAGAACAGAAGTAATATTAACGGAGATATGGCAAAAGAAGGTTTATGATAGAACCATTAATTGAGATGATCAAAGAACAAAAGCATACTTACTGGCACTGAGAAAAGGAGGCTTAACGGAGGTTTTTGGAAGATCCCTGGACGCCATTGATGTGGCCAGAAGGAAGAGAACAGTTACGATTAAAAAAACCCATTTCGAAGCCATATTGCTGCTGATGATCATTAAACAAAGCTCTTAATGATTTACTTATGTAGAAAATAAATTCTATATATAGGCTTTAAGAAGACTTTCATGTCCACTGGATTTGTCAGGATACGTAGTCACCTCACACACCATACACTTAGATATTTTTTGGGTCGTAGAGACTAATCTTACTCTTTTGAAAACTAAATGAGACGTTCAAAGTGTAAGGCGATTCAAGGTTTATATATTAAAAAGAAGTAAAAAGCAAGTTGACAACAACTTGCATACAAGCTATTAGTCGCTACACAACATCTTGTTATATACGCAAGCTGGCACACGATAGACGTTTTATAAAAGACCCTCCTTTCCTCCTCTCTTAACAGACACATGCATATCAAACGTACCTGAGATGTGTGGTGAGTTCGAGAATGAAATTTAGGGAGTCATTTTGTGTGAGAGAGTAATTTTTGAGATTTTAGGAAACGTTTTTCTAAAAAGAGTGAGTGACAAAATAGTGAGAATATTATCCTAAGGATAATAAATTTGGAAAATATCTTGTGTGAAAGCGCCACTATTTTGTTGTATCATTTTTTACTTTCTGCACCTGCTATTTTCATTAGTGGAAGTTTTATTTAGAGTTTGGCCCGTAGACATAGCCCAAATTAAATGGTGAATCACGTTAAATTTTTGCGTGTTATTTCCTTGCTTATTTTACCTGTGGTATTTAATTCGTAATTTTTTCTAACAAGTGGTATTAGAGCTAGGTTTGATTTTGTGTCAAAGCATTTCTCATCGAAGATGGAGGCAAAAATATGTAAGATGATTAACCTAAATGACTTCAACTACCACATATGGAAGAACAAGATGAAAGATCTTTTGTTCATCACAAAAATGCATTTACTGGTGTTTACCACAATAAAACCGGAAAATAAATTAGACGAGGAGTGGGCGTTTGAGCATGAGAAAGTATGTAGTTTTATTCAGCAATTTGTTAAAGATAAAGTGTATAATCATATCTGCAACGAGACTCATGCACGGACGTTGTGGAAGAAGCTCAAAGAGCTGTGTGTCTAAAAAACTAGTAATAATAAATTATTTACATGACAAAATTAGTACAGATAAAATATCAAGAACGTACCTCTGTGGCAAATCACTTGAATGAATTTTAGGGGATCGTGGATAAATTATTAGGAACGGGCATAAAGTTTGATAATAAAGTGCTTGCCCTTTTCATGCTTACCTCCTTGCCAAAGTCTTAGGAGGCTTTAAAGATTTTAATTGCCAATTCTATAGTTGACGATGTTGTTAACATAGAATCTGTAAAAAGTAGAATTCTAAATGAAGAGATGAGAATGAGATCACAGAGTTTGGCCTCTTCAATACAGTCAGAAGTTCTAGTCATAGGTTCTAGGGGGAGGAACAAATCTAAAGGTCCAAATTTCAAAGATAAGAATAGAAGAAGATCAGATAAATATGCAAATGTTAAGTGTCATCTTTGCAAGAAGAAGGGTCATATCAAAAGGTTATGTCGGAAGTTTAAAGAAGGAAGAACAAAGGCAAAGAAGTCAAGAAAGATGATAGCAGTGATGATGAACACGTATCGACAATTACCACCATTGATGACTTTCACATTGTCTCATATGATAATGAAGTGAACAGTGCATCCTGTGAGTTCAACTGGATAGGTGACAGTGGTGCCACTGTTCGCTCCACATCACATAAAGAGCTCTTTTCATCATATACATAAGGAGATTTTGGTGTCATTAAAATGGAAAATAACTGTTTGGCTAGAATCACTAGAAAAGGTGATATTTACTTGGAGACAGACAATGAAATGAGACTGCCTCTGAAAGATGTCAGACATGTTCCTAATCTTTGCCTAAATCTGATCTCAATTGGCATATTTGATGATGAAGGTTTTTGCAGCACTTTTAAAGATGGAAAATGGAAACTTACTAAAGGCTCTTTGGTAATTGCTAAAGGTAAGAAGTGCTCAAAGTTGTATGTGATGCAAGCAAAGGTCTCTAATGATTTTGTAACTTTAGTAGAGAAAGATGATGCAATTGAATTGTGGCACAAGAGACTCACTTGGTGAAAATAATGCATTATTTGGAGTTGACCAGGTATATTTAAAGAAGTGTGTTGATTGTTTTGCAAGAAAGCAAAATATAGTTGCTTTCAAAAGTTCTCCTTCCAAAATGAAGAATTTGTTGGATTTGGTACACTCAGGTCTATGTGGGTCAACTCCAAAGTCGCTAGGTGGTACTCAATACTTTGTGACTTTCATTTATGACCATTCTAGGAAGATGTGGGTATACACCTTGAAGACTAAAGATAACGTGCTAGATGTTTTCAAGCAATTCCATGCCTCAGTTGAAAGACAAACTGGGAAGAAGTTGAAACGTATTAAAACAGACAATAGTAGAGAGTACACTGGACCATTTAACGTTTATTTTCAAAGAGCATGGCATTTGACATTAGACTACTCCTCCTAAGACACCACAGTTGAATGGTTTAGCTAAGAGGATGAATAGGACTTTGATGGAGAAAGTTAGGTGCCTACTTTCACATGCAAAGCTACCTAAGACATTTTAGGGTGCGGCTCTATTCACAACAGTTCATGTATTAAATCGCTCACCATACATCCCTTTATAGCTTGATGTTCAGGAGTAAGTATGGTCAGGAAAGGATGTTTCTTATGATCATCTAAAAGTATTTGGTTGTAAAGCTTATGTCTATATCCCTAAAGATGAGAGATCCACGCTTGACGTCAAGACTCACTAGTGTATATTTATTGGTTATGGAGAAGATCAATTCAGTTATCAATTTTATAATCCAGTCCAGAAGAAGTTGATTTAGAGTTGTGATGCTATATTTGTCGAAGATCAAACTATTGAAGATCTTGATAAAGGAAAAAGGATGTTCCAAGAACTGATGGTGACCTAGTG
Organism: Erythroxylum echinodendron; assembly: GCA_027575705.1. Taxonomy (NCBI): domain Eukaryota; kingdom Viridiplantae; phylum Streptophyta; class Magnoliopsida; order Malpighiales; family Erythroxylaceae; genus Erythroxylum; species Erythroxylum echinodendron. Next base: position 28,306,115 of record JANZXR010000007.1, read on the forward strand.
GACTGAGTTAATTCCTCCTAAAACGGTTCCAAGACAATTTCGAGATGAAGTTGAAAATAGCCAACCGAACCTAGCTAACGATGATGCTCTCATTCAAAACTAATCAAATGAAGATTCTAATGAAGATGATGTCGAGAATCAACCACCAGCACTAGAGACTACTTAGGTTCCAATAAGGAAATCTACGCAAGTAAGATAAGCCACTACTAAATACTCTAGTAATTAGTATGTGTTAATTACTGATGGGGGAGAACCTAAATATTTTCAAAAGGCTATGAGAGATGAACATAAGATTAAATGGGTTGAAGCCATGCAAGATGAGATGAAGTCCTTGCACGAGAATAAAACTTTTGAATTAGTGAAGTTGCCAAAAGGCAAGAAAGCCTTGAAAAATAAGTGGGTGTTCAAGATTAAGCATGATGAACACAATTCTCATCCAAGATTCAAAGTTAGATTGGTTGTTAAATGATTCAACCAAAGAAAAGGTATTGATTTTGATGAAATATTTTCTCCAGTTGTGAAAATGACATCCATCCGTACAGTTCTCGGTTTAGCGACAAGTCTAGACATATAAATTGAGCAATTGGATGTCAAGACAACCTTTCTTCATAAAGATTTGGAAGAAGAGATATATATATATATATAGAGCAGTCAAAGGGTTTCAAGGAAAAAGGGAAAGAGGACTATGTGTGTAGATTGATGAAAAGCCTTTATGGTTTAAAAAAGGCATCAAGACAGTGGTATAAGAAGTTTGAAACAGTTATGGGGGAGCAAGCTATAAGAAGACCACTTCAGATCATTGTGTTTTTGTACGAAAATTCTCTGGTGATGATTTCATTATCCTTTTACTTTATATTGATGATATAATGATTGTTGGCCAAAATATCAATAGGATTAACAGTTTGAAGAAGCAATTAAGCAAGTCTTTTGCCATGAAAGACTTGGGGCTAACAAAACATATTCTTGGCATAATGATTATTAAAGACAGGGGCACCAAGAAATTATGGTTATCACAAGAGAAGTATATTAAGAAAGTACTTCAAAGGTTCAACATGGATAAAGCTAAGGCAGTTAGTTGCCCTCTTGCTAGTCACTTTAGGCTGAGTAGTAAGCAATGCCTTTCAATGGATGAAGAGAAGGAAGAGATGATGAAAGTCCCCTATGCTTCTGCAGTTGGAAGTTTGATGTATGCTATGGTATGTACACAGCCAGATATTGCTCACGCAGTTGGAGTAGTAAGTAGGATCCTTTCAAATCTGGGTAAGGAATATTGGAATGTTGTGAAGTGGATTCTTATATATGTACGTGGTACTTCCAAAATATGCTTATGTTTTGGAACTACTAAGCCTGTATTAGTTGGTTACACAGATGTAAACATAGTAAGTGATGTTGACTTGAGAAAGTCTATTTCAGGTTACCTAATTATCTTTGCAGGGGAAGCCATATTATGACAATCAAAATTACAGAAATGTGTTACTTTATCCTCCACTGAAGCGGAATTTATTGTTGTAACTGAAGCATGCAAAGAGCTCTTATGGATGAAGAAGTTCTTAGATGAACTTGGTTTTCAGCAGGATAGATATCAACTGTTTTGCAACAGTCAAAGTGCTATTCACCTTGAGAAAATTTTCTCATTCCATTCAAGATCAAAGCATATTGATGTGAGTTATTACTAAATCAGAGAGGTGTTAGAGAAGAAGCTATTACAGCTCGAGAAGATTCATACGAATGAGAATGAATTAGATATGATGACAAAAGTTCTAACCAGAGGAAAGTTTGAGTTCTGTTGATCATCTGCAAGAATGATAGTAAACCCCATGTAGTCCGTAGGGGATAATTGTAAGGCAGCACAAACATACATGGTACCGCCATTTTGGATTTATGTATTAAAAAAAGAAGTAAAAAGCAAGTTAACAACAACTTGTATGCAAGGCTATCAATAGCTTGCATACAAGCTGTTAGTCGCTACATAACATCTTACTATGCAAGCTGTCACATGGTGGAGGGTTTATAAAAGACCCTTCCTTCCTCCTCTCTTAATAGACGTATGCGTATCGAATGTGCATGAGATGCGTGGTGAGTTCGAGAGTGAATTTTAAAGTCATTTTGTGTGAGAGAGAGATTTTTGGGGTATTTTTAGGAAACGTTTTTCTAAAAAGAGTGAATGACAAAATAATGAGGATATTATCCTAGGGATAGTAAATTTGGGAGACACCTTGTGTGAGAGCATCACTATTTTATTGTATCATTTTTTACTTTTTGCACCTACTATTTTCATTAATGGACGATTTATTTGGATTTTGACTCGTGGAAGTAGCCCAAATTAGAGGGTGAATTATATTAAATTTATGTGCGTTATTTTCTCGCTTATTTTACCTGTGAGATTTAATTTGTAATTTTTCCCCACACAAAGCTCACCATCGACCTCATAAAAATATTCCCCAAAAAGTGGTTTAATTGGTGAAATTATTTTTCATTGGCTTGGTAATCAGGTTTGGACCTAATTTAAAATGATCAGGCCGGTTGGAAGTCATTTTGTAAAAAATGACGTGATTTTTTATTTTTAATTTTAAAAAATTTAAAAATAGTCCAAGATGCCATGTTATTTAACTTATTTTTTCCCCAATTTTTAGTATACGGACTACCAATTTAACCTCTATGGTGCCATAGTTAAGTAATTTAAACTTACCAGACATTGTCATGATCTTAAAAACAACTTCTTTATATATTAATTAAAGGTGTAATTTTTACTTTAATATTTTATGAAAATAAGTAAGCTTTTTTATTGTTATATCTACATATTATTAAGTCGTAATAAATACCATTTTGATAAATTTATAACATAAAATACCATTGAGATAACGATAACATTAAGATGCAAATCGCATCTTTTAACTTTTCCTGTATGTTCAAGAAAGTAAAATTAACAGAAGATGAGGAAGAACCAAAGATCTAATAGCAAGAGAAAAGGAAAGAAATGAAAATTGTTAGAATATATTTCATATATTCTTTGTTTGGTTTTGGCATTTTGAATTGGACATATAAGAAAATTAAAATTA
>JANZXR010000007.1:28319783-28330718 GCA_027575705.1 Erythroxylum echinodendron
AAAACTTTTTTTTTTTATTTTTGAGAAGTTTCTGTCTTACTCTGTGCCTTTTAGGGAACAAGAGAACAATAGCTTGATAAAGGGTTCGGTCCAATTTAGTTGCTCAATCGAACCCACCATCGATTAAGAAGTGAAGGATCTTACATGATTTCATTGTGAATTATATATGAATACATGAAAGTTATGTATGAAATCAGGTTTAGATGTGTTGAAATGTATTGGAGGATGGGTAAATTATTTTGTCACGGAGTTTGACATGGAGATGGACAATTGAGTAACATGTATAAGAAGTGTAATGAAGTTTCTTGCAGGAGGTTTTAAGTACAAATAGAAGAAACTTTGTCAAAATTTTATAAAATTAATAGTAATTGCTAGAATAATGAGGTTTTTAAATAGAAAATGTTGTAGTTTGAAGGATTAGGTATTTAAGAATATGGTTTTACTCGATGTGTCGATTCTATTATTGGGTATGAGGTGTTACACTCTAACCTAAAACTGGTTAAGAAGACATTGAAATCATTACCTCTGAGGTTCATACCAAAAATTGCAACAATTGAGGAAGCTCATGATATCAATGAATTGTCATTGGTTAAGGTAATTGGAATTCTAACCAATTTTGAGATGAATTTGTTAAGGGGCAAACAAAAGAGGAACAAAGGATTGACATTACAAGATGAGATTGGTAAAGCTATGAATGATTTCGAAGATGAATCCGATAAGAATGAGGATATGAAGTTATTGATAAGAAATTTCAGCAAATGGTTAAAGAAGTGAAAAAAGATAGACTCAAGTTTAAACAAAATGGTGGGAGTTAATCTAGTAGCCACTTCAAACAATAAGCTAAAACTAAAAAGGGTGAAAGAAAAGTGAAGAAAATTCAATGTCATGAGTATCAAGGCTTTGGATATGTGCAGGCAAAATGTATTAATACCTTAAAGAAGAGAAAAGGGAAGTCCTATACGAGCACTTGAAGTGAGAATAAATCTGAAAGTAAGTATGGTAGTGAAGAAGAAGCTATGAGAAGTGTTGTGTTAGTTGCTTTATACAAAAAAAGTCCAGTTGCTTGCTTAACACCAACCAAGAAGGAAGAAACTGACGAGAAAAACATGGACAAATCTTAAAATCTCGGGAAAAACATAGTTGAATCAGCTCAAAGCCTAACCTTATATTATGACAGTGATGAAAGTGGCTCTGACGAGAAAAACATGGACAAATCTTAAAATCTCGAGAAAAACATAGTTGAATCAGCTCAAAGCCTAACCTTATATTATGACAGTGATGAAAGTGGCTCAGATGACAAAAAGGAGGATATCTATGAAGCCTATAAGTTAATGTATTCAAAATGAGTGCAAACATGTAAGAAGAATGAAAAGCTAAAAAAGGAAAACTCTTCTATGAAGAACATTATTCAAGATTTAGAGAAGAAATTGTTATCTACAATAGATGAGCTTGAAGAAACGAAGTTGAAGCTGGTTAGTACTGATATTGGAATAAGAATGCTAAATGGAGGTACCAAAAAATTAGAACAATTGTTGGAAATTGGTAAGATTAAAGGAGATTTTCAAGGAATTGGCTATAAAATTTTCTAAGTCTACTGATGAGAAAAGTAGTGCAATCAAATTTGTTCAAGTTGAAATCTCAATGAAAAATTTGGAGTTTATACCTACATGTGACTTTTGTGGGGTTATCAGGCACATAAGGTCAAAATGTTATAAGTTATTAAAAATGATATGTCAAGGGCTCAAAACTGAAAATCTATATACTCACCGTTAAATTTCCAGCAGTAGTAGCCCATAGTACTGAAGCATACTTAGATTAGAAAGGGTTAATTACAAGCACAAAGACATAGTGAAGGAAAAACAAGAAATTGTTCAGATTCACAGTTAGTTGCTATGGTTAAAGAAACTGGTCAGATAGAGGATTTGTTAGTTGCTTCTGAGGGAGAAACCAATCAGACATCTGATGACAAAGTTAATGTGACATGAATAAGCACAAGTTTGAATTTCTTCAAGGAGTACAGGGATTGTGTACTTTACATTTTTGAAATATAGTTTGATGTTGTTTATTAAAAAAAAAGAGGATCGAAGGAGTTAACATCAAGGCTTTTTGAGCTTTTATTTATTGGTTTTCTAAGGTTCAGTTCATTGGTGTGTGTCTAGCTTTTACTTACTTGTTGAATAGTATATTTAAAGTGACCATGACGCTTTGCTTGATGATTTGAGAATTCTACTTTTGGATTTTGATATACGGAGTTATGTCCAAAAATAATGTTGATGCTTGGTTGGAGACCTATAGGAAGATTCGAGTTTTCTATGATTTGGATCTTTCAAGTTTCATTATAGTTTCTCTCTATATTGTGGGCTATATGAGTTTGGGCAATATGCTTTTACATGGTTTAAGTGAGGAGAAGATTGATTAAGTTTGATTATAATTTGTTGAATGCATTTTTAGGATTTCTGAATTTAATTAGTAGTATGTTGATGGCTTTGATGTAGGTAATGATGCTTTGGCTAGAGTTTGGACTAGTGGTAAATTATTATCTTGGCATGCTTATGATTATTTCGCTGCACTTATTGTTGATTGTTGTACCTCTTTATTTGCTGAGATTAATAATATTGAAGGCATTCTTCATTTTGGCATTGTTTTGTTTCAAGGGGGAGATATCAGATTGTTCTTAGTGACTGTTTCATTCAAGGGGAGATTTTAAAGTATATGCGTGATTATTCGTCTTACTTTTTGGCATCTTTTTGTCTCAAGGGGGAGAATGGATCTTATTGACTGATCATTAAGGGGGAGTTCTTTTGTGAATTCTCGTGGGATTTGTGACTTTGATGTTATATGTCCAGTTATCCCCTTTAGGAGGAGATTCTCATATATAACAAATAATGCCAAAAAGGAGGAGATTGTTAAGATAGATTATAATATCTTAATCATTTAATTTTAGACATTATTTGATAATTGAAAATAGTTGAGTTTAAGTACGACTCTTCAAAGACAAGTTTGATAAGTTTTAAATTCTACTGAAGATAAGATTTGATAATGGTTATCGTTTGGAAATCTAACTTGATATTTAGCAGTTGATTAGGTTAAGATATGATTATATCTTTGCTGATTTCCTTGTGACTTATGTGGCTGGGATTTTTGGTGATTATGTGAAATCCTTACAGCTAATCACTTGCTAGTGTGACTAGGATTTTTGGTCATTATTTAAACCAGGTTCTTAGGAGTGAATTTTTGATTCGAATTCTAATTTTTAAAAGAAGACTTGAATAAATACTATTTCAAATAAATAATGTGGTAAGTTTAAATCAATGAACAACCTTGAGGCTACTTCATAGATGAGTATCACTCGTAATGGATGATTGAGTGAAAACCTACATCTAGACTAAGGAAGAAAGCGGACAAGATGGTTTTAGCATTCTTCAAACATTCACTTGGACTGTTGCTATCGTTGTATATAAAGGGTAACAATTAATGATACTGAAGGTCAATGTAAAATAACGTAGTTTTACAAACTTATACCAAAACAACGTTGAATTAAGTCAAATGTGATCAAAATCCAACTTACGACCTAGGTTTAGACTTACAAATTTCTGCAAAGATATGAAATGTAGAAAAATTCATAAGTATATGACCTTATCCTAATTAATAGATATTTCATTATAGCCAACAATTTAATTTTCATTGCGAACTTACTAAGTGTGTATTTATAGGGTTCCATCCATCTTGGAGCTGAATGGATGGAACCCATCCATAAATACGCACCTAGGACATGATTCCTGGGCATTTATCAGTGAAAAAGATTACATATAAATAAGCTTCCTTTCTTCTTCTTCTTCCTCCTCTTTTAGTTTATATATTTTGTGGCAGACACTGAAATATCTGCATAAATATTCAACGATGACCATGTCAAAAATAGTAACCACACGGCCAGGGATGATCTCCCGGAGGAAATTGCTGCAATTTCCTGACCTTCTCATTTGCAAGGACTCGAATTATCTCATTATTGAATTAAGTTAAATATGGGAACTCTAATATTTAAATAAACTCATATTATAATTTTTTGTATCAATTTGTACTCTAACCTTATTAAAGTAATATTAATTAAACTCTGAATAAAGTGAATTTAGGAAAAATATTCATCTCATTCACTTAAAATAAAAGAATTTCCAGTTATTATTTTGCTTAAAGTAAGCAAATTGAATAAGCAAAGAAGCAAACCCGATATATACTTACTAGCTCTGTTTGGAGGAGATTTGACCGTTGTTGGAAGATCCCTGGACGCCGCTGCCGAGACCAGAAGGAGCATGATAGTTAAGAGAGCTTCCAAGAGACTTAAAACCCTTGTAGAAGCCATTGTTGGGTTGTTCATAAATCTCAGTTTGGAAGGAGTTCTTGCTTGCTGTACATTTATAGGCAAACTTGTCATACAGGATTTTAATATTTTATTGCATTCTCTGACCAAATAATTTTGAACAGGGTAAGAATTTCATATCTTCAGAGAGACTAGTCACCTCGATCATATTGACTTTGAAACAGAATACACTAGTATTGCTCGATAGGTCTTGGGGGTGACACAACTAATGGGGAGGAATTTCTATAAAAATCTCCGATATTTGAAGCCTAAATTAATATTTAGGATAAAAGATAGGGTTATGAATAGTTTAAATAGCTTTTTAAAATGTCATAATTCTTAAAAAATTTTAAAACCCATTTTGTAATTTTTACAATTTCTCATAAAATTTTCTTCTCTTAAGTTTTCATTAAAAAATAATGATAAAATACATTTGATGTGAATATATACACGTAAACCAATCAAATGTTAATGATATAATTATAGTTATCTAACTCAACTCTTAAAGATAAACCAAACTAATTAAATCTTAATTAAATCAATAATTTATTGTAATTATCTTAATTTATTGGTTTGAGTCGGATTCAAATGATTCAGGTTGAGTTTAAGAGTTGATATAGATTATTATATCAGCAATATTTAATTAATATATGATGCAAATGTAACGTATATATATTATTTTTAATGAAAGTTTAAGATAAGAGATTTTTTTAATTAAGGAAATTTTTAAAGTTATTTAATTTATAAAGGTGTCATGTATCCTTTATTATAATTTTATTAGTGATTTTAACGGAATCTATTGTTAGGCTTAAACCTATAAGTTCGTTAGGGAGACCTTCTAAAATGCACACTTAATAAGTTATGTATAAGAATAATTTATCTAATTCCCACTTAAAAAATAATATTACAGTTTTAATTCACTTTTGTCCACTTTTTTATTCTTTTTTTGTAAAATAATAGGGTGATATCTGGACAATTTGGACACATCCCAATTGATTTATATATTTTGATGACTTAAAGCTTGTGTTTATCAAACTTAAGAATAAAAAAGAATGATATCTTCTTATAATTAACTAAATTTAATTTAAAAAATTAACATATAAAAATAAATTTAATTATTAAGTCAATTCTTTTAAAGTTGATAGTGACAATACAACTTGGCAAGGTGAAATCAATCTCAATGTTCATCCAACACATTTTTAATAAATTAGGTGAACGTTATTTATATTAAATTTTATAAGATTATGTTCAAATAAACTGACTACATACAAGTCTAAATGAGGTTTTATTCTAAAACTAATTAGTAATAGGAGGAGAAACTCACTATCCTTATATGAATGTTCAAAGTCATATATTTTTTTTCATGTGGGATAAACTCCCACTTATATTTCAACACTCCCTCCTCATGTGTTTGTTAATTTAAGACCCAAAATATGTGACACAGTCTATCGTGTCGAGGTAGTGACGACTAACCCAAAAACAACTTGCTCTGATACCATGTTATATTTTATGAGATTAGGCTCGGATAAACTGAGCATATACAAGCTCAGATAAACTCATCGCCTTGACACGATGTTGGGTCTTAAATTAACATTAATAGCAATTCAGTAAAGATTTTATAGATACGCGAAATTTAAAAAAGTTCAATATTACGTAATCTTGTCTCTAATTAATGAAAAGACTGTTTCTTATACACGTTATTTAGAAAGCCACATATAATTCAAGTAAGTGAAAAAAGACCGAGAAAATAGTTTTAACTTCATATATTCACTAGGGACAGCTGCTTTTTCGTAATATTGCCATTGTATCTCAAATACTAAACTTTAAGAGATTGGACTATGATTTCAATTTTTATATGTGAAATTTTCTTAATTTTTACTTTTCATAGATGTAGAATTATACACTTAAAACTAAAAAAGAACCTATGAGTAAAAAATTGAATTGATTTGATCGATTTAGTCGTAAAAACCTATAATCAACTAATTTTTGGGTTCGATTTTTAATTAACTTTTCGGTTCAATTTACTTTAATAACCCTTGTTATTAAAAATTAATCAATTTATTAATTAATCGGCAGTAAACTAATCATTTATAAGCTAAAATAAACTTATTAATTTTCATTTAAAAGGCTCCCTTTTTAATTAATTTTAAATTTAATTATAGTTTCTTTTAATTATATTTTAAATTTTTTAATTTTATTCAATCTTTAACCAGTTTTATAAAAATCTATTTCGTATTGAATTTTTAAAATTTAAATCATTTATCTTACTGATTTAACTTTTTGATTCAATTTTAAAGCATTAAAAATAACAAAACGTGTTCTGAACACAAAGCCTATGTTTTCTTATTTGCTTGGTTAGTACAATATTGTCACCAGCAGTACAAACTAATTCCAATGCAAGCTTAAGTGCCCCTTTTTCTCATTCTCCTTTATTATTCATAATAGTAGGTGGTTGAAGGAAAATCAAGACGAAATTACAGATTAATTTTATAATTAATCAACACACTTGATTAACCCTAGAATTGCAACATACTAGATTCAATAATTGTATGAACAAATACCTGAAAATTGTGGAACAATTGAATCCATTGTTATTTTCTGTGAAGCGAAGTGACAAAGACGTAGAGGATGGACTACTGTTATTACAAAACCTAATCAACAAAAGAACATACAGTTCTCAATGGGGCGACTGTATTTAAGGTCAGCTAATAGTAGGGCCTCCTGTGCACTGCAAAACTTGGGTGCTGCCTACCCATCATAGCAAGCCCATAAACACAGGCCTAATGACATGTTAGAGAGAATTACCAAGCTCAAATTTAAAATTGATGCAAAACATGGTCGTTCCCCATGCACAGTGGTGGCGCGTGCGGTGTCGTCCCTTGGCCGTTTTGTCCCAAATATTTCCAGATTGCTCCATTTGCCCAGTTTTAATTTATTGTATTTTTATGATTTTTTTAATAATAGAAATATTTATTGAATTTTTCCCGAAATTTAAAATTGATAAATATATAATGTACTCTTCGAATTTTATCTTGAAAATTTTTGTGCTTATTTCTTGTATGTTTTGGGCTAGTGGGGTCTTGTGTACTCTCAGTGTTATTAGGTTATGCACCAAAATTAATTTTGGATGTAATTTATACATATAATGTTATATTGTATGATTACTATAGTTAATTTTGTAATTGTGGTGCTAACTGAATCTATGGGAGCAATCTTAGGGAATGTTATTGGACCATTTTCATTTATTTTGTGTAATTGTGTGCTCACCTATCGTGAGACCAATTATTACAAAATGCTATTGTGATGTTATTATTGGGTATACGTTAGATACTATGTTAATGATGCACTTATCCTATCGGTTTGTCTTTATCAATGTAGTTTCTAATGCTTTGTTTAATTCATTAAATTATGTCTATGAGCTTTCAGTATCCTATCGATATTAGCTTTAGGGCATAATTTAATGTTTTGGGTGACTTGTGTTGTAATTCGGTTACGCAGAATTGCAATTGCATGAGAACCTAGTTGTGTTTTTTGCCCAATTTTGCTAGTTGTTGATACATTTGCTAAATCTCCCTGCAGTGTATCAATTTTCAGCTTTAAATTCTTTGATTAAGCTAAATGGGACCAATTATGAGGACTAGCTTGAATCCTTGAATCTATTTTTGGCTGTTTCGAATACTTATGTTGCTCTCTTGAGGATAAGCCTGCACAACCCACTGCTAAGTCTTCCACTGCAGATAAAGCTAAATATGATAAGTGGGTTCGTTCTAACAAGGTCTGTCTGATGAACATCAAGTACACAATGGAGAAGACTATTAAAGAGAGCATCACTGACACTGATAATGCCAAAAATTATCTCATGGCTATTGGTGAAAATTTCCAGAAGTTTGATAAGACTGAAAAGTCTAATCTCTTGTCTTCTCTGTCTAAGACCAAGTATGATGGTGTGGGTGGTGTTCGTGAGCATGTAATGAAGCTTATGAACTGGTATAACAAGTTGAAGTCCAAGGAAGTTGTGTTGGGAGAGAATTATCTGATCTAGCAAGTGTTTGAATCTCTTCCATATGAGTTTGATGTTCTCAGGACAACTTACCATTCTCAGAAAGTTGAATGGAGCATTGATGAATTGATTTCCATCCTTATTCAAGAGGGGAATACTATTAAGAAGGGAAAGTCCCACAGTATTCACCATACTTCTCACAAGAGTGGTGAGAAGAAGAAATTTCATAGAAACAAACAGGGTAAGCCTCAATTTAAGAAGAAGAGGAATGATAAACTTGCCTTACCTTCTAGGCTTGGTGAGAGTTCTGGTGCTAAGCCCAAGCCTGTTTTTAATGAAATGCAACTTTTTTCATGAACATGGGCATAGGCAACGTGACTGTGAAAAATTTCAGAATTGGTTGGCAAAGAAGAAAGGTATACCTCAACTCTTTGTCTGTTTTGAATCAAATCATGTTGATGTTCCTCCTAATTCATGGTGGTTAGACACTGGTGTCGCTATTCATGTAACAAACTCATTGTAGGAGTTCAAAAGCAGGTGGAGGCCAAATAAAGGGGAGTTGATGGTGTAACTAGGAGATGGATCTAATGTTAATGTTGAGCACATAGGAGTAGCTTCCTTGAAGTTGAGTAGCGGACATGATTTTCTTGTGAAAAATAATGTTTATGTGCCTTCTATGTGAAGGAATTTGATTTCAGTTTTTGTTTTACACAGTTGTAGATACATATAATCAATAATGGTATTACTTTGTACTATGGTACTACTGTTGTTGGTTCTGCAATTATGTGTGATGGATTGTTTCTGCTAATTGCTAATTCTTCTCGCTTTGACCGACCACATGATGATATTAATGCTGTTGTTAGAAAGAAATGTGGGAGAGTTACTAAAAAATCTTCTATGTTGTGGCATAAACAGTTAGGACATAACTCTAAGGAGAGAATGGAGAGATTGATTAAGGAAACTATTTTACATGATTTGGATTTCTTTGCTTTTGACACTTGTGTTGATTGTATAAAAGGAAGGTTTACAGCTAAATTAAGAAAGGAGAAAATGACTAGGAAGAAGGAACCACTACAGATAATTCACATAGACATCTGTGGACCCATTACTCCTATTGCCATGGGAGGCTATAGGTACTTCATTACCTTCATTGATGAATTTTCTTGGTATGGTTGGATTGAATTGTTGAAAATTTTGAATCCTTGGATGCTTTTAAATCACTGAAAAATGTTATTGAGTTGAAACTTGGGAAGCAAATTAAATGTGTAAGATCTAATAGAGGTGGTGAGTATTATGGTCGGTATGATGCAATTGGCAGAAACCCTGACCCTTTTGCTAAATACTTACAAGATTGTGGAATTGAAGCGTAATATACCATGCCTGGCACTCCTCAATAGAATGGGATTGCAGAGAGACGAAATTGTACTCTCATGAACATGGTTAGGTGCATGCTAAGTGACTCCACCTTACTAGAATTCTTGTGGGGAGACGATTTGAGGACTGCTATTCATGTTCTCAATCATGTGCCTAGTAAGTCTATAACAAAGACTCCTTTTGAGCTTATATCAGGAAAGAAGCCTAGTTTGAAGCACTTCTGTGTTTGGGGTTGTAAGGCTGAGATAAGATTTATAATCCTCAGCTGAAGAAGCTTGATCCTAGAACTATTTCAGATTACTTTATTGGTTATTGTACTAACTCAAGAGGATCAAGATTCTATTATCCCAATCACACAACTAGAGTCATTGAATCAGATTGGGCTGTCCATTTTGAAGGGGACATCGAACATAATGAAAGACATGAGTCTCGTGTTGTTGATTTCAGAGAGCATCGGGTTATTATTCCTACACCTGTTATATTTCATCCTGAAGCAATTTAGTCTCCTTTGATTCATGATAATGTTGTTGATCCAGTAAATGATGTTGAAATTCCTCAACAGGTTGGCATTGATACTCGAGTCCCAGATATGGTTGTAGTTCCACCTAGGAGATCTGAAAGAATTGCTAGATCTACTATTCTTCTAAATTTCGAGACTATTATGTTTACTTGGAGGAGCATGAATTCAATTTAGTTGAAGATTCAAATCCTATTTCCTTTCAGGATACCATTTCTTGTCCTCGTAGTTCACAATGGTTGGCAACCATGGAAGATGAGTTAGCTTCTATGAGTATGAATGGCATTTAGGATTTGGTGGAATTACCCAATGGTTGTAAAACTGTTGGGTATAAATGAGTCTTTAAGACTAAACGTGATGCTAGAGGTGAGATAGAAAGGTACAAAGCTAGACTTGTTGCAAAGGGGTATAACTAGAGGGAAGGTATAGACTATAGTGAGACTTTTTCTCCGGTCTCAACTAAAGATTCATTACGTATTGTGATGACCGAAATAACCTTTTTGTTCGATTGTCACCTTGGGGTTACTTCAAAAATTCAACCAAGGATTGCATATAGCACAACCTTGGGTCGTTCTCTTTAAGGAACCAAAGGTGAAATTAATTTCCTAAGTTTAACTAAATGCGATGCAAACTAACTATAAAATGGGGTTGATTTTAACAATTATCGCTAAAATTTGCAACGAATGAAAA
>JANZXR010000007.1:28330818-28341432 GCA_027575705.1 Erythroxylum echinodendron
AAGTTAAGCCCAATTAATTAAAGTGGTCTAATATGGTTATTGTATATTGGGCTTTATGTATCTATTTTAAGTGTGGATTTCATATGTGTAGAGATCGGGCTATATTTTCTAGTTTTATGATGGGCCAAATTAGAAATTAGATTAGGCTTTTGTCCTAATAAAAGTGGTTATGGTCCCCAAATTAAACGTACGCTTAATGCTTTTCTGATATCCCATCGTCAGAGAAAAAAAACAAAGAGATTAAGGGAAAATTCTGGTGAAAAGGCTACGTTCTAATTTGGAAGACAAATTGCAAGACTCCAGTCCAGATTTTACAATGAATTCAAGTATGCTTCCGCTTTTATTCTATTCTTGATGATTTGATATGAACAGATCTTGTGTTTTAAAGGGATTAAATCCCTACAATATTCACCTAGTTACAGCCCACACGATGGAGATTTTTTGACTTCAACGATGATAGGAGAGCAGCCGCGTTATATTGCTTCAGCTACAACAAAAAGCACGCTTCCAGATTGCCAACACCCATTACACTCACGCACTTTTTGTCATGAATCTCATCTATTTTTCAAGCCACATATACGTATATAATCAGCTGAACCACACACCCACTGCACTCACGAAATATACTGCAAGTCTTGTTTTACTATTTCACCAAAAGACAATAACGTATATATACCCCGCAAGTCTAACGTTTTTCAACTCTCCTTAAACAGCAATAACGTGTAAATGCAAGGCAGAAAACCCTTCGTTTATACAGGTAAAAATACTACAATACTCTTAAATAATCTTTTACCAAAATAACTTGTATACAAGATAGAATTCTATTCTATCTACAAAATTATTCAATTAGTATTTGAATTCAAGCTTAATATAAAAAAGATGCCAATTTAAAAAAAATATAGGCAAAAAAAAAAGTATATCTAACAAATAATTTATTGTAATTATCTTAACTAGTAGAGAGGTTGTTAAATTATATAACGAATTAATAATTTAAATAATTGTTTATAAATCCATATCCAAGCCACTGTGTTTTAGCTTTTGAAAATTATAAGAAATAAGAATTTTTAAGACTAATTAACTAGTTATCACTTAATTTTATAATTCAATACCATCAAACTAATCACACCATACTTATTCTCTCATGTATTATATAACAGTTTGCAAAAAGGTTTTCTTTAAAATAATTCCGAATGTTTACAAATCCAGGAAAATATTAATCTCATAAAAAGTTTTTAACACTTACGAGGACAAAGAGAACGAGATTTAACAGAATTGATGTGGCCAAAAGGAAGAGAACAGTTAAGAGTAGAAAAACCCTTTTCAAAGCCATATTGCTCCTTATGATCATTAAACAAAAGCTCTTAATGATTTACTTGTTTAGAAAAAAATTTCTATATATAGACTTTTAAGAAGACTTTCGTGTTAACTGGCTTTTTCAGGATACGTAGTCACCTTTCATTGCATACCATACATTTTGATTTTTTTGGATCGTGGAGACTAATCTTAGTCTTTAGAAAACTAAGTGAGACGTTCAAAGCTTACCATCAACATCATAAAAATATTCCCTAAGGAGTGGTTTCATTGGTGAACTTGTTTTCATCCACAGATTTCAATTCGATTTTCGAATAGATTGGTTGAATCAAAATTCATCACTTATTTTTATCATACAACTTTTATGTGTTATTTAAAATATTTTTTGGTTATATTTTAACAGAAAATAACTTTAAGATGATGACTCTAAAACTATTTATTTTATAAAAATTTATGAATCTATTATTTTTCTAAAATAATGCTTTCGGGCACTACAATAGGCCTGATGAGATAACAGTTATACCGCTAAGTTTTTCTATTGTGACAGTTCTGTATTGAAAATGTCATTTGCTAGAATAGTCACGTTACACTCCATAACATGGGAAAATTTTGGGCAGTTAAGTGATTGCATGATACAAAAAATTCTTTTTTGAAAAAATCAATAATTACAAATTGAACTTTTCGATTTAATTTTTAACTTTCTGGTTCAATTTTTTTAATAAATTTTGTTTTTAAAACCAATCAATTTATTAATTTATTGATTTTCATAAATTAACGAATTTTTATAAACAAAAAATTAATTAATTTTTATTTAATAACATCTTTTTAATTAAACTTTTAAATTTTAAAAGAATAAATATAATCTCTTTCAATAATATTTTAAATTCTTTAATTTTAATCATATCAGTTTTTAAAATATTGGTTAAAACGATTAATTATGCAAATTCGATCTTATCTTTAACATCAAAATTTTCCAACTTTCAACATCTAGGGACCAGATTTTGTGATATCGAAAGCTGGTTCAAAATGCGTGTAATTGACTATTGACCTAAGTAAATAACGTGTTGAACAAATTTGGATAGTGAAGCGACGATTGTGGTCCAGAGACTAACAGCGCCAATACTTTTTTGACCATGTTTCGTACTTTAGGTGGCAGCCATCATAAAGATAATAATAAAAGGTTCAAGATAGTATCTCCAATCATGACCGAAATTGCTTTGCCTTTCATATTTTATTTTGGATCTGAAGTTAGATTTTGAAAATTAAAAGATTAGACGTCAAATTTATTTTATTTGTTTAATTATCTGACTCAAATTAAAATCAACATATCAAATATGATTTAATTATAATTAAGTAGGTTTAAATTTTTATTTAATAATTTTTTTGTCTAAACTTCCATAATCAATTTGTTTGGCATAGGCCAAGTTAATCAATCTTGTGTCAATAACCTTATCCTAATCCTAAGTATATGACCTTATCCTAATTAATAGATATTTCATTATAGCCAATAACATAATTTCCATTGCGAACTGATTCAGTTCCAAGATGGATGGAACCCATCTATAAATACACACTTAGTTCATGATTCCTGGCCATTTATCAGTGAACAAGATTACATATAATATAAGCTAATTCTCATTGCGAACTGATTCAGTTCCAAGATGGATGGAAGCCATCCATAAATACACACTTAGTACATGATTCTTGGGCATTTATCAGTGAACAAGAATACATATAATATAAGCCTCCTTTCTTCTTCTTCTTCCTCCTCTTTTATTTTATATATTTTATGGCAGATACTGAAATATCCGCATATATATTCAACGATGACCATGGCAAAAATAGTAATTACACGGCCAGGGATTATCTTCTGGGGGAAATTGCTGCAATTTCCTGACCCTCTCTTCTGCAAGGACTCAAATTAACTCATCATTGAATTAAGTTAAATATGGTAACTCTAACATGATATATAAATAAATATTGGCCAACATAATAAGTCTTAAGATTCTATTCTAACACCAAAATTTAAGTTGAAGGTATGATTTAGACCTCAATATTTAAATATTTAAATAAACTCATATTATAATCTTTTGTATCAATTTGTACTCTAACCTTATTAAACTAGTGTTAATTAAACACTGAATAAAGTGAATTTAGAAAAAATATTCATCTCTTTCACTTAAAATAAAAGAATTTCCGGTTATTATTTTGCCTAAAGTAAGCAAATTGAATAAGCAAAGAAGCAAACTCGATATACACTTACTAGCTCGTTAGGTCTTGGGGGTGATTCAACTAATGGGGAGGAATCTCTATAAAAATCTCCAATATTTTAAGCCAAAATTAATATTTAGGCTTTTTAAAATATCATAATTCTTAAAAATATTTAAAACCCTTTTCGTAATTTTTACAATTTTTCAAAAAAATTTCTTCTCTTAAGCTTTTATTAAAAATAATGATAAAACACATTTGACGTGAATATATAAAACCAATTAAGTTGGCCTCACACAACAGCATCCCCTCAAGTGAAAGCCTTTTGGGCTTGAAACTTGCATATGCTCATTCTACCTTGCGCTGAATAATAGGTGGGTGGTAAGATTTGAACTCACAACTACTTGGTCACAAACGCTCTTATATTATGTTAAATGACCATTTCACCACAATTGTTTAAGCTATTGTGTGAGGCCAACTTAATTTATTTTACATATTCACTAACAATATACACATAAAATAATCAAATGTTAATGATATAATTATAATCATCTAACTAAACTCTTAAAGATAAACCAAATTAATTAACTCGTAGTTAAATCATTTGAGTCGGGTTCAAATGATTCAGGTTGAGCTTAAGAGTTGATATAGATTATTATGTCAACAATATTTAATTAAACTATGATGCAAATGTAATGTATATATATTATTTTTAACGAAAGTTTAAGATAAGAATTTTAATGAAAGTTTAAGATAAGAGATTTTTTTAATTAAGGATATTTTAAAAGTTATTTAAATTATAAAGGAGTCATGTATCTTTTATTATAATTTTATTAGTGATTTTAACTGAATCTATTGGTATGCTTAAACGTGAAAGTCCGTTAGGGAGACCTTCTAAAATGCACACTTAATAAGTGATTATGTATGTGTAAGAATAATTTATCTAATTCCCACTTAAAAAATAATATTACAGTTTTAATTCACTTTTGTCCACTTTTTTATTCATTTTTTGTAAAATAATAGGGTGATATATAGACAATTTGGACACATCCCAATTGATTTATATATTTTGATGACTTAAAGCTTGTCTTTATCATACTTAAGAATCAAAGGGAATGATATCTTCTTATAATTAACTAAATTTAATTTAAAAATTAACATATAAAAATTAATTTAATTATTAAGTCAATTTTTTTAAAGTTGATAGTGACCATACAACTTGGCAAGATGAAATCAATCTCAATCCTATCAATTCATTAATGTTCATCCAACATATTTTTAATAAATTAGGTGAACGTAATTTGTGTTAAATTTTATAAGATTAGGCTCAAATAAATTGACTATGTACAAGCTCAAATGAGGTTTTGTTCTAAAACTAATTGATGATAAGAGGAATAACTCACTCGGCTTATATGCATGTTCAAGGTTATATATTTTTTCCATGTGAGATAAACTCCCACTTATATTTAAATACCCACTCCTCATGTGTGTGCTAATTTAAGATCTAACATGTGATATAGTCTATCGTGTCGAGGTAGTGGCAACTAACCCAAGAACAAGTTGCTCTGATACTATGCTAAATTTTATAAGAATATGTTCAAATAAATTGAGCACATACAAGCCCAAATGAGCTCGGTTTGTTTGAACCTAATCTTACGAAATTTAACAATTTGACAGTTTTTTGTCTAATAGTAAAGAAAATGAAGAATTTGCCTTTTGCAGTCTAATTACAAGAACGCAATAACTAAAAATTAATATGAATAACAATTCAGTAAAAATTTTATCGATATGCAAAATTTGAAAATATCCAATATTACGCAATCTTATCTCTAATTAATGGAAAGACTATTTCTTATACACATATTTAGAAAGCCACATATAATTCAAGTAATTAGTTAAAAAAAGATGGAGAAAATAGTTTTAGCTTCATATATTCACCAAGGACAGCTGTTTTTTTGTAATATTGCCATTATATCTCAAATACTAAACTTTAAAAGATTGGATTATGATTTCAATTTTTATATGTGAAATTTTCTTATTTTTATTTTTTATATATGTAGAATTATACACTTAAAACCAAAAAAGAACCAATGATTAAAAAATTGATTTAATTTGATCAATTCAATCATAAAAACTTATAATCAACCAACTTTTGGGTTCAATATTTAAATTTTCATTTCAATTTATTTTAATAACCCTTGTTATTAAAAATTAATCAGTTTATTAATTAATCGGTTGATTTTTACAAACTAATCGTTTATAGGCTAAAATAAACTAATTAATTTTTATTTAACAATCTCTCTTTTTAATTCATATTAAATTTAATTATAGTTCAATTATATTATAAATTCTTTAATTTTATTCAATTTTTAACCAATTTATAAAAATCTATTACTTATTGAACTTTTAAACTTTAAATATGTTGCTTTAACTTTCTTATTTAACTTTCTGATTCAGTTTTAAAACATTAAAAATAACAAAACATTTTCCGAACACGAAGCGTATGTTCTCTTATTTGCTTGATTAGTACAATATTGTCTCCAGCAGTACGAACTAATTCCAATGCAAGCTTAAGTGCCCCTCTTTCTCATTCTCCTTTATTATTCATAATAGTAGGTGGTTCCATATTTGAAGATCAGCATACGTACGATACGTGTTTAACCGTTGCCTGGAGAACGGCGGCAAAAATAAGGATAGTTGCATGGCCATGGAACATCATGTCCCTCAAGCAACTTTCTACCTTTCTGGTCTGCAAGGATAAAACTAATGTTACACTGCTTTGTTTGAGTAAGAGACATAAACTAATTCAGTAACTTAATTAAATATAGAAAAATTTCTTAATTTTTTTTAAACTAATCAAAGAACTAAATCGATAAACATACTTACAAGAACTGTGAAGATCCCTGGACGCCATTGCAGAGACGTGAAGGAGCATGAGGGTTAAGATGAGTGCTCCCAAGAGTCGTAAAACCCTATTAGAAGCCATGTTTCTTGTTCTAAAGCTCAATGTCTATGGGGCTGTTGCTTGTTATATTTATACACAAACCAAACCTACCTGAGTTCACTGCTCTTTCTGATCATAATATACGTGGAATATTTGGTCTGCCTGTTAATTACGTGGTTCAGTTGTTAGCTTCAAGTAGGTGGATCATCATACACCATTAACTTTATGGTCCCGAGTTGATACTTGTTAGTTGAAGGTGGATCAATCAACTTGTAAGTAAGAGACGAAAGATGTCAATTAACTATGACTCAGTTGGCTCATCAAGTGATTTGATTGGAACGTTTTATTTAAGAATTATTATATACACCTGTTAATTTATTTAGCGTTAAAATAGACTTAAAAATCTCATAATTTTTAAAATTTTTGAAAAAAATTATTTTAAAAAAACTCTTTTTCTTAGATTTTGATTAAGAATAATGATTATGAAAATCACGTGAATTAATAAAATGTCATATTTAATTCAGTTCAGCTTATAACCTCAACTTAAACTAACTAAATTTGATTTAAATTAATAATTTAGGATAATTATAATAAAATATTAATTTGATTTGAATTTAAAAACTGAATTAAATTCTTATGTCATTAATCGAAGCCTAAGAGAAGAGACTTTTCTGAAAAATTAAAAATTAAAAATTAAAAAAATAAAACAAAACATGGCCGGGCACAGGAGATGTTCTCTGAATTGCTTTCAATAATATCACCAGCAGTAGAAACTTATTCCAATACAGGCACAAGTGTTTCGATGGAACTACTACTACAATATAAGGGCACTCGACCATACATTGAAGTAATTAAAAGGAGCAAAAGGAGTAAACCCTATTTCCCCATCTCCTCTTTGTTATTCATATTTGCAGCTGGTTCGATATTAAAAGAACGTTTATAAGATAAGTGTTAACGATGTCCAGGACTACGCCTGCAAAAATAATAATAATTGCATGCCCATGGATCGTCTCCTGGATAAGGAGCACCCAACAGCTTCCTTCCTTTCTCGTCTGCAAAATTTCACATGGTTTTAAGCTTATATTTTAACGAAAATTGTGATTTAGAAAGTAGTTCGAATTAATAATTTTCTTAAGTAAAATATACAATAGGAATGATTATTAAATCTCACATAGAAAATCAACAGACAAATAAAATGATTTATATATAAAAAAAGATTCATAGTTTAATCTTTTTAGGATTAATATCAAAATTTTTATTATATTTATAAATTAATATTTATTTAACTATTAAATCAAAATTTATTTGAAATTTATATATTTTGAAGATATTTTAAATTTAATTATATTTATTAATAATTTTTAATTTAAATACAAAAATTAAATAAAATTATTAAGTAAAATCAAATTATTCATAATTCATATTAGTAATCAACATTAGTTAATTAAATATGTAATACAATATTAGATTAAAATATTTATAGTTTTTATTAAAAATTAGTAAATTAAATAATTAAATAATATATATTTATTTGATAGTAAATCATAATATAAAAATAAAAACAGTTTTCTGTGGTTTTCATAATTTTTAAAACTGAATAAACAAATGTGATAATTAATTATTATCTTCAAAAGTCAATTATGAATTAAAGGATATATTTCTTATGAATAATTAAATTATGAAAAATCATAAAAGTCTAATATCTTGAATATTATGCTTCTCTACAGTTCGATTTGTATAGTTAAGTATTTCCTTCACATATAAAACCTTTTCAATTAAATTATATAAGACTTAAAAATTCCAATTAAATTTGTAAGCTCAAATATTGCCAGACTAATCATTAAGAAAAAAACAATTTCTAGAATTGAACTACTTTATATGTTAACTTATCTTGGTTTCCATTTTAACTTAACAAAGAACTAAATCAAAAGAAATACTTACAAGCACTGAGAAGATACGATTTTAAAGCGCTTCTTTGAGGATCCGTCGACGCCATTGCTGTGACCAGAAGGAACATAGTCAGACAAAGAAGTAAAGCCCCTCTATAGCCCATGGCTTCTTCTTCAATTTGTTCTTAAACCACACACCTACGTACGTATAGCTCTTGATCAGTAACTCTTTCTCACACACACACACATATATATACACAAACACACACAAACCATCCTATGCACTGTCCTCATTTGGAAGAATTTGGCTACAATGGAAGACTTTTATGTCTGCTATTTTATTTTATTTTATATAAAACAATAGGGTAATATCTAGAACAAGAAGAAGGTAGCAAAAAAAAACTTTTTCGGAAGAGAACAACAATGTCATCCATTATTAAGAGTTTTTTTATAATAAAAAACCAAGCTATGTTGAATAAGTTTTTGAATATGTATAATAGCTAACAAGTCACACATATTTTAGTTAAATTATATTTAAAAAATTAATAATTTAAATAATTTTTTATAAATCCATAGCCAAACAAGGTTTATTTATTGTTTGAGCTTTTGAAAATTACAAGAACTAAGAGTTTTTAAGACTAATTAATTGCTTGTCACTTAATTTTATAATTCAATACCATCAAAATAATCACTTCACATAATACTCTGAATTAATTAGGTATAAGATAAAAAAAAAAATATTTTTAACTCTAATCTTTTATAACGTCTAAAATATATGAATCCCACTACTTTACGTGGTATAGTAGACCCATATGAAAATAACACTGATGTGATATATAATTGATGGAAATATGTTTTGTAATTTAGAAATTACATTAATATTTTAACGCTTCAATAATTATAATCTAATTTATATTTTAGTAAAAATTTTAGAATTAAAAATACATTTTTTCTTAAGGACATATTTCAATCTTTTAAGTTGGAAAAATAAACTAGAGTTAATAGTCCATAGATATATTATCACATTATTTTATTGTGCATGAAATAGACAAATCTTTTACTTTCAAGATATTTTCACATACCATCGAAGTTTTAGAAACCAAACTAAAAGTTAAACTTATAAGACAAGAGATTTAGGTTTAAAAGATTTAACTGATATTAAACTACTATAAAATCTGCTAAAGATTAAATAAAATTTAAGAATTTAAATATAATTACAAAATTGTTTTTACCTATTGAAGAATTTGATGTTTAATTAAACATTATTGTTAAATAAAAATTGATTAATTTATTTTAGATTATAAGAACTTGTTAATTTATGAAAATTAATGATCAATAAATTAATCAATTTTAACAACAAAAATTATTAAAATAAATTGAACTAAAAATTTAAAAATTAAACTAAAAAATTAAACAGTTTAATTATCGAACTGGTTTTAATTTTTTAATCAGTCCGGATCCATCATTTTCCTATTAACGGGGCAACATGTTGTGGTTGTGGTAAAGATTTACGAACTTGACAGCTGTGTGGTTGCTTGTCTCTTGCTTCTCATTATCAATGCCTTAAGAGGACGGTATTGGATATTAATGGCTTGTCACAGCCTATACGTTGACTTCTAAGTTCATGTAGGACAAAATTTTGGTTGGAATTGTTGACTATAATCGGTCCTGTTATTAATTATCTGCACCTGAAAGTCTTCTATAAACAAAGATGGTAAGGTATAGCATCGATCCAAGAGAGTGGTCCAACTATTAATTTATTAATAAAGATAGGGATAATTATACAACATGACCAAATTTTATTAATTTTTCTATTATATCTCTAACTTTAAAAAATAACAATAAAATACTTAAATTATCAAAAAATTTGAATTCTAGCCCAAACTTTAAAAAGTAGCAATAAAATGTTCAAACTTTCAATTTTCTTCAATTATAGCCCAACGTTACTTGTTGTTCTCTCGATATTCTCAGCCCTTTATTTTTGTTTGTTCTTCTGATGCTTCAAACCACTATCGCATTATAGCATATTACAGCAGTAAGTTCTTCGTTTTTAGTTCGTTCTCTTGATATCCTTAGTGTGAGGGCGTCAAGACTGTATAATCTAAAAATCGAAGGATGAGGGTGTCGAGAGAACAAACTAAAAATGAAGGTAAAAATTGAAATCAAAACGTAAGTTCGTCGGGACTGTACAAACTGGAAGTAAGAGAAACAGAGTTGTGGAAGAGTTTCTATTACTTTGCTCTGGCAAACCGTGGCTGTTAA
>JANZXR010000007.1:28341532-28353802 GCA_027575705.1 Erythroxylum echinodendron
ATTGCATTAGTGACAAAAAATATAAATCATCACAAATAATCCAAACAATAGTGTCAATCAATTGTCTTGTCACAAAACACTAGTATTTGTTACGAAACAATAGTTAGTCACAAAAAAATTGTCACTAAATGTCTTAACTTTTGTAGTGTGTCCCGAGGTGCTTTGGGTCAGTTTCTAGGTCCAGAAAATTCATAAAGTTAGTTTTTCCATTTTTCTGAATTTATTACATTAGTAATAAATTAAAGTTTAACACCAGAAAAAGGAATTAAGGTATTCCGAATCCGATTTCAAGTGAATTTTCATGTTTTGGACATTACATGAGAAAGATACTTCAAGTTTTTGTGTCTCGGGTCTTATGGTCAGTGTTCGAGATTGCATGATGGTTACTTGGAAAAGGAATTAAGACATTCTAAAGCTATTTTTGAGTGAATTTTCGTACAACGAACTTACCATAAGGGAGACACATGAGGTTCTTGTGTCTTGGGCGATCGGTTCAGTATCTAGTAATGCACGATAGTTGCTCTACTGAGATTTTTCTTTTATGAAAGTCTTATATGAAGTTTTTAGAGAATGTCGTCAGCACGGGTGTGTGACAATGAGACTGTGTATTTGGGTTTTTACATTTATTGATGTTATATTGTCACATATCATATACCCATAAAGAATGTGAGGATAACCTAAAGATGTAACCCTTGTGTTTATGGACCTTTTAGGTACTGATAACAATGTAGTCACTAAAGTGACATTTCAAGTCAATATTTTGAATTGTTCTGCTTGCATATTATGAGATGTCTTTGATTTATGTTTGGCTATTATGTGTGTTAACCTTACATAACATTTTGAGATGATCATAAAAGCATAAGATGGAAGAAAGTTGTTGCTCAAGTGATCTATTCACCCAAAGGTAGTAGTGTTATGAGAGTTGATGGTTTGTACCTCGATCGCTTTTATGTAGAGGTCTAATTGCATATATTATGTATTCAGCCCAAAGGTATTTTATAATATGTGTGATCGGGTTTTCAGTAAAGATATTTTTAATGGCTTTGAGTATCACTGATATCCTACATTTGTGCTGATCTAAAGATTATTACTTTAAAGTCACCTTTTCGGTCAACAAAATCAGTGTTACCATTTAAACCCTGACCAGTTTCAATATGAAAAAGTGGACAAAGGATGTATTGAATGCTATGGAAATAGTTGAAGTTGATCTGGCCATATAGCAGGATAGGTCATCTCCACCTACAATCATAAGCTCAAGAGCTCATAAAGAAGTTTATGAAGCTTAAGATCAGTATAACAGATTTAGTCTTATGACCATTAAGAGATCCATTCCTAGCCATCTATTAAGTGGACTTCTGGATACAGACATAGCAAAGTAATTTCTTGATAATGTCTCCCAGAGGTACACAGTCTCATCTAAAGTTGAGACAAGTGTCTTGATAAAGGAATTATTCTCCATAAGGTATACGAGAGAAAAAGGGGAGTAAAGAGAACATATCAAGAATGATCCATCTTCACAATCGACTGAAGATGTTAAACATCCCTCTTCCTGATGTCTTTATAGTTCACTAGACTCTGAAGATACTCCCTTTAGAGTTAAGTAATCTGGTGAAGACACATTATTCACAGGATAAGGAATGAGACTTAAATGCTTTGATTGCCTATTGCGTTGCTGAGAAGGAGAAACTCAAGTTTACTACTCCTATAGCCTTCGAAGCAATTAAAGGGAAGGCAAAGAAAGATTAAATCTTCTTCACATACCGATACTATTCAATCTAGTGCTGGTAAAGGTTTGCATGACATAAAGAAGCCAACAGTATGAGGCCTAAAAAGAAAGACTGTGACCATTAGATAATTCCTTAGCTTATCAATTTATGGATCTAATTTGCAATTTTCGCATTAAGTACTTGGTGACTATATAGTGGAGCATCTGATTAAGGTGTTTCCATAATGCAGAGGTTCATATCTAGGATAAATCCAAATAAAGAGAAGGAGGAACTGATGGATGACAGCATTGAAGAAGTGAATGAAATATCTGATAGGGAATGTATGAGTTGAACTATGCTGCAAGGTTCATTTTGGTTTTTACACGACACATTTTATATATGATCTTTGGATAAATTTTGAACAAAGAAGGTTGAATTTTTGTATTTAATGCATATTTTATATAGTTAGTATTTAATATAAAACATAATGGTTCAAATTTCTTGTCATATGGTTTGTATAGAATATGTCTTACCCCAAATTAGATATATGCTTCTTCGTATCTTGCTAAACAAGTTATGAAATGAAAGACCCTGATGAATGAAAAGTCATACATAGTGTGGAGGATGATTGGAATTTTCCTCAGGCCTTGATACAGAAGAACCAATATTCCAAGCATTGGTTGCCATTGTATTACAAAACTAAAGTACACATTAAATACAGTTATATGTGGAGGACGATTGGAATTGCTGAAAAATCCAATGGCCTCTACAAGCTTCAAGCCAATTGTTCTATTTCTGACAATAGTTCTGCTATTGTTTCTGCGGTGTCCACACTTAGATATAATGCTAATAAAAGTGTCCTTTGGCACCATAGATTAGGACACCTTTCCTTACCTAGGCTAAAGATGTTGATTCCTTCTTGTAAATCTGTCAATCCATGTGATGTTTGCTATATGTCTAAACAAAAACGTTTGTCATTTCATGTTAGCAATACTACTTCTCATTCTATATTTGATTTAATGCATATTGATACATGGGGAGGAAACTTTGCCCCTATGTATAACGAACATTCTTATTTTTTAACTATAGTTGATGATTTCAGCAGATTTACATGGATATTTCTCATGAAGAATAAATCTGAGGTTAGGCAAATTGTGCAGAATTTTGTCACATATGCATAAACTCAGTTTGGCATATCTGTCAAATGCATTAGATAAGACAATGGCCAAGAGTTTAACATGCCTAATTTTTATGATTCTAAAGGTATTATTCATCACACTTCGAATGTATATACACCTCAGCAAAATTATGTTGTAGAGAGAAAACATCAGCATATTTTAAACGTGGCTCGTCCACTAAGATTTCAAGCCAATCTTTCGATAAGTTTCTGAGGTGATTGTGTTCTTCATGCAGTGTTTTTAATAAACCGAATACCTAGTCCTTTGCTTAAGAATGCTTCACCTTTTGAAATTTTATTCTCTAAACCACCTAATTATAATAGCTTGAGAGTTTTTGGTTGTTTCGCATATGCTTCTAACCATTGTTATATTCGAAATAAATTTGATATAAGAACTGTCAAATCTATTTTCTTAGGTTTTTCTCCAGGCATTTAAGGGTACAAATTGTATGATTTAAATGCACATAAGGTGTTTCATTATAGGGATGTTCATTTTCATGAATTTATTTTTCTTTTTCTCACTTCTACTCAAAATTTGCAAGCTACTAATTCCCAAGCTGCAAAAGATTTGGTTCTTCCTGTTTGTGTTTCAACAGCAGATCTAAATAGTGGGTCTGACCCTTTGGAAGTGCAAATGCAAGATTTGGAGGTCAATCCTAATACCAATAGTTCCAGAAACACTACAGACGTCATTCTTGATCCTTCAAATTCAACTGACCCTATCCCACATATGTCAAGCATTCCAGAAACGCAACATTTGAGAAGAACCACTAGAATCAAAACCAAAACTGGACATTTGAGAGATTTTCATTGTGCATCGGTTTTCACTAATTCAGTCAAAAGAACCAGTCCACATTGCCTAAGTCAAGTCTTTACCTATGATCGTTTATCCAGCACACATCAAGCCTTTGCTGTTTTGTTGGATCATGAAAAAGAACCAAAGACTTATAAAGAAGCCGCACAAAGTTCGCACTAGCAAAAAGCAATGCAGAATGAAATTGCTGCATTACAAAGTAACAATACATGGACGGTTGTTGATTTACCAGTTGGAAAAACAACTATAGGCTGCAAGTAGGTGTTTAAAGTAAAGAGGAGAGCTGATGGGAATATAGAAAGATATAAGGCAAGGTTGGTGGCCAAGGGTTATACTCAACAAGAGGGGGTGGATTTCATGGACACTTTTAGTCCTGCTGCAAAGATGACAACAGTAAGGACTTTATTAGCTGTGGCCGCAGCTAAAGGTTGGTATTTACATCAATGTGACGTTAATAATGCAATTCTTCATGGCACCTTAGATGAATAAGTATATATGCAACTACCGGAGGGATTTTCACATTGGACAAATCAGGTTTGCAAATTGAAGAAGTCACTATATGGTTTGCGTTAAGCAAGTAGACAGTGGAATGCTAAGCTTACCGAAGGTTTACTTGGCTATGGTTTTTCTCAATCTTCTGCAGATCACACTCTATTCACAAGGACTAATGGTGAGTCTTTAATGGCCTTAGTCTATGTCGATGATATTGTGCTTGCTTGCAATAATTTGGATGAAATAGTAAAGGTGAAGGATTATCTCCACAGAGAGTTCACTATCTAAGACCTTGGTGAACTCAAATATTTCTTAGGACTTGAAGTAGCTAGGACCAGTAGAGGTATCAATTTCTGTCAAAAGAAATATACACTTGATTTACTTCGAGATGCAGGATTCTAGGACAGCAAACCTTGTTCTACACCTATTTTACCTGAAACTAAGTTGTCAAAGGATAAGGGGATACCTTTAGAAGGCATTACTGAATATAGGAAAATAGTGGGGAAGTTACAATATTTAACGACGACAAGGCCAGACTTAAGCTTTGTTGTACAACAACTTGCTCAATTTCTGGACAAACCGACTGATCTACATCTTGCCGCAATACAAAGAGTGATGCGATATTTGAAAGCCAGTATTGGTCAAGGTCTGTTTTTCCCTGCTTCCAGTGATCTCAAGTTACAAGCATATTCAGATAGTGATTGGGAAACTTGTGTCGACACTAGGCGGTCAATCACAGGGTTTTGTATATTATTAGGCAACGCTTTGATTTCTTGGAAGAGTAAGAAACAGAGCATCATTAGTAGGAGTTCTTCAGAAGCAGAATACAGGGCTTTGGCAACTACAATGTGTGAATTACAGTAGCTGTAGTATTTATTGGCTGACTTGCAAATTCCTGTCAGCTACCTATTCCTTTGTTTTGTGACAACCAATCAGCTATTCATTTAGCACAGAATCCAGTGTTTCATGAATGCACGAAGCATATTGAAATAGATTGTCATGTTTTCCGATTGAAGATGCAGTCAGGTCTCATAGTGCTGTTACCCATACCATCAAGAAGTCAACTTGCAGATTGCTTCACTAAGGGATTATCATCTACAGTATTTTCTTCTTCTTTTAGCAAACTGGGAATATTAAACTTATATTCTCCAGTTTGAGGTGGAATGTTAGAAGAATGCTAATAAAAGTTAGTTATTAGTTATAGTCAGTCATCAGTTAGCTAATCAAGAATAAGAAAGTTAGTTAGATAGTTAGTTATTCACAGCTTGTATATATTGGATTGATACAATGAATAAAAGATGATCAAGGATCTCTTTTGCTCCACTTGATTCTCTCGTGCTATTCTCTCTTACTTTCTGACAACATTAGCTTATTGTGCATGAAATAGACAAACCTTTTACTTTCAAAGATATTTCCACATAAGATTGATGTTTTAAAAACTAAACTGAAAGTTAAACCTATAAGACAATAGGTTTAAGGCTTAAAAGATTTAACTGATATTAAAGTATTATAAAACAGGCTAAAGATTAAATAAAATTAAATAATTAAAAATATGATTAAAAATTTGTCTTCACCCATTGAAAAATTTAATTTTTAATTAAAAAATATTATTAAATAAAAATTAATTGATTTATTTTAGTTTATAAGAACTTCTTAATTTATGAAAATTAATGATTAACAAACTAATCGATTTTAATAACAGGAGCTATTTAAATAAATCGAACTAAAATTTTAAAAATCAAATTAAAAATTAAACGATTTAACTATCAAACTGGTTTAATATTTTAATCATTTCGGACCCATCATTTTCCTAATAACGGAGCAACATGTTGTGGTTGTGGTTAAGATTTAAGAACTGGACAGCTCACAGCTGTGTGGTTGCCGCCTCTTGCTTCTCATTATCAATGCCTTGAAAGGACCGTATTAAATATTAATCGCTAGTCACAGCCTATTCGTTGACTTGTAAGTTCATGTAGGACCAAAATTTGGTTGGAATTATTGACTATAATCGTTTCTGTTATTAATTATCTGCACCTGAAAGTCTTCTATAAACAAAGACGATAAGGTATAGCATCGATCCAAGAGAGTGGTCCAACTATTAATTTATTAATAAAGGTAGGGTTCATTATTAAAAAAGCCTAAATTTTTATCAATTTTTTAATTATAGCTCAAACTTTAAAAAGTAACAATAAAATATTCAAACTTTCAAAAAATTCAATTCTAGCTCAAACTTTAAAAAGTAGCAATAAAGTGCTCAAATTTTCAATTTATTCAATTCTAGCCCGTCATTATTTGTTGTTTTCCCGATACTCTCCGCCCTTTATTTTCTGTTTGTTCTTCTGACGCTTCAAACTACAATCGCATTACAACATAATGCACCGGTAAATTCTTCGTTTTTAGTTTGTTCTCTTGATGCTCTTAGTATGAGGGCATCGGGGCTGCATAATCTAAAAATTGAAGGGTGAAGGTGTCGAGAGAACAAATTAAAAATGAAGGTAAAAATTGAAATCAAAATGTAAGGTCGTCGAGCTTGAGTAATCTGATTTAGGTTATTTTTAAACAACGATGTCGTTACATTAATCTTCATTTGTTGTGTTAATTTTGGCTAACGTGTATTAATAGTTAAGGTTTCTGAAACACGTGGCAAGCTACATCGGCAAACTTAACGGAATCACTAACGTCATGATAGAATTGAAAAAATTTTCTTTTTAAAATTCGGGCTAGAATAGAAAATAGAAAATTTAAATATTTTATTGCTACTTTTTAAAATTCGGGTTATAATTAAAAATTTGACGAAAATTTTGGTTTTTTTTAGTAATTAAACCTTTAAAGGTATTAATGGAACAATTTGATTTAGAGGTATTAACTTGGATTCCTATTGATCAAATTTGCTCTTTGTTTGCATATTAATTTAAAGGCTTTTAGTTGTGTTTGAGAGACTATTTGTCACATTGGCAAGTGACAACTTAAAATATGAGCATTCGAAGTAGAGATATATTGAATTTATAAATATTAATTAAATCGAGATTGTTGTTTTGCTTTTAATTATTGATTTAAAAGTAATTTATAAATTATAATTTATTCAATAGATTTCATCCATATGAAGCACAATCGGTTAATATATACAATCACACATGCTTACTTTTGAAATCATGTCTTCAAGTAATGTAAAAAATCAGACTGGAAGTTAAATTGATACTACAAAAATTTAAGGTTTGAAAGTTTCAATTAATATTAGATCGTTATAAAATTAATTAAAGATTGAATAAATTTGAAGAATTTGAAATACGATTGAAAAATATTATCTTTATCTATAAAAAAATTTAAATTTAAATTATAAAACAGATAAATGAAAATTAATTAGTCTATTTTTATTTATAAAAACTGATTAGTTTATAAAAACTAGTTAATTACTTAATAAAATTATCAATTTTTAATAACAAATATTATTAAAATAAATCGAATAACAAAAATAAAAAATCGTATCAGAAAATTAGCCATTCTAAAGTTTTAACTACTAAACTAGTCGAACCATTTCCATTTTGTAGTTATTAGTTTTAAGAATAGTTTTACCTATGCAATAAATAAAATTTTGAAAATATAAATATAAATAAGTTATAAATTACATATTTTAAATAAATAATCTAATTAAGTAAAATTTAATCAATCACCTTTAATATTTAGTGTTTTTAAAAATATAGATAAGGATCTAAGTTGTCAAGACTTGAAGAGCACCGATCAAACCAACTTTTCTCCCAGAGCAAGTCAAGATTATAGAGAAACGTCGACTAATTTTTTGGCTGTACTTATCATGCAAACGATAATTTAAACACACAATTTCCCGGAAAGTCTTTCCAAGAAAAACATTTCCTGGATAGTCGTGGACAAGTATGTACATGGCAAGGAAGCAAGCAAAGCCTTTTCAGTGATTGCAGTTTCTCCAAGTGCCGGTCATAACTGGGAAAGATGACTTATAGCAATCCAGAGTCAGGATCTTCAGATACCTGCAGGATTCGCTTCATTTTAAAAATTTGTTCAACACATTAGTTGCTTAAGTCAATTGTCAATACACGCTTTTTGATTTTGAACCAGCTTTCGATTTCAAAATCTTGGTTCCTTTCTGTTGAAAGTTTGAAGGAAAATTTTGAACTTCAACCAAAGATAGAAGTATTGCATCACTCTCTTTTCAATAAAATCAACGTTTTAAAAATTAGGCCGTAAATTAAACCGGTAGGTTAAAAGATTGAAGGTTTAAAAGGTTCAACCGTTATTAATCCATTATAAAATTGGTTAAAAATTAAATAATTGAAGATTTCAAATAAGATTGTCTTTAATTTAATGATTAGTTAAAAAGAGAAACCGTTAAATGAAAAACAATTAGTTTATTTTATTTTATAAAAATCGATCAGTTTATAAAGATTGATCAATTAATTAATAGAATAATCAATTTTTAATAAGGATTATTAAATAAATCGAACCGAAAGTTAAAAATAAACAAAAATGTTGGCCAATTCAAGATTTTTATTATTAAACCACTTAAATTGGTTCGATTTTTAATCATAAAATAAAATCACTAATGGAATTTTTATGCAATAATCATATTTTAAGGAACTTTTGTGTCATAATCATATTTAAAATAAAAGTTCTGTAGAATTCTTTCAATTTGTTCTTTTCTTTACTGTTAATTTTTGGATAAATTATGTTTTATATGTAATTTTAAAATATTTTGGTATTTTAAGTTAACCTATTAAATTATTATGTGTTAAGTATAGATTACAATATCTTAATTATTTAACTTTGGACATTATTTGATAATTGGATTTAATTAAGTTTAAGTGGGACTCTTCCAAGGCAAGTTTGATAAGTTTCAAATTTTGCTTAAGATAGGATTTGATAATAGCTATCTTCTGGAAATCTAACTTAATATTTGACAGTTGATTGGGTTAAATATGATTCTATCTTTGTTGATTTTCACATGACTTATGTGGCTGGGATTTTTGGTGATTATGTGAAATTCTTGTAGATCACATGAATAGTGTGGCTGGGATTTTTGGTGATTATGTAAAATTCTTGCAACTACAGTTTTCTTAAGTTGTCGTAGTTGATTGGGAGGCTATGAAGTTGGCCAAGTTTACGTTGATCATTAATCCATATATTACAGCTGCTTTGTTTTCTTTGGTCTTTATAGTTTAGTGGGTGCTTTTCAGCAACTACATTTTGCTTGAGTTATCATTGTTTATTAGAGTCCAAGCAACTGTTTTTTTAATTGGTGTTGAAAAACTCAAGGGGGTTAATTATTTTGCAAACTTTCCATAAACTTCTTTAGCACGAACAAAATAATATCAAGCAAAACTGAAATAATAAAAACACAAAAAAATTGATAAAGCAGTTCAGCACTCTTTGCCTACGTCTGCGGGACCCTCACCCAGATTAATTACTTTCACCGAAGTACAATAGACTTACCCAAGGCTTTACTGAGCTGACACTACTTAAGCCTTGACACTATCGCTCAACCACACTTCCCATGAAAGAATTTCGCACCTAATAGTACTACCGCCTCGTACTAACCTCAACAGAGGATTTTCTCAATCAACCCAATAGTATGACCTCCTCGTACTAGCCTCGTCGGAGGATTTGTCTAACTACTTTTACTTAAAATAATAATAAATAAAAATAGTTCAAGTATTTAATCAACTGAAAATTAAATAACAAAAATAATTGAGACAAAGAAGACTTCCTTATAAATTTGTCTTCTTAAAATAACCCAGCAGAAAATCTTATCCATGGCTGATTCGTTCTTCACTGGGGATAATATTCACTTTGCTCACAAAACAATTTTCCAGAGGCACACGCTTACTGCTTCACATATATACTGACCATTGAAACAAAACTCAGCCCAAAAAAAAACCATAGGTAGCCAATCTATCTGCTTTTAATTCACAACCAATGTAACTTCACAAAACTCACGTGATCTTCACCTCAATCACCAAATCCACGCAAGCTGCTTCCACACACTTGATTGACGCTTGATGAACAATACCCACACTACAGAATTTTTGCCGCAAACAGTTAACTTCAATAGAATATATCACCAGCAACTTGAATAGACATACGTGGACTGCTTTTCATGTATTAACTGTGAGACAAAGTGCAACACCAACAATCATGCGTGATGGGTGTCAAACCAACAAAAATAATTTCCTTTCCCACAAAATAATATAATTAATATAATATAATGGTGAGCAGGGTCGAACCTCAGAGATCAGTGCAGATTTGTTTACTTGTCAGAAATAGGAAAATTAAATGAAGATGATTTGAGATTGATTTAATGAACGCGAAAAGTAATCAACAAAGCAGTAAAAATAAAAGACTAAAAACGATGGGATAAAAGCCTAATCAAGATACATTTCAGTTTAATCTCGCAATTCGATCACAGACACTAAAGATGCTCTTCGTTCATTCAAATAGAAGAGTTATAACTACAGGCGACGCACTTAGTAACCAGCCTTTTCTTATTTATTCGATAACCCCGGGACGCCCTGATAGATTATTTCCTTCACCACTAGACAACTCCCGAGAAAAGCTCTGACGAAGTTTAATCTATGGCAGCATTAAACACGAAAAGACCTCTATCCTAGCCAGTGCACATCGGAAACGCCGTATGTCATTTAAACTAGATTACCCAATTTCATTAACTTCATAATCAAGTTAATTCGCTACTTTGATAGGTTGGTAATCACGGATCTACCTACTATTCAGCAGTATATTATTATGCAAATCAAACAACTGGCCACATTGCCCAATCAACACAATAATAATAAGACGATTTTAGCATAGAAATTGAATAAATATTTGAAATAAACAAAGACAATAAACACGATAAGTCTCACGAATTGGCTAACGATTAAACATCCATGTACCTTGACTAGAGGGAATTTAGCTACTCATTACAATAGAGAGAATCATGGTTTTTTCTTGCTGTCCATGTTTTGCCATCATCCCTCTCTAAAAACACCTCCAAGAGAAAAGCTATTCTACCCCAAAACAACGCTTGACCTAATTTCTCTAAAAGACTCCTTAAATACCCCCTTCATTTGGAGGCTAATAATCAAAACAAGGGCCCCCAATCTTGTGCCAAAATATGTTCTGGTCGTGCCACCATAATCAGGAGTGAATTCTGTCCATTGGGCTAGAGTTTCAACATGGCTGGCCCATAATTCTGTCAGCTTATAAATTCTACGGCACAGCTACGGATTACGACATGGCCATGTCGTATTTTAGCATCCAGACTTCACCAATATTTCTTTTTGCTCCAAATCAGTCACATTTTCCACCATTTCTAATAACTCCACCTGAAATATGCAAACACACAAAACCCACATAAAAGCGTATAAAATGTGACAAATAACTATGCAAATGTACGCAAAGTATGGACTGAAATATGCATGAATATGCAAGTCATCAGGTTTTAAAGTTGTGTTATTATTCTGGAATGGAATTGATAGGACAGACCTCTTTGAAGTGAATTTTGATCCATAACTAGGTGAAATTTGGTTGTGAGTCATTCATGAAAAATGTAAATCTTTTTGCTAGCTTTCCATTGATACCAAATTTGTAAATTGTGGAGGTCTGTGTAAAAAGATATGTGTTTTGGAATTAGATAGGTCTCGGATGAAGAAAATGAAGTAAGAAAAAGAGAAGTTACGATCGTTTCACGGAACGATCGTAACCGAGCTACTAAAACGTCGCTGCGACCTCGCTCCTCTCGAGGTGCGCGAGGAAGGTCGCGATTAAGGGGTTTTCAAGGGCATTTTTGGTAATTGTCATCCGAACCTTCAGTTGCTTAAAACTTTTGCGTCCGACCTCCGATTGACCCCGTTCTCGAAGTGTTGGACTTCTAAAACAGTCCTCCACCTCTCCATATCAAATTTGTAATTTTCTGTGATTTTAGGAATTCTTGATTCAAAACCTAATAAAGCGGACCGATTAGGGGAATAATTGTCAGATTAAATTTCTGATTGACACTGGGATCGTCATGACATGCATAGTACTCATTTAATTCTTACATGTGCATTATTACA
>JANZXR010000007.1:28355606-28374814 GCA_027575705.1 Erythroxylum echinodendron
TGTGTATGTTCTGTAAAAATGTTGTATTATTTGTAAGCGATTTGTACCATTTTTGAGAAAGAGAAATGATTGTCTTTTGAAAATTAAATGGGCCCAAGTGGCTAATAAAAGTTACTGTTGATGATAGTATTGTGTTTGTACCAAATGAGTATTAAACAAAGTGGAAGACTTTGGCTATTGATTTTTCTGTACATTAAGGTTTCAAAAAAAAATGTATATCGAGTTTGAATTGTTAAGTGATGTGACACGCCACCCTCGCGGGGCACGGATTCGAATATCACTATCGATATCAGGTTCGGGTCCAGCGAGAGTGGGGTGTTACAATACGGACTAGGAGTCTAGTTTGCTATAGAAGCCGTCAGATCCCGGTTGTTTCTGGGGTACTCGATACCGTGTAATTTCAGCACGAATGTAGCGATTCGAACCCAAGACTTGAAGGATCTCACAAAGCTCTGATACCACTTTGCTAACGAAAATACATGTTGACATTAACGGATACCAAATCCTTATAAGTACTTTTCTAACGAAAACACGTGTTAGAGTTAGGAAGGAATCAAATCTTATAAATCCACCACGCTTCTAAGGGAGTAAGATCATTATGACACCATAGGCCATGGATTACGTCCACCATGCTTCTGTGAAAGCTACTGGGTTGTTGGAGCGATTCGAAACAAGAACCATGGGGATGACCTATAAACTCTGATACCACTTTTCTAACAAAAACACGTGTTAGGGTTAGGGCACAATCAAATCTTATAAATCTGTATTGCTAATGAAAACAAGTGTTAGGGTTATGGTGTTATCAAATCTTATAAATCCACCATGCTTCTGTAGGCAAGATCATTACGACACCACAGGCTATGGTTTACGTCCTCTATGCTTCTATAAAAGCTACCAGGTTTTTGGTGCGATTCGAAACAAGAACCATGGGGATGACCTATTAGCTCTGATGTCACTTTGCTATCGAAAACACGTGTTTGTTAGCAAAGTGGTATCTTATTGAGAACAAATGGAAAGGAAGCCATAAAAAAGGGGTAAAGAAGCCTGCGTCAACACTAATGACAACAATGATGATGAGGAGGACGAAAATAAACTAAAGAGTCATTTGGCTAAAATCGCAACGTGTACTTCCAAAGAGAAAACAATGATTACATACGTGTATATAAAGACATAAAAATTAAATGAATTAAATAAAGACTAGCAAAAAGAGGACCTGCAAGTCGAAGAACATTATGGCCACAGTTGGTACACAGCACTGGAGGTGTGGGATAGGGGTTAGGATAGGGAATCAGTCAAATAAGCATGCTTGGTAGGTGGTATTGAAGAAGCCCAAGGATTGCATATTACCACATAGGTGGGATTGGCAAGCCCACCTTCCCCCTTGGTATTGCATTTTAAAACCTGGGATTGAAAATTTTGAAGACAAAAATATCCCCACTTATAATAATTTTTGGACAAGTTTAACCTTATTACATTTGCCCTAATTTATCTTCTCTTCCATCGTTTTCAAGCCGTTCACTTTCACTCTTCATCGTTCTCTCCCTTGTTCTTGCCATTACCAGATTTGTCAAGTTGCTCTCTTCATCGTTCTCTCCCTTGTTCTTGCCATTAATCGCAGCATCACCAGAAAGTTTCACTTTCACTCTACATTATTTATGACAAACACACACACACATTCTTCTTCATCACTTGCTTTTGGATTTTCTTCTCTGCAAATTATATTTTTATCCGTAGCATCTCCATTAAACGCAGCATCGCCATTATTTATATTTTTACTCCCTTTTTTATGTTTTTCACCGCACTCTTTTACTGATTTTTTATACCAAATCATTCATCCATTTGGTATGTGTTGAGGAAATATTTTATAACAAATTTGTAATTGATTTTTTTGTTTTAAAATATTTGGAAGGGGCGTTATTGTCTTTCCATAATTTCTATCTGATTTTAAAATAAAATTAATAAAAACAATCCCTCCAAATATTACCTCTTACCAAATGTAATTTTAAAGTCCTAATTCCACTCCCACTCCCAATCCCAATCCCAATCCCAATCACATTCCCAATCTCAATCCTTCAATTCTAGTACTACGTACCAAATGTGGCCTATGTCTTAGGAGATTGTTCTTACATATTTCTTGCAATAATATATAAATGTATTTCAGATAAAACTATTCCCCTTCTGTCTTCTCACTATCCCAAAATGTGTGTATATTTTTCATGGAAATTCAGGAAGAAGAGTATTCAACGTTTAAAAAGAAATTAGTATTGTTGATGATTCAGAAATATAATAAGCGGAAATGTGTAGAAATGAGATTAGCATGAATTAATTTCCTTGAATGACTAATTTATTGCTTTTGAAAGAAAAAAATGTAAACCAATAGACTATGAAATAAAAAACTATAAACCAATAGCCTATGACCATTAGTGCAATTCAAAATATAAAAGTTTAACCAAAATTTAGAAGTTGGAACAAATGTAGATTATGTATAAATTGAAGTTACAAAATTAATATTACATTAAAAATTGAAATACAGAATCGATTTATATGGTAAAATCTTTGTAAGTTTTGTTAACTAAATAGGTTTTCTATTTTAATTACATTTTTCATGAAATAGTAAAAGTTGTAATTAGAACTGTATAAATTGACTTACATCATAGGATTTGATAAGTTAAGGTTAAAAATTAAAAATTTTGAGTTTTATGACTGAACTTGAATTTAAAAAATTTATTAGTGAGATTTGAGTTATAAAAAGTTAAAAAATAATACAAATATATATTTATAAAAATCTTAAATTTAAATCAACTTACAACTATTATCTAATAATTTTTCATTCAAATAATTATTTTGGAAGATAAAAAATACAAAAAAATTATTTAAAAAAGTGTTTATATTTTTAATTATTTATTCTATTTTTATTATAAGTATAGTAAAAATGATATTTTTTTAAAAATGATGATAAAATTGAAAAATTATGACTTAGTTAATGTTTAAATAAATATATTATTATTTAAAATTTATCATAATTGTATATTTTTATATTTATTTACTTGATTTATTTTTATTGTGAAAATTTTCACAGACTATGTTTTATCTTATAACATGCTTCTAGTTATTTTTACTTGACAAGTGCATCCCGTCGACAAGTAATATAAATCGGTAAGAATTGGATATTGTACCCAAGGGAAAATCCAACACGTAAGACAATTAAATTAAACGAAGAAAAATTACTCAAACGATCAAGAATTGATTGATTTGAAAATAAAATAAATTAAAGTAAACAAATCAAGGAAATTTGAAAAATGCAAGGTATGAATTAAAACGACTAGATTTAATCAAATGACAAAAATCAGTTAAGGTATTAGATTTCAATTCGATTGGACACTAAAAATAAAATTATAACGGTGGATAGATTTAGGAAATACTTCACTTACACAAGTCAAACCCAATGTTCATGAATGTTCCCTTCTTTTCTAAATCTGAATCACTTACTTGGTTCATAGATAATTTGGAATAAAAGGCGTTAAATACAAGAAGTCTAAAATTAAGCTCGTTAATCTTCGGTATCCTCACACAAGATCCTGAGGTTAGTCTGCACTTTAGTCTCAAGTATGTCGATTGATTAATTTTCTGACAAATTAAATCCCATTGGTTATGTCATTCAATCATCTAAGGTCTTAATCTAGGTGATCAAGCTAAATTAGGACTAAATATGTATTCAATCAGTCAAAAATCAATACGACAAAAATTATCCTAATCCAATATCAATCTTAACCTTAACCAAAAAGAAAAAATTACTCACACATATTCCTTAATGTAACATGAATCATGGTCATAACATATGTTTGCATTGATTAAATCCACAAAAATTAAGCAACTACAAGGACATCAAGCAAAAAAAAAGACATAGCATTCGGTTAACTAGCCAAAAGTAAATAAAGAAAAAATATCCAAAGCTAATGAAAATTGAACACGAAGAGAACAAAATAAAGGAATAAATAAAACTAAGATTGTCAAACGGGTGGCCTTGAAGAGCTCCACCGTCCACCATTTCTTTTTACTTAAAAGTTTGATTGCCCACCAAAGAAAGATATTCTTCTTAAGGTCGACACATAGTTTTTCTACAACTCTCTCTCACTTCTCTTTCTATTTTCATGCCCCCCCCTTTTTTCTCACACAGGTCCACTCTTAGTTTATCTGCATGTATTTGCTCACTCATTGATGCCTCTTTTTCCAACTTTCACCAGGTGTCACGTTTCTTCTTTTATCTTCACCTACAACTTATCTTTTTCTTTGTGTCTCCACACAGTTACTTAACGTGTGGAAATGCAAGATTTTTTGGTGGAGGCCGCTTAATTTTCTTTTATCTGTTGTGTGTGGAAAAAATGGAGACATATCGAGGTTGCTGTAATGTGTGTGAGTGGAGAGTGTACTAGTCTTCATTTTCGTCTATGGAGGCTGGGTTTTGTGGAGGCTGTTGACGTGAAAAATGGGGTTGTACAAGACTTGCGTAATGAGTGGAGTTGTAAGCTTTGGAAATCAATGGATGCAGCTTGTTGTTTTGTACATAAGTAATGGAAGAATGGAGAATGAGATGGATGGAGGCCATATGTGAGTGCCGTGAATAAAGGCTTGTGTTTGAGTGGGGGCTATTTTTGGAGTGGAGTAGAGAATGAGATATTTCAAGGTCAATTTTGATAGTGCATAAAACATAATCAGTGATGATTTAGAAGCTCAAATTTTATTAGTGTCTTCATTTTTGAGTTATCTACAATGTGAGAGTTGAATCACAGGATTTTGCCATCTGAGTCAAAAGTTATAATCAAAACATCATTGAAAGATCATTCTGGAGATCCAAAATCTAACACAAATTTTGTTAACTTATTTCTCCTAAAATTTCAGCTCAGAAAAATCTGCAATTTATCCCAAAAATTCGTTAATGAGTCAAGAGTTTAGGTGTGAAATTTTAGAATTTTTGGGTAAACAAATCTTGAGAAAACAATCCCACCATGACTAAAGTTCAAGACTATCAAAAACTCAAAAATAGTGCAATTCGAGTCTATTTGTTTCATTTTTGCATTTTACGTCATCGAACATCGAATAATGCTAAAACATGATAAACCAACTATAGATGAAAATAAAATGAACATAAATGACTTTGAATTAAGTCCTAAAGATATATGAAAATATGAGTGTATCAAGTTCCCCTACACTTGAATTGTTGCTTGTCCTCAAGCAACTTACTTGGATCACAAACAATGTATTCTATCATTTCATTTTCAACGAAAATCAAGTGCTTGCAATCCTTTAAAATTGGGCAAACTCAAGTATCAAGCTACTACATATATCATAATCTTTTCATCAATACACATAAACAAAATCAAAGGTAGATATCTTTGATCAAAAGCAAGTATAAAATTAAAATGAGCTTTCCTCACGATATTCACTCATGTCACTCAAGTGTATAAGGGTTGTGTTTCGCTCAAAACTTCCACTAAGAAATTACACTACCATAAGCTTGCAAATTACCTATTTTCACTACATAGAGTACATGCCATCATTGATCAAAAGGGATTTTACTAAAGGCTGTAATGGGGCTTAGGTTAAGGGGAGGTAAAAAGGACAAAGGTTACTCACAAACATTCACAAAGTACCAGGTAACATGGAACAATCAAAACCAAATTTTGAAATGTGCAAACGAAGCAAACGAAACACGGGATTACAATTACTCATCACTATCCAATGCTACTAATTGATCTTTTTTTCTTCTTTTTTCTTTTTTCTTCTCTTTTTTATTTCTTTTTTTTGGTAACAATAAACATAAAAGAAGATAGTAGTAGCACAAATCAACAACAACTGAGTAGATGAACCTCTAAAACATCTCAGAATAGCGTAAAAAATAAAAGTCCCTAAGTCAAAGACATCAAATACTTAGTACTTCATTCAACTTGTGAAAGGGTCAGGCTAAAAATTTTTCAGGTTTCACTGCTATGTGATTAATATGAAAACAACAAAGTCAAAGGCTCAAAGGGGATAGCAAGGGAAAAATGCTTAGTAGGTTATTTAAGCTAAAGGTTAAAAATAAAGAAGGCCTTTATCATGTCCATAAAGCATGTAACTAGCAGTATCAAACAGGTTCAGACCAAGTTCTGAAGGTAATCCACATAGGGAAGCCTCACATATAACAAAGAAGATAAATGACTATAAGATGCAGTCATATAGCTTAAGGCCTCACATGTGCTTAGATGAAAATCCATCAAAACTTTATACATTGCTTCATCGCTCAGCATTAGTTATTGACAAAGTTTATGTAATTGACTACTTTAATCAATCCATATGGTTCACTATCCTCTTAAACTGCCTATTTCAAGTTCACACATATAACTCAATTCTCCATCCAACTATTTTAACAGAATAGTATGGTCAAATTTATCACAAATGGAACCCAAGTTAGCTACCAAAAGAGTCACAACCATTCAAGTGTGTATCTCTCAACATCCATATCAATATTATAAGCATCATCATGCACATAATCTCAATCCCCCCCATGCTTAGTATGAACATTGTCCCTAATGTTCAAGTAATCAACAATCAAACACAAAGAGGGCAAAGAGGAAGAAGAAACTTCCCTGAAAAAGAATCTGCCAAGAACTCCTTGTCACCAACCCCACAAACCTAAAGAAAACTCAAAATAACTCAAAGAAATGCAAAGGAAACAATAAGAAAAGAAAAGAAAGAAAACTACAGCCCTACTGGAAGATATGCACTGCGATCAAGGAGGTGAAATGTCATGAAGACATAATCGTTCCTAAGAATTATCCATAAAATTGGGCATATACAATTTAACTCATTGTCCATTTACCTTGAACGAATTTTTATTTTCTCGTTTTACTTCAAAGACCCCAA
Source organism: Erythroxylum echinodendron (assembly GCA_027575705.1). Classification (NCBI taxonomy): domain Eukaryota; kingdom Viridiplantae; phylum Streptophyta; class Magnoliopsida; order Malpighiales; family Erythroxylaceae; genus Erythroxylum; species Erythroxylum echinodendron. The sequence goes on from JANZXR010000007.1 coordinate 28,362,510, forward strand.
AAGGAAGGACTTGGATCACAGTGAATGGACCATACCACCTTGACTGATGCTTTCATGGAAAGAGACGAAGATGAGAGTTGTAGATCAATACCTGGTCGCCTATCGTAAAGTCTCGGTGGAGGATCTTCTTGTCATGCCACTTCTTCACACGCTCCTTGTACAACTTCGAATTGTTATAAGCATCTAAACGGAGCTCTTCAAGCTCATGAAGCTACATAAGTCTCTTAACACCTGCAGAAGACAAATCAAAGTTTAGAAATTTTGTAGCCCAGTATGCACGATGCTCTAACTCAACTGGAAGATGACAAGATTTACCATACACTATCTTGAATAGTGACATGCCTATGGGTGTCTTAAATGCAGTCCTATATGCCCAAAGTGCATCATCTAGCTTTAAAGACCAGTGCCGTCTAGAAACATTAACAGTTTTCTCTAATATTTTCTTTAATTCCCAGTTTGAGACTTCAACTTGTCCACTTGTTTGGGGGTGGTATGGAGTAGCAACCTTATGGATCACCCCATACATAGCTAACAATGAATCCAAATTTTTGTTAAAAAATTGCGACCCCCCATCACTAATGATAGCCCTAGGTGTGCCAAAATGTGTAAAAATATTCTTCTTCAAAAACTTAACAACATTTTTAGACTCATTTGTGGGAAATGCCTCTGCTTCCACCCACTTGCTAACATAATCAACAGCAACTAATAAATATTGATTGGAGAAAGATTTAGGAAATGGTCCTATGAAGTCTATGCCCCAAACATCAAAAACTTCACAAACAAGAATGTTAGTTAATGGCATGTCATGTCACCTACTAATATTCCCGACCCTTCGACACCTATCACAAGATTTGACAAATGCATATACATCCCGAAATAAGGTGGGCTAATAAAAATCACACTCTAAAACTTTATGAGCTATCCTAGATGCACCATAATGTCCCCCAGCCTCTCTAGAATGAAAATGATGTAACACAGAGGACATTTCCCCTTCAGGAATGCGGCATCTAACAATACCATCCGTAAAAATCTTGTAGAGCAAAGGATCATCCCAAAGATAGTATCTTACCTTAGACAAAAAAAATTTCTTTTGAGCATAAGAAAGATCAGGAGGATAGATATTACCAACAAGGTAATTTACATAATCTGCAAACCAAGGAGTCACCTTCATAACCATCAGATGCTCATCAGGAAAAGTCTCCTAAATGTCCTTTTTTGTTGCACTCTCCATGGCAACTTCATCTAACCTTGATAAGTGATCAGCTACAAAATTCTCAGCTCCCTTCTTATCCCTCAGCTCAATGTCAAATTCCTGCAAAAGTACAACTCAACGAATTAGTCTTGGTTTGGCGTTAGGTTTTGTCATCAAGTATTTCAAAGCGACATGGTCAGTATACACAATCACTTTAGACGAAACTAAATATGAGCGAAACTTGTTAAAAGTAAACACAACCGCCAACATCTCTTTTTCCGTGGTGGTGTAATGGCATTGTGCACTATTTAGTGTCCTTTTTGCATAAAAAATGGGATGAAAGATCCTACCTCGTCTTTGGCCTGAAACAGCACCCACTGCATAATCACTTGCATCACACATTAATTCAAAAGGAAGAGACCAGTCAGGAGATATAAGAATAGGTGCAGTCACAAGCATATCCTTTAACAATTGAAAAGATGTTAAACATTTATCGTCAAAATTAAACACAACATCTTTTTCAAGCAACTCAGTCAAAGGTTTAGCAATCTTAGAAAAATCCTTAATAAACCTATGGTAAAATCCAGCATGGCCTAAGAAAATTCTAATGGATCTAACATTGTTTGGTGGTGGAAGTTTCTTAATGACATCAATTTTTGCTGGGTCTACCTCTATACCTTTACTAGAAATTTTGTGACTTAAAACAATGCACTCCTATACCATGAAATGACATTTTTTTCCGATTTAGTACTAAATGGGTCTCTTCACACCTAATTAAGACTTTCTTTAAATTATCCAAACATGCATTAAATGAAGTACCAAACACAGAGAAGTCATCCATAAAAATTTCAATGCAAGATTCAAGCATATCAGAAAAATAGCCATCATGCATCTTTGAAATGTAGCCGGAGCATTGCATAACCCAAATGACATGTGTATATATGCAAATGTACCATAAGGACATGTAAAAGTTGTTTTCTCCTAATCTTCCAGGGCTACCAAAATCTGCAAATATCCTTCATATCCATCTAAGGCACAATAAAAGTCATGTCCAGCTAATTTCTCAATCATCTGATCAATGAAAGGTAAAAGAAAATGATCTTTCCTGGTGGCATCATTCAACTTCCTATAATCTATGCACATTCTCCACCCAGTTACCTTCCTAGTGGCTATTAATTCATTTTTCTCATTTTTAACCACAGTGGTGCCTCCTTTCTTTGACACCACATGCATAGGGCTAACCCAACCAGAATTAGAAATGGGATAGATAATACCTACATCTAGAAGCTTTACTACCTCATCTTTCATTACCTCCTTCATGTGTGGGTTAAGTCTCCTTAGGGGCTGCACTATTGCCTTACTTCCATCCTCCATGAAAATATGGTTTGTGAAAAATGAAGGGCTTATACCCTTAATATCTGTAATGGACCACCCAATGGCCTTTTTATGGTCCCGCAGTACCCTCAATAACTACTTTTTCATGGTACCTGAAAAACAAGAAGAAATGATAACTGGTAAGTGCTCAAGTGGGTTAAGATAAACATACTTTAAATGATTCGAAAAAGGTTTACAGTCAAGAGAAGGGGGCTCTTCAATTGAAGGCTTCAGAAAAAGCTTGGCTAGTCGTTGGAGATGATCGTATGCTCTATAATGTGTTCAATATGCCTGCTCCAACTCAATTGCGATATCCTCCAACTCTTCCTGTAATTCTTCCCCTAACTCTTTGATCATTCCTTGTGCTTCCCCTTCCAACAAATCTGCACAAACAATAGAAGAATTATCAGGATCAGAAAAACAAATATCAATAAAATGGCAAGAGTCAAGAGTAGAAGGATGCTTCATAGAATTGAACACATCAAACACTAGTTCTTCATCTTGAAGTCTCAAGATGAGCTTTCCATGTTGTTCATCGATGATGGCCCTTATAGTGGCCATGAAAGATCTCCCAAGAATAATAGGAATGTCTAGATCTTCCTCCATATCAAGGACTAAGAAATCCATTGGGAAGATAAATTTCTCGGCCTTGACTAATACATCCTCGATGATTCCCCTCAGATAAGTGATTGACCTGTCTGCCAGCTGAAGTAAAGTAGTAGTGGTTTTGGGCTCAGCCAATCCTAACTTCCTGAAAATAGAAAGAGGCATTAAGTTAATGCTCGCACCTAAATCCATTAAAGCCCTATCTAGATGCAATTCACCAATAACATAAGGAATAGTAAAACTCCCTGGATCTTTAAGCTTTGGTGCTAGCTTTCTCCACAATATAGCCGAACACTCCTCATTTAAATTAACTGTGGCATACTCCTCCAGCCTCCTCTTATTAGATAAATTTTCTTTCAAAAACTTAGCATAAGAAGGCATCTACGCTACGGCCTCAACAAAAGCAATGTTTATATGCAACTTTTTAAATATCTAAAGAAAACGACCAAATTGCTTATCTAATTGCGTACCTTTTAACCTTTTAGGATAAGGAATCCGAGGTCTTATCAGATGTGTGATGTGGTCTATAAATAACTTTAGATTATCCTCTTTTTCAGCTGGTGCTTCCTTAGCCTCCTTGCCACTCTCCCTACTCTCATCTTCTTCACTCTTTTCCACTTCTTTATCCTTCTGCTTCTCCTTAACTTCTTCAAGCTATCTGCCACTCCTCATTAAAATTTCCTTTGCGTGTTCTCTTGGGTTGGCTTCGGTAGTGCTAGGTAATGAACCCGAAGGTCTTTCCTTAAACAAACTTGCAATCTAACTCATCTGATTCTCCAAATTTCTAATAGAAGATTCTTGATTCTGCATCCTAACCTCAGTAGTGGAAATGTACTTCGAGAGTAGCTCTTCGAGATTGGATTTCTGAAGTGGCATAGGATTTGGAGCCTTGAAATCTAAAGGTGGCTGTCTCCGAACATTGGATGACTGTGGTTGTGCCACCTGATCATTACGCCACGAGAAATGTGGATGATTCCTCCACCTGGATTGTAGCTATTAGATTATGGATCTCCTCGCTGTTTGTTATAATTGCCCATATAGTAAGCTTCTTCTTTCTCTTGAGCAAAAGGATTCCCAACCTGACACTCAGAAGATGCATGGGAATCTCCACCACAATGCTCGCATATGGCACAACTCCTCAATGAAGAAATTGCCCCTCCTTTTACACTGTGCTTCAAATTATCTAGTTTTTTCATCAAAACATCCATTTGAGCTGATAAAGCCACTGTATTGTCTACTACATGAGCTCCTATAGGTCGTCTAGGATGTCTTTCTGTATGATACTGAAAACTGCTAGTGGCCATCTCATCAATCAACTTGTAGGCTTAATCTGGCGTCTTTCTCATCAAACTACCTCCTGTGGTAGCATCTATGGTACTCCTGGTCGATAGGTTCATTCTTGTATAAAACGTATTGACCTTCTGCCATATAAAGAACCCATGACTAGGACACTGTGCCAACATATCCCAAAATCGCTTCCATGCTTCATATAAACTTTCATTTTCATATTGAGTGAAGGAAATGATCTCATTCTTCATCTTTGCAACCTTGGCGGGAGGGAAAAATTTCACAAAAAATAATGTCATCATCTCATCCTATGTAGTGATCGATCCCGACTGCAAACTATCCAACCATGCTCTAGCCTTATCCCTTAAAGAAAATGGGAATAACCTTAATCTCACCACATCTTAAGATACTCCATTCTGCTTGAAAAAATCACAAATATCCAAAAATGTCTCCAAATGGGTGTTTGGATCCTCCAAAGGTAATCCTCCAAACTGAGATAGTCTCACCATGGATGTAATGCTGTGAGGAATCTCAAAACTCACAGCCGTGATAGTCGGCCTTATAATGGAAGGCATGGGCCTATTATTGTGTCCCATAGTCAAATCCATCATGGTCAGCTCCCTTTTCTCTTCAGGACGTGTTATCAGGCCCTTATCGTGCTGTTCCATCTCTATAAACTGCTCTTCTCCAATCCTTTCTGTTGTGTTACTGCTCCGAGCCAATTGAGTTTGTTTACGCAACCTGCGAGCACTTTTTTCAATCTTAGTATCTAGTACAAATTCTCGGGCTTTTGACCACAAGTGAGCATAAACAAAATGAAACAAATAAAAGGCAAATAGTAACAGAACTAAAAATGGAAAATAAAAGACACCGAAATAAAGCAACGAAGCAAAAATTAAATTTGAGATAATTAATACCGTCTAACCTAATGACTCATAATAAAGAATTTATTCCCCGGCAACGACGCCCAAAACTTGTTGCGGTCTAAACAAAACAATATAAGTTAAATTCTATCTAGACCAATTAGAGGCAAGTGCACCCCGTCGACAAGTAATATAAATCGGTAAAAGCCGAATATCGTACCCAAGGGAAAATAAAACACGTAAGACAATTAAATTAAAAGATGAAAAATTACTCGAACGATAAAAAATTGGTTGATTTGAAAATAAAATAAATTAAAGTAAGCAAATTAAGGAAATCTGAAAAATGCAAGGTATGAATTAAAACGACTAGATTTAATCAAATGACAAAAATCGGTTAAGGTATTAGAGTTCAATTGGATTGGACACTAAAAATAAAATTGTAACGGTGGATTGATTTAGGAAATACTTCACTTACACAAGTTAAACCCAATATTTATAAGTGTTCCCATCTCTTCTAAATATGATACTTGGTTCATAGATAATTTGGAATAAAAGGTGTTAAATACAAGAAGCCTAAAATTAAGGTTTTAATCTTAGATATCCTCACACAAGATCCTAAGGTTGGTCTACACTTTAGTCTCAAGTATATCACTTGATTAATTTTCTATCAAATTAAATCCCATTGGTTATGTCATTCAATCATTTAAGGTCTTAATCTAGGTGATCAAGCTAAATTAGGACTAAATATGTATTCAATCAAGCAAAAATCAATATGAAAAAAATTATCCTAATCCAATATCAATCTTAACCTTAATCGAAAAGAAAAAATTATTCACATATATTCCTCAATGTAACATAAATCATGGTCATAACATATGTTTGCTTTGATTAAATCCACAAAAATTAAGCAACTACAAGGACATCAAGCTAAAAAAAAGACATAGCATTCGGATAATTAGCCAAAAGCAAATAAAAGAAAAAGATCCAAAGCCAATGAAAATTGAACACGAAGAGAACAAAATAAAGGAATAAACAAAAACTAAGATTGTCGAATGGGTGGCCTTGAAGAGCTCCACCATCCACCACTTCTTTTTACTTAAAACCTTGAGTGCCCACCAAAGAAAGATGTTCTTCTTAAGGTCGACACCTGAACAAACAAAATAACTCCACTTGGTTGTTCTCCAATAGTTTTTCTGCATCTCTCTCTCACCTTCTCTTTCTATTTTCACACCCCCCCTTTTTCTCACACAGCTCCACTCTTATTTTATCTTCATCTATTTGCTCACTCATTCATGCCTATTTTTCCTCCTTTCACCAGGTGCCACATTTCTTCTTTTATCTTCACCTGCTACTTAGCTTTTTCTTTGTATCTCCACGTAACTACTTAAAAGTCTACCACAACGTGTGGAAATGCAAGATTTTTCGGTAGAGGCTGCTTGAATTTCTTTTGTCTCTAGTGTGTGGAAAAAATGGAGGCATATGGAGGCTGCTGTAACGGTTGTGAGGGGAGAGTGTACTGCTCTCTATTTTCATTTATGGAGGCTAGGTTTTGTGGAGGTTGTTGACGTGAAAAATGGGGTTGTACAAGACTTGAGTAATGAGTGGAGTTGTAAGCTTTGGAAATCAATGGATGCAGCTTATTGTTTTGTGCATAAGTGGTAGAAGAATGGAGGCTAGGTTTGTCTTCATGTGTAGTTTGAGCTGGATGGAGGCTGCTGCATATGTGAGTGGCGTGAATAAAGGCTTGTGTTTGAGTGGGGGCTGCTTTTGGAGTGGAGTGGAGAATGAGATATTTCAAGGTCAATTTTGACATTGCATAAAACATAAATGGTGAGGATTTAGGAGATAAAATTTTATCAGTGTCTTTTTCTTTGATTTAGTTACAATATGAGAAATTTTATCAGTGTCTTTTTCTTTGATTTAGTTACAATATGAGACTTTATTCATGGGATTTCACCATCTGAGTCAAAAGTTATGATCAAAACATCGCTGAAAGGTCATTCTGGCAATCCAAAATCTAATGCAAATTTCATTAATTTATTTCTCCTAAATTTTAGCTCAGAAAAATCTACAATTGGTTTAAAGAAATCCACCAATGAGTCAAGAGTTTAAGTATGAAATTTCAAAATTTTTGGCTAAACCAATCTTGAGATAAAAATCCCACAATCACTAAAGGTCAAGTCTGTCAAAAACTCAAAAACAGTGCAATTCGAGTCTATTTGTTTTATTTGTCCATTTTACATCATTGAACATCGAATAATGCTAAAACATGATAAAATAGCTATAGATGAACATAAATGACTCTTAATTAAGTCCTAAAGATATATGAAAATATAAGTGTATCAATGCGTTTCTTTATCCCTGTTACAAATTAATCTATATTTATTTTGTGAATTTGTTCCTTGTTGATTTAATACGTATTCTAGTGTTTAAGATAATTATGCATGCTTATACTTGATAATAAACCAATAAATAAATCAAAAGTAATTAAATTAGATTATGTAATGAGAGTTGGCAATTTAATAGTCCTGCAATTATGTAATTAACAATCATTTGAATGGAGATCTTGTTTGAGAACTTAAATATCTATTAGTTAGCTTTAAATCTAATTGAAAATTTTAAGGAAAGTTTTGTGAATCAAGAGGTTACAGTTATGGAATTTTCATATTCAGTAAGGGTTAAATGATTAGATCTTGAGAGAAAGTAATCAATACTTTGGGAAATCTAGGATCAAACACATAATTGAATTAACAAGAGCAAGGGAACATAATAGGGAAAGAATAGTTCCTAGATGTTCAATCTTGATCGATCTCAATTTTATTAGTAGCTTAGCTATTTTATTGTTTATTTATTTCATTTATTAATTTGTTTTACTTTTGTTATTTTTATTCAATTAAATTTTTTAGTACCTTAGATAAATTTTTTGTTAGTACCTTAGATAAATTTAGGTTCAGATTGTTAGTTATTGCATAATCCTTCTGGGAATGATACCTTTCGATACTACAATATACTATCTATTACCTCCAGGTATTTAGAGTTTTATTGGATATAAAACTTGCTCAATTATTTTATGGTAGATCAAGTCCATACAAAGTATATAATGTGCTTTTATTTGGATTATATTCAAGTCCATACGAAGTATATAATGTTCTTTTATTTGGATTATATTTCAATCTTAAGTGTAATTTGAAAGGGCCTAGAGAGTAAATTAAGAGGTTAATATAATTGGGGTTAGCAACAGATAGGAGTAGCAAGTCACTAGCATAAGTTAGTTCAAAGATCTTCAATTTTATTAGAAGATTTTCAATTTTAAGCATTTACAATAGTAAGTGAAGCCTGGTTCTTTAAATATGCTTATACAGAGCATTTTTGGCAAACACTTCCATGATAATTGCAAATAAATAAGGGGATAGAGGATCCTCTTGTCTCAAGCCCCTAATAGCCTTAAAAGCTATAGATAGTTCCCCATTTATTAAAATGGAGTATGATATAAATGAGAGGGGCATGCTTGATTCTATAACACAAACTGATGACAGAACCCCATATCCTATAAGGTGTATAGGATGAAGCTCCAACTAAGTGAGTCAAATTCCTTAGCAAAGTCAATTGTGCAAGCACAACTTTTGATCAATCTATCATAGTTATAACCTCTAAAGAGTTCTTGAGTGATGAGGATATTATCACTAATTTTCGAACCATGTTTTGTAAGGCGCCAACATATATCGTAGAAGAATTATAGTATGTCTAGGGTGAATTAATAAGAAGTTAACATAAAGATTTAAGTGTATCTGGGCATAGTACGGGTCATAAAGATAATTAATTTAAAAGACAGGGGAAAACTGGTAATTTCATAATTTAGGCATGCATATGAACAATAATAAGATATGGACTAGAATGAAATCAATTGATGACTCTTTATGCCAATGCGGGAATTAAAGGAAGAAGAAGGACCAAATGTGCAATTTTTCCAAAAATCAACATATGGACCAATGGTATTGAAGCATATGTGTAATACTCGAAACTTCTTAATGTAGGAAGAGGGACATGTATAGAGTGTTTTAACTCCAAAATTTTCTCTTCTCACCTCTTTTCTATTCCATCTCCTTAATCACATCATTTTGCATAAGGAATCAAGTTAATCCTAGGTGAAAATTAAGGTAAAAGCTTGTGGCTTTTGTTCTCATATTCATCTTTCTTGCTTTGCTCATGAAGAGCTCGAATTATAAGGTTGGATATAGAACTGAGATATGAATTTGTGGGGTTCTAGTTGGTGAATCAAGCAAAGCCAAAGGGGGAGAGAAGGAAGAGTACTAAAAGAAGAGCTAATTGTCAAATTTCAATGTTTGGGACTCCACTTAGTTAATTTCTATATTTTTTATATTTTAAAACGTATAAAGATTGATTTAGGAATGGAATGGTTGCTAAAATAGTGATTTGGTGTTACTTTGCATGAATTGGTTGAATATGACATGAGAGAGTCACGTTTAGTGAAATTCTGTTATAGGTTCTCAGTTCACTCAAACCATTCCTATTGTTTTGGCCATAACTCAGGCTACAGTCCTCCAAATTAAGTGATTCCAATTGCAAATTGAACTTAAGACATAGAAATAAAATTCTATTTAAGATAACCTGACCTAATTATGGCTATGTAATATTAGAAATTGCGATCGAAAATGATGACATGATGTTTCCCTGTATTGGAGTAGCTTGTGATGTTTGGAACTTCTCTCATGACTAAGAATTCCAAATGGCCTAATCTTTGATGATATGGAAATTAGAGACATATTAAAACAAATTTTTAGAAGACCTTAAAGCCTAATTTGAATGTTTATATGTGAAAATTATGGAACAAGCTCAGAATGTCGTGTTATTTGCTTTTAAACTGATTTGTTTGCCTATTTTCAGACCCACCGTGTGCTTAGCCCATTTTGCACTACTTTAAGTGCTTTATTTCTATTTTTCTTTCAATGAACCATATCAGAACCTTTTATTCTTTATGAAAATTTGCAAACACCAAGAAATAAATAAAATATGACTTACCATATTTTAATGAGGGTGATTGAACATTGAAATTTAAGATTGAACATAATGCATGCTAAAGAAAAATTACATGTATATAGATGATTTGTGTTCATATTCATTGCTTATATGTGTTTAGTATGGCTATACAAGTTCATATACTAATTTTGTACTAATTTTGTGAAGATAATTAAGTAAAATTTAACATGTTTTATATTTAAATGAGGTATAGGAATTGAAATTATGTGAATGAATCTCGAGAAACATAACTAAACAAAACTTATACAAAATAAATCATACAAGTACTTGTGATTTGAATATTATCCTAATGGTGATAAGTTATCAATTTCATGTATGAACTTAAAAATAGATTTTATGTTTTCAAATAAATATCATGTAACTGTCAATAAATTAATTACGAAATTGGAAAATGATTAAAGAAAAAGTTACATAGCCCGCTTCATTGTCTTGGAGATGGATAGATAGACACAGCTATAGGGATACAATGCAATTGCTACAGTTGACACCACTAGTGTCTTCATTTCGAGACTATAGTGTCTTTACAGTTCAATACCTTCGAGTATCCGTAGTTTGATACTGTTGAGTATCTATAGTTCGATGCCTTCGAGTATCAACAATTTGATATCTTCAAATATCTATAGCTCCTAGTTTCCAAACCCATAAGAATGTGCAAGCCTAACACAAAAAGGATATTAAACAGTAATAAATAAAGATACAATATGACAACATGAATAATTTATATTAATGAGCTTTGGAAACTAATATTTGGCTTATAAATGTGAATTTAAAGCATGTGGTTGAAGCATATTTGCATTGTGTACTTTGCTTAATGATGCCATCATTGTCTACATGAGTTTATAATATTTATGAATATGTGCGTGCTTAGTAGATGATTGTTGTAAGTGGTCATTCAAACTAAGAGTTTCCCAATTAAGCTTTCAAGCTTAGCACGTTTGTTAATTAGTTTAGGTCTAATTAATAGGAGTAAGGCATAGGGATCATCTGCTAGGACTAAGGTCAAATGTTATAAGTAAAAGTACCTTTAAATGTGTCTTTTGATTAAAGAATGGTTTTATATGTAATGAGGGAAATTCTAGTTTCTTAACAGTTTGTAATTAAGAATTTAAGTTGTGCGTATCTCTTTTGGATTACCATATTAATTTAATGATGTAAAACTAATTTTAAATCATATTATTAAGGGATATGAAATTTTGCAATATGTACATGTACAAAATTAAATAGAATTGTATGCCATGAATGTATGTACTAGAATTTTAGGTACTATGTTTGTGGGTGGTTGTAGGTTTCATACAAGGGTGTTACATTTTGTGGTATCAGAGTTATGTTTTACGCGACTCTGGCTAATAAGAGTCTAGTTATGTATGATATGGTTTGGCTTTTGTGTTAGCCTAATGCAGATGCCCTATTTTCTTATAGATAGTAGAGATGGAGAGACCTCGTGAAACATATAAGGAGTCAACTGATAGTGTGGAGGGGAGAGATCAATCAGTTTTGGATCCTCTTGAGCCTCCAAGGGGTGAAATATCGGTACTGTCAATACCTAGGGAGATGTTTCTAAAGCTCCCCCATGATACAATGAGATTAATGGATATAAAGTTATCAATAGATCGACTAGCCTATGATATACATATGACAAGTCCATTGGGCCATAGTGTATATATGAATAGAGTGAATAGAGATTGTCCTGTTATGATACAAGGAAAATAGTTTGTTGCTAATCTGATAAAGCTACTCTTACATTAACTTGACTTGATTTTGTGCATGGATTGTTTGTCCAAACATCAAGCTATAGTTGATTAAGGGTAGATAGTTGTTGGAAGACCACTTGAGGTTAAAAGAACCTACGCTTATAAGAAAGGGCAAAGATGACTTTTTGCATTCATTAAGGGCAAAATTGGAAAATCAAAAATTTTGTCTTAAGA
>JANZXR010000007.1:28378499-28393404 GCA_027575705.1 Erythroxylum echinodendron
GAAACTTATTATTCATAAATAAAGAAACAATTTCTAAATTAAATTGAATAATAATTCTCTAAACAAATATAATCATAGTTATAATTTATCTCAATTAAACTGAAATAAATATATTTAATTAAGAAAAAACTTTCTTAATTTCTTAAGAAAACACTTTTCTTAATTTAAAGAATCAAATTAATTAATTTCAATCTAATTGAAACCAATTAATTATAATTTAAAAATTATTTTTCTAAAATAATTTTTAAAATAAATTAAGAATGAATGTAATTATTAATCTTAATCATATTAAGAAAAATAATTACTGTAATTTTGAAATTAAGATCTCATCTCAATTAATATAATCTCATTATATTTATAATTTCAAACATAATCTAATTTTGAAAGAAATTATTTAAAACTTTTGCTTGATTCAATTATTGATTTGATAACCAATTTAATTTAATAATTCAACTCTTGAAAATTAAATTAAATTCTAAAATCTTTCCTAATAAAAATTCCTTTTGAAAACAATTTTTAAAATTTGGTAAAACACTTTTCAATTTTATTAGGAGCATAAATTAATTTAATCTCTATTAAATTAATATAATATTTAAGGGTTTAAAACATTTAAAACACTTAGGGTTGGAGGGGCGTCACAAGCCAGATGAACGCATGTGGTCAAAGTAAGGTTGACTGGTGCGTGCAGTGCATGCGCCGATCAACGTCTGCCACCAACCCTTCTAGAGGACGGTGGGTGCGTGTCCCACGCGTGCCCATCGTCTTCTCTAGAGGCGTCTATTGGCTTCTCCACAACTTCCCCTCCCACGTTTTTCTGCTGCTCTCAACCTCCACCCACATTGCAAGTTACGAACCCATGTTTGTGCCATCATCCATCGGTGCTCATAACCATCCACACTGGAGAAGTCACCGGCGTCCTCTCCATCGCCTCCCTGCTGCTGACGCTTCACGTCATTAGATGCCATCCAGTGGCGTTGAGCGATGCCCATCTGTGGCATCACACCCGATGCCACAGACATCAGGAGCCATCTATTGGCATTGTGCGATGCCCATCTGTGGCGTCGCATGCGATGCTGCAGGTGACCCAGTACAAGGCAGTAAACACAATAAGAAAACAAAAAAATGCAAGCATGTGGAAAAACAAAATTTTCCAGAAGGCAAATCATAGGGGCTTGTTCGAATTAGGGATTTGAATATCACTATCCAGAAAACTTGGGCAGTAACACAAACATGGCTTTCATCGCAGACGCAGGTGTTAGAGAATTCTAGAAGCAAAAGAAGAAACAAACATATGTTTTATTCATGATTTAGACTAATCTCGGAGAAAGACTGAACCTTTCAACCCAAATGGAAAATACTAACGTTCTGGAAACAATTTCCAGAAACATCGCATAAGGGATGCAAATATTACGTTTCAGAAAGTAGAGAATAAGGGCGGCAGTCATTTAGGGATTTCAAACAAAACGCAAAGGATTTAAGAAAACCCTAAACAATCAGAAACGCAAATCATCGAATATGCTCTCAAAGAGCAAAACATAAAACAAAAAAACAGTTTCTCCAGATATCAAAATAATGATCAATCGGGAAAATAATTCCCAAAACACGATATACATAAACAGAAACAATTTCCACAAATGTGAAGTGGCTTTGAGTAAACAATTTCAAAAATTGTTAAACAAGAACAGTCAAGGATATTACTTCAGAAAAGACAAATACCGAACTTGAATTACTTAAATTATAAATTATAATTCTAATTTATAATCAGAATTAGATAAACTATAATTCTAATTCACAATCAGAATTAGATAAACTAAACATTCTTTGAATTTATCTTTAATTCTCCAATTAAACAATTCATAATCATAAATCATGATTGACATCTAGCAACATGTCATGATTACCCAAATATCAAGAATGCCAAAGTGATTGACTTAACATGTCCATACATGGCTATAATGTATAATTTAATCCTTTCATCCTTCAATATTCTAATTGGACAGAGTATGGATACAGTGTCTACTCTTATCATCCAATCATATTTGTTCTTATTAATTAGTAATTGATTTATAATTGAAATTTGAAAACACCTTTTCAAATGTCAATTTACTCTGGCCAGAGAATTCTATAAATCATTACTAATCAAGAAAAGTAGAATATTCACTCTAATTACTTTAGAGTGACAAATCCTATATTGACTTACTTAACTATCTACACATAGTTCATACTGTATCCAATTACTACCGACTGAATTTTCTTAGGACAATTCATAAGTAGCATCAAAACACAGTAATTACCACATTAGATACCTTTATAATTTCAAGTCTGAGGATCAATTATACAACCATCATTATGAGATAATCCATAGGCACAGAATAATATTCCATTCAGAATTCTTATAATCAGGTCAGCTTAGTGACTTATTCTCTAATAATCACCCACACATTAGTTTAAGTATCTTTATACTTCAATTTATGAGATCAATTACTTTCTTCATAAGAAAGAAACATACTGTGTGCTAGTTTTACCTTTTCAAAAATATCCCGTCTTGTTAAAACTACAATTAGGAAGATTTAGGAATGATACATAAGTGTAAATTGAATCTCATAATTATGATCTCATCTTAATTTCAATTACAGAGTAATTATTCCAAGGATTTTATCTTTAGTATTAAAACATAAAATATAATTAACATATAAAGATAAAGAATGCCTTTATTAATAATTATTACTAAACTACAACCAAAACGATTGGCTGCAGGGCATAAACCAACAATGTCATGCTTATTTATTTCTTGTAAGGCCTTTTATTAAATAAGAGCAAGTTGCTTTTATGATTATAACAAGACATAATAATTTCAAGTTTGTTTCTCATTATTTTATTGATAAATATGCCTGTAAAAATGATAATGATGTTGCATGTTTTGAGATGACAATACATAAAATTGTACCTATTTTTGGCTTGAATGACATGGCCTCTAGATTTAGAACGTGACCCATATATGAAACTATAACATTTTTTTATTTCTTAAGGATTAGAGGATGATGGATGAGCATGTAATTTTTTTATAAACTTAAAAGATACAATATGCTTATGTGATGATTTAGGTGTAAAATTATTATGTAAATACTTTCCCTTTACAAAAATTGTCTTGGTATTGGATGGTACACTTCTATAAAGGAAAACAATCTTATGCTTATCATTAGCGCACTTTCAGGTTTCAAGAATGAAATTCAATTCTTCACTTTGTAGAGTGAACATAAAACATGTATCTCACGTGATGCAAAATAAAAGTGTAAATGCCATGTGAAGAAGACTTATGAGAATATGGATTATAAGCATTTTTAGCTCTTCATAGATCATATAGGTAATATAATGTTCTCTTTCAGATATATGAAGGGTTAGGAAATCTCCTTCTCTGATAATTAGTCCTAACAAATGATTAAACATATGACATGCTCTTTTCACAAATATATGACCTATAGTGATTTTGAGGAAATGTCATACTTCATTTGTTTTTTAATAAGGCCTATAATAAATAAAAGCAAGTTGCTTTAATGATTGCAATGAGAAATTATAATAATTTTAAGCTTGTTCCATATTATTTTTATGATGAAGATTTCTATATGAATTAAAATGATATTGTATGTTTTGAAATGACCTTGTATAAAATTGTACTTATTTTTGCTTGAATGGCATGTACTTTTAGTTTAGAATGTGACTTATATATGAACACACATAAATTTTTTATTGTTTAAGGTCTAAAAGTGATGATTTAGCATTGTTAGCTCAAGATTTGTTATTCATGATTTTGATGATAACTATATAATATTTTAAAATTCAAATTTATTTATTTGAATAGGTAACGATATAATTTTTAAACGAATGTTTCTTTTCTTGGAGGATCCTTCTAACGAACTTACCTTATTTATTAGAAATTCTTGCACAATATTTGAAAGGATATTTCTAATTATATAATTCAACAATCAGCTCTGAGAAATTGTCAAAATTTTTATTAACATGTGGATAATGGAAGATTCTAGCAAAGATGATATCAAAGATTCTTCAAACTTAAAGTCAACTCAAAATATAAGTGGAGCAAAGGCTAGTTGAAGAAAATGTTTATTTAAGGAAGAGCCACTGCATTTTTGAATGAGTCAGATTTTTAAAATAATACGAGTGGATGAGTATACTTTCATGCTTAGACCAATTAACTTGATTTTGAGTAAAAGGAAATTAGCTTGTTGTGATAGATGAATGTCACTTTTCTTTGGTAAGAATTTGAGCCCTTTTGAAATATTAAACACCAAATTCAAGTATTATTTGTGGAGAGTGTTCTTTTATGATTAAGGAACTTTAAAGCTTGCTTACAAATACTAGTTAAGATCGCATAATCTTATGCATAAATTTAGATGATGACGGCAATTAGTATTTACCTTTTTTACGTAAAAAGCCACCATAATGTTACCTTTAGTGAACCCCCTTTAATCTTAATATATAACATTTTCTTTCTTTAAATCCAAAATATGAGCCTTGACCTTAATTATTTATCCTCTCCATTGTACCTACCATAAGTTAAGTTAAGAATTTGAATGTGTATAATTGGGTTTGAGGAATAATTGCTTTAATAAGTATGGGGGAATTATAGGATATAGTTGGCTATTGCATTAGGAATGGGTATGATTGTAGTAACTATCTCTTCTCTATATTTTTCTTTTTTTATTTTTTTGTTCTAAACAAATAAATTTAAAAAGAGAGAAATAAAAAAGAAAAAGAGAGAAAGAAAAGAAAAAAAGAAAAGAGAAAAAGAAAAGAAAAGAAAACGAAGGAAGAGAAGAGAACCAAAAAAAGAAAAGGAAGAGGAGAGATATAATAAGGGGAGTACTAATTTTGTTAACTTGAAAGGAAAGAATTGAGTGTTTTATGCTTCATTGTTTGTATTACTTTAAATGCTGAATTTGTTCTATGGTTTTAAATTGTAATTTTCCTTTTTTATACCATTAGCCCAGCCTTATTACAACCAAAATAAGGATCTTTGGATTGATGCTTATGTTTGATATGTGTTGCGGTCTAAACAGAACAATATAAATTAAATTCTATCTAGACCAATTAGAGGCAAGTGCACTTCGTCGACAAGTAATATAAATTGGTAAGAGCCGGATATCGTATCCAAAGGAAATTCCAACATGTAAGACAATTAAATTAAATGATAAAAAATTACTCGAACAATCAAGAATTGATTAATTTGAAAATAAAATGAATTAAAGTAAGCAAATCAAGTAAATTTGAAAAATGCAAGGTATGAATTAAAACGACTAGATTTAATCAAATGATAAAAATCGGTTCAGGTATTAGATTTCAATTGGATTGGAAACTAAAAATAAAATTGTAACGGTGGATTGATTTAGGAAATACTTCACTTAAGCAAGTTGAACCTAATGTTCATAAGTGTTTCCTTCTCTTCTAAACCCGAATCACCTACTTGGTTCATAGATAATTCAAAAGGCATTAAATACAAGAAGCCTAAAATTAAGTTCGTTAATCTTAGGTATCCTTACATAAGATCCTAAGGTTGGTCTACACTTTAGTCTCAAGTATGTTGCTTGATTAATTTTCCGACAAATTAAATCTCATTAGTTATGGCATTCAATCATCTAAGGTCTTAATCTAGCTGATCAAGATAAATTAGGACTAAATATGTATTCAATCAATCAAAAGTCAATACTACAAAAATTATCCTAATCCAATATCAATCTTAACCTTAACTGAAAAGAAAAACTTACTCACATATATTCATTAATGTAACATAAATCATGGTCATAATATATGGCTGCATTGATTAAATCCACACAATTAAAATAAATAAGGAACAAAAAAGAAAACAAATTAAGAAAACCCCCTTTTTCACAGCTGTATTTTCTCGCACCACTAGCTTCAATACATTTAATCTCCACCAGCTGCAACAATTTCTTTTTATATAACCAGCTGCAACATTTTTCTCCTCAACCTATGGAGTGTCCCTAGCAAACGTGTGTTTGCACCATGCTTTCATTTTTCCTTCACCAGTTCAACATTCCCTTCTTTTCCAACCACCAACTTCAATGTGTTTTGAGGCCACAAGCTGCTGTAACGTGTGTGTGTGTGGAGTGGAAAGTCTCCTAGCTTCCAATGTTGTTGTTTCAGCCTTTTCTTTCTCCACCAACTAACATTTTCCAGCTCACATGTGTGTCCCCAGCTAATGTTTTTGGTGTGTGAAATGAATGACACCTTCAGATGCTTCAGGTTCCTCTTAGCACTAGCTGTTTTTAACGTTTTTGTTTCCACCCAACCCACTGCCACGTTCCTTGCCTATACCACCAGCTGCAACGTGTGTTTCTCCTCTTCAGCTCACCCATATACCCTTCTTCATGCACTAGCTGTCTATGTGTCTTCTTTCCACCAGCAGCTAGATGTTAAGCCACTAGCCTCCAACATTGTAAGTGGAGAGTTTCTTTAGTAATGGTGCAATGTGAGTGGAGAGAAGTGTCCAAGAGTGAGTGTGGTCTTTAACGTGAGTGGAGAGGAGTGAGGGCTATGTTCTCCAAAGCCACAAGCTGCTACGTTCTCTCCACCAGCTATTTTATTTATTTTATGTCTACCATGTGCAACTTGTGAGTGGAGAGTGTTGAATGAGGGCTGTAACGTGAGTGATTGAGTGGAAGATGCGTCAAAAAATGGGATGGGGTGGCTTGATTTTGGTGTAGTCAAATGGATGCCTTTTTGGTTGTGTTGTACATGAGTGGTGGAATGATGGAGGCTAGGTTTGTCTTCATGTATAGCTTGGGCTGGATGGAGGCTGCTTTGGTTATAAGTGGCATGAATAAGGCTGCTGCATGTGTTTGTGGAAAATGGAAACAACTAGATGGAGGCTGCTTTTGGAGTGGAGAATGAAATGTTTCAAGGTCAATTTCGACAGTGCATAAAACATAAATAGTGATGATTTAGGAGCTGAAATTTTATCAGTATCTTCATCTTTGAGTTAGCTTCAATATGAGACTTGAATCACGGGATTTCTCTATCTGAGTCAAAAGTTAGGATCAAAACATTGTTAAAAGGTCATTCTGGAGATCCAAAAGTTTACGTATAAGTCAAGAGTTTAAGTATGAAATTTCAGAATTTTTGGCTAACATTGTGACCAGCCCTCATGAGGGTGACAAACAAAATCACTCATGTGACATGTTTTTCCTTTAATTTTTCTAGTTATTACGTGGCATCCACAAGTTGAAGGATCGAAAACCTAAATCAAAAAATAGACTACAAATAGAAGTAATAGAGGTTATTGGCGGGGACACTTATTGTTCACATCTAAGACACAACCGAGAGACCTTCGAGGAAAAAAGAAAGAAGGTGGAGAAGAGAGGAGAGAAAGCAGAGAGAGTTGGTTGAGGTGAAGAAGAAGAAGAATAGTAGGGAGTGGAAACAACTTAGGCATCTGATCATCTTGGTGAGAACAAAGCAGAAGCAGAAAGCGAGAGCCAATGCAGAAAGTTTGAGTGTCGCTGGATATCAACGTAACTCCCTCATCCAAACACTCATTTGCTCATTTTGTTTATTATTTCTCTGTTTTTTTACTGAACTTATTCCTCTGTTAGTTGATAAACTCATACTTTGTTAGCTTTTGCTAGTTAATTTTAGTTATTTACTTGGTTTGTTGCTCTAATACTTCTCTTATACTGATAAAGATAGGATTGAAGTTTATGAAGATGATGAATCTTGTTATTTCCATTATGGGCTGATCTCTTTTTCTTGAGAATTAATATAGCTATTTTAGTTAAGTATGCATGATTAAGGAATTGTGTTATTGTCTTATGTTTGCTATAGTTTCTGAACTGAATGGATGTAATAGCATGATCAAACATTGCATCATTTTGGTATTAAATGAAGGATCAAGAGAAGAAGTTTAATATGGAACGAGAAACTATAGACGCTTAGGTTAAGAACTAGAAAATATTAACATAAGTGGTAATTAGTAGTCGAGTTTCCATAATTAATTCAGATGATAACTTGTCAAATACGAAAATTAGATTTAGTTTATTATTCAAGTTGATCTTAGAACCCAACTATTAATTTTAGTAAGACAACTATCCAATCGTTCCCCTTAATCATGAATAGAGGATTAAATTAGTGAAATTAATTCTCAAGAGTTTCCCATTTATTTGTTTTTGCTTCTGGTTGAATCAATTTAATTTTTTGATTTTCTTTAAAGCCTTCACTCAACAAATTGAGATAGAATAATTAGAATTGCATCTGTTTTTATTTTTGTTCAAGGTTTATTTGAGTGGACCAATTTCAATTCCATGGAAGATGATCCTGGGTAATCAACTACAACTACCTTGTATACTTGCAAGTAAGATAGCCTAGGTATTTTTAGAGCTTATTTTGGGCACAACAATAAGCTCCTTACAATCTCCTCTGGAGAAAATTTTACCTATTGGATGCCAATACTTCCCCAAAGTTGCTAGTGAGGGACATTATTGGTATGAAACTTTATTACAATCTTACACAAGTTAATCCTCTTTATCCTCTCGAAGAAACGGAATTACGATTAGAAGTTATTAGTTACATCAACATTTATGCTCATCTTTACAAATCCAACCCGTTTCTTTGGTGAAGTTAACTCGTCTATGTAGATTAGCTTGCCAATGTAATTCGCAAGTGAGCTTAATACATACTGGTGAAAATTGACCTATAATGGGACTTGCTTTAGATGGATCTCTTCAAGTTTAATTCTTAGCCTCCATATCAGTAAGAAAAGTGGTTGGTTATTAATGTGCCAAGGACCCATCTTGATTATCTTTTGAGTAGAAGATGAACTAGCAAATATGAACAGAAATAGGTGGTCCTCATTTAGTAACCTGACTAGTAAGCCTCAGTTCTTGCATTATTTAAATGCTCATTGCTTAACTAAAGGGAAGCTAGATGCTTCCATAAAAAGAACCTTACCATAGTCAAAGACTAGGAAGCTGCTTCCTTCTTCAAGGTTTCCAAAGATGGGGAGAAAACCAGTTCACCATTCGCCAAATAGGGAGATGGTAATGGAGTGTTATAGAAGATTCTTCAAAATAAACTTTTCACAAGTGCAACTTAGACTCTAAACTACCCTCAGCCTGAATAGTTGTTAGGGAGGCAGGTCTCTTCTAAAGAGCAGTCTTAGAGGGCAAAGGAGGAACTTCCATAAACGAGCTCTGTCCAAGGTTTAAGATTTGCACCAAAGAAGCCATAGACAGGTGTAGGTAGCAGGGAGTTTTAAAAATTGTTTACCAAAAACATAACTTAAATGGGAAGGAGAAAATAAAAGATAAAAATGCCCCTAAACTAGTGGCCCAGTAGAGATTGGAAAGAGAAGTTTTAGTGGGAAGAATAAGAAGCTAGAGATTTCAGACGAAGGGCAGCTGCAAAGGAAGAGGGAAGGAGGGAACTCTCTTACTAGCCATTGTAGATATGTCTATTTACTTTTATTTTACTATCTAATGGTTTGTTGCACCTATATAAATAAGTTGTAGTGGTGAATCTGTAAAAAAAACTAGCTGCCCCATGTTCAGCAAAATATGACTTACTACTACTGATATTCGTGAAAATATATTCTTAGATATTTTGTTTGATTTTGATGTCAAATTTCCTTGCTTTACATTTTTATTTTTTCGGTAATTATGATAAATTGACCATATGATACAATTAGTTAAAATTGGAGGCTATTTTGTGTAAAAGTAAAACAAAATCAAAATTCTTAAGGGAACATAATTAGGCCCATGGCCATGTGATAGCCCATGGCCCATATAAATCAAATGCAAAAACAAATACAACCTAAGTAGAAACTACGTGGTGATAAGGAATGTACATAGAGCGACATGGCCTGAATCATGACCTTATTAGAGATTGTGCACTAAGTTCAAGAGAAATAATAGGACCACTATCTAGGGACGTGGTTATGCTAGAGACCCTATACTAATTTAAGGAAAAATAAAAAGATCCAAGGTTTAGAAAATTGACTGTGTTAGAGACCATGTAATAATTTCAAAGAATTTAGACAAATCCACAACTTAGGCCACATTCATGGGCAATCCATGTCTAAGGGCATAAAAAAAATATACAGTTTAAAAACCCTAAGTATTAAGAAATTATTAGAATTTTATACTTTAGACACATCTTTTCCTTTTTAAATGTTACGGTTAGTAGTCATGATGTCCAAGAACCCTCAAAAGGCTAATTTTAAGATTGTTCTTATTGAAGAATTCATATCTAGATATCATCTCAACCATCTTGACATCAATGAAGTCAAGATTTACATTTATATTTTTTTATCATGTTTCCCTCATCTTTGTCTATTACTTACGTTTATACAAGGAAAAATCTAGTTTATACTTTTGTATGGATTACTTTGTTTATACAAGGAAAAATCTAGTTTCTACTTTTGTATGGATTACTTTGTTCTAATTTATGGAATATATATAAAAGTTGCCTTTGATTAATCTTAATGTATGATTTAGTAACGCTAGCAATTAGATCTAATTTAGTTCACTTGTGGATGCCTCGAGGGATCATACTTGTGAGTAAACCATGATTTAGGTAATAAGAATTAAACGGGATGTCCAAGAGAGACCTACTTGATCTTTATGGTATTCAAATGAAAACTTTTATGAAATTTCAAAAACATAGTTCATTTAAATGGATGCTAACATTGGTAACGATGTATGTTAAACCAACTAAAAAGTAGATGACTATAACTTGAGAGAGTATAGTTTTAGTGTTTAGAGGCTCGTGTTGACCTAGGTAAATATAAACATTCTAGGTTGATCGATTCATAAAGTAAAAAGTAATATCAGGGGAATTACTTGTCTAAAAATTAGTATATGATTGAACTCCCATTTGATAAATGGTCTTATTATTGATTCTCTTGGCTATTTGGTTAGGTTTAGTTTTGTTTTATATTTCTTAATCAAAATTCATAAAAATAAAGCTTTTATTTGTTTAATTTCAACTAGTTAGTACATTTAGATTTTTTAGTCAATATCATTTTTTAGGGGATTGAATCCTAGTTACGACTCTATTCCTTGCTGAGGAAAACTAAATTTGTTTTTGTTAGTGAAAATAACAATAATAATTAAAATTGGAACAACTTATCTGAAATGCAAGGGGTTGTGAAAATCACTGCCTTAAGTCAAAAATTCACTCTCTACGGTGCAGCAGGACAATGGGATTTGATCCCACCTTCTCCACCAACTTCGGTGCACTCTAAGGGGCGGAGTAGGTACTTTCTCTGAGAATTAATAAAAATAGACAAAAGTATAATAGACAAGATAAAAAGATATGTGCGTAAAAATGTTTTTTGTGGAAAAAGATGTGTCTTATTTAGAGAAAATGAGAAGATGTGTAATCGAGGGAGTGAGTTAAAGAATGTAAGTGAGGGGTTTTTTATAGTAGAAACAATGACAAGAGGCATTAAGTGATATTAAAGCAAAAGAAAATGTTGAAAACATTAAAAGTCATAATATCTATAATAACTATTAAACGTTATAACTTTAATGGATAATAGAGTTAAGAAAAGATAAATCAAGTTATGGACCAATAACACCAATAATCCCCCACTTGGTCCAAAACTTGAGAAACAAACTGTAACGATCTAGGCAAAAAATAGGTGAACAACTAGGTGAACTAAGTCTTGAACTTGTTGTCCAAGAAACTCAGAGACAGAACATGCTAGAGAAATAACTGCCTCAAAATACCTTGATCTCATGATTGATCTAGAAAGATAGCCCAAATACTATCATAGGAAGGTGACTAACCCCCCACAATTACATAGGTGAGTCCATCAAGTGTGTACTACTCATACCACCCAAACTTGGACTATGGAACTCATTAAGGATTAAACAATCCAACCTCATCAAACATAGTAAAGTTATGCTAGGGATGCAATTTAACAACTGAATATATCTCAGTATTATTCCATAATCAAAGTACAAGTAAGTAGTCACCGCATAACTTCGTTTGACCTATTGAACTTGGTTTTCCAAGATGGGTGTCTATCATGAGGTTACTACAAAATTGGGCTCAAGCTCAACCCTTTAGCATGCTCTAAAACTAGTTTACTACATAAAGCTTTTGTAAACGAATTCGCTAAGTTTGTCTCTAACTTGACACAGTCCAGAGAGATTATACTATGTCTAATTAAAGTACAGACAATTTTATTTCTCAATCTGATATGTCTACTTTTGACATTATATACCTTGTTCTTGGCAACATGAATGGCAACCTGCGAATCAAAATGAAGGAATACAGAAGGAATTGGTTTTTTCCTAAAGTGAGATATCTGCTATGAGATTCCTTAGCCACTCAACTTCCCGTCTTGATAACTCCAAATTCATAAACTCAGCCTCCATTGTTGATGTCACAATACATGTTTGCTTAGATGATTTCCAAGACATTGCAGCTCCTGCTAAGGTAAAAACATAACCACTAGTAGAGTGAATATCATCACTCTCTATAATCCAATTAGCATCAAAATACCCCTCTGATATAGGAGGATGACCACTAAAAGATAATCTATAATGTATAGAACCTTTCAAATACCTCAACAAATGAATCAATGCATTTCAATGCTCTTGACTAGGATTATAAGTATACCTACTAAATCTACTCACACAGTATGTAATATCAAGACGTGAATAGTATATTAAGAACATCATACTACCAATAATTTTAGCATACTCAGTTTGGTTTACACTGTCACCAAGATTTTTATTTAAAGCAACACTAGCGTCATAAGGAGTCTTGACTGGATCAACATCATAGTAACCAAACTTCTTCAAAATTTTCTCAACATAATGAGTCAATCAAAATCCAGAGTCATTCCTATCAACTTTGATTTCCAAAATAAAGTCCACAAGTCCAAGATCTTTCATATCAAAAGAAGCTTTTAGCAAACTCTTGGTAGTATCAATGACAATTAAACTAGTACAAAAAATAAGCATATCATCGATGTAAGGATTTATGATTTCATAGCCATTAATATTAGATTTCACGTAAATTCAAGAATCAGCATCACAAAAGGTGAAACCATGTTTGAAAATCTCACTTTCAAATTTCTTATGCCAGTGTTTGGAAGCTTGTTTAATTACATACAAAGACTTAACCAACTTACACACCTTTTGCTCTTGACCAAGCACTCTAAACCCCTCCCGCTGGACCATATAAATCTCCTCCTCTAGATCACCATTTTAAAAAGTTGTTTTAACATCCATTTGGAGCACATGAAGTTTAAATACTGAGGCAATAGCAAATAACATCCTTATAGATGCAATTTTAGCAACAGGAGAGTAAGTGTCAAAAAAGTCCAATCTTTCCTTTTGTTTAAAGTCTTTAATCACAAGTCTTAGCTTGAACCTCGCAATGGTTCCTTCAAGTCTCAATTTCTTTTTGAAAATCCACTTACACTCTAAAGGCTTATACCCTCGAGGTAGATCAAATAAAACTCAAGTTTTATTAGACATGATTGACTTTAACTCACTATCTATGGTTTCCTTCCAAAATGTAGCATCCAAAGATCTCATTGCTTCCTCATAAGTTTTAGGATCTTCCTTAATAATATAAGTCACCATAAAAACATCATCTATCTCCTCAGGTTTCGTCACCAAATAGGAGGTAATAATGTCAGAACCAAAACTAATGGGTACTCTTAAATCTTTTGCTCCTCCTTAGTTCAACAATTTCCTCTTCCTCTATGTCATCATTGGTAGAAAAATTAGGGACAAATTCTTTAGAGACTTACACACTCACTTTCTTAGGAAATATATCCTCAAAAAACAATATATCTCTTAACTCTATAATAAGTCCATAAGTGTTAAATCCATCTTCTTTAACCATAAATCTATAGGCAGCACTATTAGAGACATATCCTACAACAATTGAATCAACAGTATTAGGCCCAATTTTCTTCCTTTTATGTTTAGGTAGAGTAACCTTAGCAAGATACCCCCACATTTTCAAAAAATGCAAGTTTGGTGGATAACCTTTTCGAATTTCATAAGAGGTTTCATCCGGTTTCTTATGAGGGACTCTGTTTAAAACATAACAAACTGGAAGAATAGCTTCCTCCATATAAAATCAGGTAAACTGGATGAAATTAACATTGCATTTATCATATCTTTAAGTGATCGGTTTTTCCTCTTGGCTATTCCATTTTGTTCAAGTGTATAAGGGGCTAAAAACTTATAGATAATCCTAACTTTTACATAATAATAAGTAAGAAAATCGATACTATACTCACCACCTCGATCAGACCTTAATCTTTTAATTTTCCTTTCTAATTGGTTTTCAACCTCAGCTTTGTATCTCATAGACATTTCCTTTGCATCATTTTTATTTTTCAATAAGTAAATCTTAGTAAATATAGAACAGTCATCCACAAAGGTAATATAATATCTCATATCTCCTTTACTCATACAATTATTAAAATTATAAGTCTGTTTGCATCATGTCCAACAATTGTGACTCTCTCTCGATCACTGACTTAAAAGATTTCTTATAGTGCTTAGCCTCAACACAAATTTGACATTTTTCCATTTCATTAATGATCTTGTTAGGTAACAATTTTAACCTTTGCATCCTCTTAATTGATCTCACACTCACATGTCCAAGTCTAGATTGTCATAGGTCCAAAGACTCAACAATATAAGTAGAAGAAGTTGATGCTTTCATTTCAATGTTAAGTACAAATAAGCCCCCATTACAAAACCCCAACAAAGTTCCCATTTTTAGTCAGAATTAGCTTATCATAATCAAAGGTCAGTTTAACATCGGCTTTGTTAAGCAATCCACCAGAAATCAAGTTTCTACGTACATCAGGAATAAATAAAACATTTTCTAATGCCAA
>JANZXR010000007.1:28393504-28405856 GCA_027575705.1 Erythroxylum echinodendron
CAAAATTCAATATTAAAGCATCAACAAATATATCAAATCCCTAAGAGAAATTAAAGTTTTAGCCACAAATCATCATGTCAAGCAATTCACAAGCATAAATCATATATAAACTTATGAAGGAATCAAATAAAAATTAAGAGTACAACTCCAAACTACAGTAGAAAAATATGAGCTCTCCCCTCTCTCTTTACTTAGATGCTTCTTTGGCAGTGAATGGATGCTGCGTTGTTGGGCGAATGGAGGCTGTTATGTTGGTGAAGACTCTTGATTGCGTCCTTCAAGTCTAGGGGCTCTTGGATTCAGCTTGTGCGTGAAAGATTAGAGAGGAATTCAAGGCTTGTGTGTACGGAGGCTGGTGGTTGACGTGAATCAAATGGAAGCTGCTTTGTTGAGTAAAAAAAACGGTTGAGTTATTTTTTCGGTGGAGGGCTGAAGTGTTGAAGAAGTAGCTTAGTTGTCTTGCGTGGATTGAATGGAGAGTGGAGGTGATATTTCAGCTGGTTGGGGCTGCGGCTGTTGTGAGATTGTTGAAGATTGGAGAGAAAAAATTCCAGGCTTGCGTTGATGGATGAGGAATTACGTCTCTCTGGTTTCATATGTGTTGGTTGGTAAAATGGAGGCTTTTTTGGTGAGTAGAGACATCTTGGCTGTCTTTTTGTCCAACAGGTGGGGTAAATGGAAGCAACCGTATGGATGTGGTATGAAGCTTGTAAGTGTCATGGGTTGCTTTGGTGAGTGGGGGTATGGAGGGTGAAATGGAGTGTGGGGCTAATGTGTGGGTCTTTGGTGTGGAGTATGAGAGATGAAATGATGTTGCGTAATTGTGGAGGCCTTGGAGAGTGGAAGTAGCTGGCTGCATGCTTAAGGGAATGGAGTGTGAGGTACAAAGAGATAGTCTCTTATTGGAGTTGCATTGGTGAGGGCTGATTGGTGGAGGCTACTCTTAGTTGTTGAAATGGTGCTGGTTAGAATAGGTGGAGGTCAATTTCGACAGTGCATAAAAAATAAACGATGATGATTTAGGATCTCAAATTTTATCAATATCTTTGTTTTTGAATTAGCTTCAATGTGAGACTTGAATCACGGAATTTCTCCATCTAAGTCAAAAGTTATGGTCGAAACATCATCAAAAGGTTATTCTGGCAATCCAAAATCTGATGCGAATTTCGAGAATTTATTTCTCCTGAATTACGGCACCAAAAAATCTGCAATTGGTTCCAAAAAATCCATCAATGAGTCATGAATTTAATTATGAAATTTCATAATTTTTGGCTAAACTAATCTCAAGATAAAAATCCCACAATGACTAAAGGTCAAATCTGTTAGAAACCCAAAAATAGTGCAATTCAAGTCTATTTGTTTCATTTATGCACTTTGCGTCAACGAACCTCGATTAATGCTAAAACATGATAAACCAGCTATAGATGAACATAAAATGAATGTAAAAGACTCTAAATTAAGCCCTAAACATATATGAAAATATGAGTGTATCAATTCATCTGCTAAATACATGGTTTACATTGATAAACCATGAATTATTTTTGGCCTCGAACTATATATGTAACAAGCATATGTTTATATTTCTTAATTTGCAGTTACTCAGACTGTGAATATTTCTAATATTAAGTGTGATATTCCCAAATTGAGAGGTGAGAACTATAAAGTCTTGAAGGAGAGAATTCTGCTTCATTTGGGCTGGATGGACATAGATTATGCTATTGGGAAGGACGAATCGGGCGAGTATGGCTGAGACCAGCACTTAAGACGCTGCTACTCTTTATGAAAAATGGGAGAGATCTAATCGTCTCTCCGTGATATTCATAAAGACCAAGATATCTGTTAGTATTCGTAGTTCTGTCGAACAACATAATAATGTCAGAGATCTATTGAAGGCCATTGATGAGCAATTCGCTACATCTGACAAGGCCCTTGCCAACACTTTGATTATGCAGTTGTCATCCTTAAGGCTCATTGTAATAAAGGGTGTTCGTGATCACATCATGCGTATGAGAGATATAGCAGCTCAGCTGAAAGCGTTAGAGGTTACTATATCAAAATCTTTCCTGGTGCATTACATTCTGTACACTCTACCTCAACAATATGGTCCTTTCAAGATTTCTTACAACACACATAAGAACAAATGGTCGATTAATGAGCTGTTGACCATGAGTCTACAAGAAGAGGAGAGGTTGTTGATGGAAGAGGGTGAAATGGTTGTTGCGGTATAAATAGAACAATATAAAATAAATTCTATCCAGACCAATTAAAGGCAAGCGCACCCCGTCAACAAGTAATATAAATCGGTAAGAACCGGATATTGTATCCAAGGGAAAATCCAACACGTAAGACAATTAAATTAAACGATGAAAAATTACTCGAACGCTCAAGAATTGATTGATTTGAAAATAAAATAAATTAAAGTAAGAAAATCTGAAAAATGCAAGGTATGAATTAAAACGACTAGACTTAATCTAATGACAAAATTCAATTAAGGTATTAGATTTCAATTGGATTGGACACTAAAAATAAAATTGTAACAGTGGATTGATTTAGGAAATACTTCACTTAAGCTAGTTGAACCCAACGTTCATGAGTGTTCCCTTCTCTTCTAAATCCGAGTTACCTGCTTGGTTCATAGATAATTTGAAATAAAAAGCATTAAATACAAGAAGCCTAAAATTAAATTCGTTAATTCTAGGTATCCTCATACAAGATCCTAAGGTTGGTCTACACTTTAGTCTCAAGTATGTTACTTGATTAATTTTTCGACAAATTAAATCCTACTGGTTATGGTATTCAATCATCTAAGGTCTTAATCTAGGTGATCAAGCTAAATTAGGACTGAATATGCATTTAATCAAGTAAAAATTAATACCACAAAAATTGTCCTAATCTAATATCAATCTTAACCTTAACCGAAAAGAAAAACTTACTCACACATATTCATCAATGTAACATAAATCATGGTCATAAAATATGTTTGAATTGATTAAATCCACACAATTAAAATAAATATGAAATTAAAAATAAATTAAGAAAACAAATTTAAAACATCCTTTTTCCGCAGCTGCAACGTGCTCCTCTCTCCCCAGCTGCAACGTCTTTGCTTCAGCCTTTTCTTTCTCCACCAGCTGTCTTCTCCTATAACGTGGCTGCTTCAAGGATGTTGTGCCGCTAGTCTCTTCAACGTGCTATTGCCACCAGCTACTTCATGTGAGAGTGGAGAGTATAAGTTTAATTGTAGCGTGAGTGATGGAATCTCCACCAGCTGCTTGGATATGGATGCTTCAATGTGATTGTTTTTTTTCTTAGCCACAAGCTGCTTGGATCTTTCTCTACCACCAGCTGCAACGTGTAAGAAGTGTTGAGTGGTGAGTGTCTACTGATGGTGCAATGTTGAGTGTATGGAGAGTCTGTTTTTGGGTGGGTTTTTTCTTGATTAATTGTTCTCTCCTAGCTATTCACGTTTTTCCTCTCTTCACGCCACTTGCTGCCCACTTCTCCAGCTGTCACGTTGTGAGTCTCCACCAGTTGCCAATCACGTTTTTCTCTTCTATCTTTCACGCCTAACTTCAAGCATTTTTCTTCAATTTCTGCGCCAGCTGCTGCTTCTTTTTGCCGCCACCTATATTCTTTTGTTTTATGTCCACCAGCTGCTGTTTGCTTATGTAATTCTAGGAGAGTTTTTTAGGAGAGTGGAAGATGCGTAAAAAGTGAGATGAGGGTGGCTTGATTTTGGTGTAGTCAAATGGAGGCTTTTTTTTTGTGTTGTGCGTGAGTGGTGAAAGGATGGAGGCTAGGTTTGGTTGTAAGTGGCGTGAATAAAGGGTAGTATTTGAGTGGGGGCTGCTTTTGGAGTGGAGTGGAGAATGAGATATTTCAAGGTCAATTTCGACAGTGAATAAAAGATAAACGGTGATGATTTAGGAGCTTAAATTTTATCAATATCTTTGTCTTTGATTTAGCTACAATCTGAGATTAAATCACGGGATTTTGCCATCTGAGTCAAAAGTTATGATCAAAACATCGTTGAAAGGTCATTCTGGTGATCCAAAATCTGGTTCAAATTTCGTTAATTTATTTCTCCTAAATTCCAGCTCAGAAAAATCTTCAATTGGTCCCAAAAAATCCTTCAATGAGTCAAGAATTTAATTATGAAATTTCAGAATTTTTGGATAAACCAATCTTGAGATAAAAATCCCACAACGACTAAAGGTCAAATCTGCCAGAAACCCAAAAAAAGTGAAATTCGAGTCTATCTGTTTCATTTATGCATTTTACGTTAAAGAACCTCGAATAATACTAAAACATGATAAACCAGCTATAGATGAACATAAAATGAATGTAAATGACTATGAATTAAGTTCTAGACAGCCACTCAAAATGTCCATTAACAATGGTCAATTTGACTATTTCAGGAAACAAGAGACAGGATGATGTCAAAAGCAAGGGAAAATGGAAAATTTCCCCTCAGTCCAATATAAAGAAACCATCTAAGTGTTTCTTCTGCAAGAAAAAGGGACACATGAAGAAAGATTGTGCTAAATTCAAGATCTAGATGGAAAAGAAAGGTACTCAAATTTTATTTGTTTGTTATGAATCTAATATGGTTAATGTTAATCATAACACATGGTGGATTGACTCTGGTTCTACAATCTATGTTTCAAATACCTTACAGGGTATGCAAAACTTAAGGAAGCCAGTAGGAAGTGAATAAGTCATCTATTCAGGAAGCAAGACGAGTTCACATGTGGAAGCCATTGGCACTTGTAGTTTGGTTTTGAGCAATGGCTTTATTTTGTGTTTGGAAAAGACCTTTTATGTTCCAAATTTCTCTAGAAATTTGATTTCTGTATCAAGACTTGTATCTTTTGGTTTTTCCTTTAACTTTTCAGATTCTAGTTTTAGTTTATGTAATGGATCTGAACTTATTGGTTATGATACATTATCTAATGGTCTTTATTCCATTCAGTTACAAAATGAAGATGCCTATAATTCAATGCATGTCACTGCTGGATTGAAACGATGTGTTGTGAATGAAGAATTCTCTATGTTATGGCACCGTAGATTAGGACACATCTCCATTGAGAGAATTAAAAGGTTAGTAAGTGAAGGAGTACTTAGTACTTTAGATTTTGTTGACTTTGAGACTTGCATGGATTGCATTAAGGGTAAGCAAACTAACAAGTCTAAAAAAAGGTGCCAAGAGGAGTACAATCCTATTAGAAATCATACATACAGATATTTGTTGTCCAAATATGGACGCAAATAGTCCGAAATACTTTATCACCTTCATAGACCATTATTCGCGATATATGTATCTCTACTTACTTCGTTCTAAGGACGAAGCTTTGGATGCCTTTAAGTTGTTTAAGGTTGAAGTGGAGAATCAATGTGAAAAATTGAGCAAAATCGTGAGATCAGATAGAGGTGGAGAGTACTACGGTAGATACACTAAAAGTGAACAAGCACCTGGTCCTTTTGCGAAGTTTCTTTAGTAACATGAGATTGTTGCCCAGTACACCATGCCTGGTTCTCCAGATTAGAATGGTGTGGCAGAAAGAAGAAACCGAACATTAATAGACATGGTAAGAAGTATGAGGAGTAACACAAAACCTCCTCAATTCCTATGGACTGAAGCTCTAAAGACTGCTGTGTATATATTAAACTGAGTTCCAACCAAGGCTGCCTCAAAGACACCTTTTGAGTTATTTAAAGGTTGAAAACTGAGTTTGAGACATATACGCGTTTGGGGATGCCCGTCTGAAATGAGAATTTACAACCCACATGAGAAGAAGCTAGACTCAAGGACCATTAGTGGGTATTTCATTGGATATGCTAAAAGGTCTAAAGGATATAGGTTCTATTGTCCATCTCACAGAAGTAGGATTGTGGAATCAAGAAATGCAAAATTTCTTGAGAATGACTTGATCAGTGGGAGTGGTCATTTTCTAGACATAGTTTCTGAAAAAGGCCATTGTGAAGCTCAACCCTCTGGCTCAAGTGATAGATTGATTGTCATCCACACCCCTCTGGTTCAAATGGGTGTTGGACAACTAATTATTGGAGTTCCATAAGTTGCTAATACTAATCCAGTACATCAAGTTGTAAATGAAGAACAACCAGAAATTGTTGAGCAACCATTTGAACAACAAGTTCTTCGTGAGGATAATGATACAACATTGAGAAGATCTACTAGGTTAAAAGGTCAGCAATACCTAGTGATTATGTAGTGTATCTACAAGAGTCAGATTATAACATTGGAGTTAAAAATGATCCTGAAACGTTTTCACAGGCCATGAGTTCTAAAGAATCAAACTTGTGGTACAATGCTATGACGGATGAGCTGGATTCTATGGCATCTAACCAAGTCTGGGATCTCGTTGAGTTGCCCAATGGTGTAAAATCTATTGGATGTAGATAGGTATTTAAGACAAAGAAAAACTCATAAGACAACATTGAGAGACATAAGGCAAGACTTATTGCCAAAGGGTTTACTCAGAGGGAAGGAATCGACTACATGGAGACATTTTCTCCTGTATCTATGAAAGATTCTCTTCGTGTGATCATAGAATTAGTAACTCATTTTGATCTTGGATTACATCAAATGGATGTAAAAACAGCGTTCCTCAATGGTGAACTAGAGGAAGAGGTTTACATGAAACAACCTGAAGGATTCTTCTCTAGTAATGGTGAGCATTTAGTTTACAAGCTTAATAAATCAATATATGAATTAAAACAAACCTCTTGACAGTGGTATTTAAAATTTCATAGGTTATCACTTCATTCGGTTTTGAAGAGAATATAAAGGACCAATGTTTATACCAGAAGGTTAGTGGAAGTAAGACTTATTTTCTTGTGTTATATGTAGATGACATCTTACTTGCGACTAATGATAAGAATTTGTTATATGAGGTGAAACAATTTCTCTCTGAGAATTTTGATATGAAAGATATGGGTGAGGCATCTTATGTCATTGGCATCAAGATCCATAGAGAAAGATCTCGACGCATTTTGGGCTTGTCTCAAAAGACCTATATCAATAAAGTTTTAAAGATATTTCATATAAAAGATTGTGCACTAAGTGTAGCACCTATAGTAAAGGGTGATAGATTCAGTTTGAATCAATGCTTGAAGAATGATTTTGAATGGGAACATATGAAGAACATTCCATATGTTTCAGCTGTTAGAAGCCTTATGTATGCTCAGGTCTGCATTCAACCAAACATTGCATATGCTGTTGGAATGTTAGGAAGATATCAGAGTAATCCAGGTATTAACCACTGGAAAGCTGCAAAGAAAGTTATGAGATATCTTCAGGGCACAAAAGACAACATACTTATGTATAGGCGAACTGAAAACCTGGAAGTAGTTGGATACTCCGATTCAGACTTTGCTAGCTACATTGATTCAAGGAAATCAACATCTGGTTATATTTTCATGCTAGCTGGTGGACCTGTATGTTGGAGAAGTGTCAAGCAGACCCTGATTGCTACTTCCACTATGGAGCTGAGTTCGTATCATGTTTTGAGGCTACCTCGCATAGTGTATGGTTGAAGAGTTTTATATCTGGGCTTAGAGTTGTTGATTCAATTTCTAAGCTACTATGGTTGTACTGCGACAATGTAGCTACGATCTTTATGGCCAAAAATAACAAGTGGAAGTCGAAGTAAACATATCGACATTAAGTATTTAGCCATAAGAAAACATATTAAAGAAAGGAAAGTTGTTATAAAGCACATGAACACTTATTTGATGATTGCAGATCCTTTAACTAAAGGCATGTCACCTAAACAATTTAAGGATCACATAGTGCAAACAGGACTTGGTTCTATAATGTGATTTTTGTTGTACTTTTCTTGCTTCAATGAAACTTATTTAGTTTGATATTTTCTCATATATTTTGTGCACATATATTTTGATTGGTTTTGAGCAATGTCATTTAATTTGGACCTAGAATAAGCATATGGTATATTCATTAAGTTGAAGGGCTAGTAATAAGAAATTTTATATATGTAATACATGGAAGATAATACTCACAATAAGAGGACCTATGATCACGATTCATATATTTGATTTCTTGTTATGTTTGTATTGGGTTAAATGGACCAAGTGGGAGAACTTAAGTTTTTTACTGTTCATATTATAGTCCATTTGTTCATGCTTCATGTGCTTCCCGTACACACGCACATGTTAACGCCCATGCTTCATGTGCTTCCTCCTGAGGTAATGAAGTATTTTATAAATGTTCTTTTTGGGTCCCTATTCTCGCCAAGCATCAGAGTACACCATCAATTGTGCTTAAAGAAGAGCATAGAAGATTCAAACACAGAGACGTTGCTAGATCATCGGTAAGCAATGGCTGAAGGTGTGTTTTTCTGTTAAGTTTCCGTTGCTATATACATTATTATTGTGCATGTATCTTTGCGTAATGTTGATGTATGAGATGCATGCCATGTTGTTGTGATTATATCATGATTGTCCAGAAAAAGAACACGTGGATGATTCATCTCCACGCTCTGATATCGACCTTCTCTTACAAAAAGTGCACGTCGGGGGCAAGTTCGCGTTCAGAATCCTTATATATGCGATTTTGAAGCTAACGGTAGGTTTATGAATCAGTTTTCCACTGCTTCTTTTAATCCTAATTATTTATTATTTTTAAGGAGATTGCTCTATATGACTTTTGCCCTAGGTAATTTAGGATGCAAGGGACTTAGTTCTTCTCCACAAGTTGACTTAGAGAAACCTCTTGATTGATGCTTGGTCAATATGTATGAATTCTCCTCTACATGATTACGTGGATACCGAGGATTGTAACTTCCCACTTGCCTCTATTCATTATTTAGAACAAAAGCCACCTTGCAACTTGGGGAAATTGAAGAATCAAAGGTTCCATTAAAAGGGCATTAATTGATTAGAGGTACAGCTGAGCACTAATTGTCACACCAAAATGAGGCATATTCCCTCGATACAAGCAATTGGTCCGTGCACCATGCACCTAGAAGTATTGGAGTAGTTAGCCATTTCCTATAAACTCCTTCTTAGAAAGTACGTGATCCTCTCTATTGGATAATATCTTCCGTAGTCTTTTACATAATAAGGCTTTGTTAGTAATCTTTAGAGGCTCCATTCCCTATCCATCATCATCTTTAGGTCTGCATATTATGTCCCTGTTGACTTTGCAATGAGCTGTAGCTTCCTTGGCACCATTGCGTAAAATCCTCTCGAATAATTTCTCAACATTTTTAATTATTCTATAGACAAGAAGATGCAAGCAGAAGAGTACGTGTGAAGGGATTGTAATATGGATTCTGTTTTTCAATTATTATTTTAATTATTAAAAAGGAGTTGAATATATTATGTATTTATATCGTGTCCCTACATTTATATAGCTTGTAGACTTTTACA
The DNA here is from genome assembly GCA_027575705.1 of Erythroxylum echinodendron. Taxonomy (NCBI): domain Eukaryota; kingdom Viridiplantae; phylum Streptophyta; class Magnoliopsida; order Malpighiales; family Erythroxylaceae; genus Erythroxylum; species Erythroxylum echinodendron. The sequence continues at coordinate 28,402,916 of JANZXR010000007.1, forward strand.
TTTTATTACTTTTGCAATGAATGGATAGATATTCACTGCAAAAGTAATGCAACGAAATGGTTTTGATATTATAATAAAATGATAATGTGATTTGCATGCATTTGGTTATAAATTTACAAAATCCTTTTTATATTATTAATAGGTAATTTTTTAAATAAACCACAATCTTATATATATATATATATATATACATATATATATATATATATTGAATATCTATCCATTCAATCGACCAAATGAAGTAAGTTAATTTGGAACTTACGACAATGGAAGGGAAAAACAAAAGCTAGTTGTTGGGAAGAATGGGAGAGTTTTTTTTACTCATTTAATAAAAAATGACGTTATGTTTTTACTTTAAATCGGTCAATTTTTTAGTCAGAATAAATTGTGAAGCTTGAGACGACACCTAACTTGGAGTCTTTTTTTTTTAATTTTTATAAGCAGATTCTAACTTGAAATTTAGTTATCTCATACTTTATTTATTAACTTCCAGTCAAATTGGGACTTGAGCCTAAGCCAAATTGATGTCCTTACATATAATGTCGGTGAGACTCCCAAATTTAAGTTTAAGATCTTTATGATCTCATAGAATTGAACACATAAAGAATATTTTTAATATTTGCTAATTAAGTTGGATATTAATATAGGATACATAAAAGGTGTAGAATTAATTAATTATTATAATAACACTTAAGGAAAAAGGAAATTTTTGATGAAAATGTATGTTGATTTGGTTTGTTATCATCGCTAAGCATAGTTTTGATAAAACTTCCAAATTGGGTTGATCAAAAAATTACATAAAAAATAATTCTCTAAAATTCATAAAAAGACACTTGCAACTTATTCGCGCTTATTGGATGTCTATTATAGATCATAGTAGACTAATGTAGGCATTAAGAAATATTTAATTAACTAATGTCTCACGCTAATCGATTAGTATGTCCAAAATTTGTTTCTAAAAATAAAAATTTGACAATAATAATTGTCATTTTTATGGGAAATGAATTATAAAAAGTGAAACAACAACAATAAGAAAGATTTGAAAAGCAACTTAAAAAGGAAAAGGAAGGTAATTATAATAGAATTCATTAGTATTGCAGTTAGATAATTTCAGATTACATAAAAATGGAATTTAAGTTACCATTTGAACAATATCTACTAGTATATATCAATTCCGGCTTTTCAAGTTTTGCTTTTTTGTTAATTACGCATATTACATGCTTTATTATATAAAATTGTTAAAACTCTAATTCGGTATATTAAACCTAATTATATTTTTATAAAATTAATAATTTTGAAAATTAACTTTATGTGAATCATGTTATTAACTTGAAAGTAAAAGTCAAATGATTAGTTCTTATGATTGATTTCATGGGAGTCTAACATAGTTCTTATGTTAAAGATTAATTCATAATTTTTAATGAATTAACATATGTCAAATTACTATCTAATTAAAGACAACAAATTAACTTTGCATGAATTTGAAAACAACAGTCTTTTTATTAACTTTGATTCAAATATCATTCAAGACGCTAAAAAACCATTATTTTAAAATCACATCATGCTTTCGCCGTTCACCGGAACAGCAAGTATCGGACCAGGTAAATTTCGCAGCAACATGTTGTAGTAGACTCATTGCAATGGAATGTAGCAATAAACTAGGAGGCGGAATCACAGCAGGTGACCGACGAACCAACGATGTTCAAACCTGACACAGACAACTAGATGCAGACCCAAACAGCAGAAACAAACGAACCAGAAGAATGCGGCTAAGACCAGGAACTGATGCAAGACACAAGCGGAAAATCCTTGAGTGCAGGCTGAGAAAATAAAAGCAAGAAGACGATTCAAATAATGCTATTACTGAATTCAAATCGTTACAGTGTCGAGACAAGGCATCCTTGGTCTACCTATGTCCATCAGAATCATCACAAATTCCTTGCGTTCGTACCTTATTCGTTGAGTTTGATCCCTCCGTTGTAAAATTGGGCAAAAGCTTCCATTTTGAGAATAGGGAGTGATAGCCCAATTTCAAGGTCGCCTTCTTTGTCCAAAGATGAACCCAAAGAAAAAAATATTGTGCCATCAATGGAGATATGTTCAATCTTTTTCAATCTGCCGATTCCACCACCTTCATACTTCAAATAAAAACTGGGTGATGCTGCGACTCCGACTGTGACTTCGGGTTTTCTTCCCAGTGCAAAATCCATATCATCCATCCAACTCTTTGAATCTTTCCAGGATCTTCCAATATCGTTTACCTTCTTTTCGAATGCTTCGCCTATACCTTTGGCAGCAAAGACAAAACCATCTTCCTTCTCTAATTCGCTTCTTTTGGCATTAGCTATACAAAACATCGTACAGTTCCCAAAGTAATTTTCAGGCAGAGGAGGGCTTAAACGACGTCTTAAATCAGCCGCAAATCCAAAGTGTTCTTCTTCGTCCTCCTTATCCATCTCCTCTTTACATGAGACATTTGCCTTGACCATGCATGACCAGACGTGGCCACACGTAACAGTGAGAGAGCCGGTCATCCCAATTACTGCTATTCAGGTTACGCTCTTCCCAAACTCTGGCATCTGCATGGGATTAAATAATATCCATGCTGTTTGTGATGGTAATACCTTTTTTAGCTGTTTAAAGTTGTGGGCTTCAATCTTTCAATCAGGAGAAACGGCATTTTCATCATCAGGTAGCAACTTATTACCTTTTTACGACAAGACTGCATTAAAAGATCCCAGATGGACATGTCACGACACTCATCCCACATCGGTGGGATGAGAAAATGAGAGAGGAGAGGGGCCTATATAAGAAAGCCCTCTCTTTCTTATTTTATGTACCAAAAATTAAATATCCTCTTAAATAAATTAGAGGGTTAAATTTGTAATCCCTATTTTGTTATAGTGAAATTCTTCTCTCTCCGTGGTTTTTACCCTATTGG
>JANZXR010000007.1:28419052-28433018 GCA_027575705.1 Erythroxylum echinodendron
ATTGCCTCTTGGGCATTCTCTTGAGTTGTAAATAACCTTTTTGATGTTTATTTAATTTTACTGATTTACCAAAAAAACCCTCCGATTTGGATGGTTTAGGATGTAATGTAAAATGATAAACAACTTTACACTATATTATATTATAAACTCTTCATCTAAATAATATTTCACTATATTACATTATCAACCCTTCCATCCCTCCTAAACAACAAATTTCTAATATTACATTCATTTACGTTCCATTTCATTATAAACCATTTCATTTCATTCTATTACATTCCGTTCCATTAAAAACTTTTTGTCCAACCAAACATAGCCCTAATAAATGAAGAGTTCTGAGTCTCGACCTTGCTGAAGGACCTCGTAACCATTTCCCTTATGTAGAAACTGCTAAAGAGCTTAGCCCATTCTCCACTTCAACAAATGACGTTGTTGGTCCATTACAATGATGCAGACCTACGCAGACCCATTTATCTCCCTTCTGTTTGTTTATTTCCTTTCCTCTATTTATTTTATACACCACCTAGAAGTTTCTTATTAGTTTTCATTCCATTATAAAGATTTTAGAATAGAGGTACGACTGGCCAATAGTTTTTACTCATTCACTATATATATCTTCCACGTCTATACTCATTCACGGTATGATGAAATAAAGATTATTCTTCATCAATACTAATATTCTTTATATGGTATCAGAGCCAAAGGTCTGATACATTTTACCTTACAAAGATGGCCGACGATAGTGGTACTAGTAACCCTAACCTCACACACAACCCAGACTTGGAGAAATACTCCATCACAAACACAGAAAACCCTGGAGCTGTGCTAGTTACTACCCCCTTCAATGGGAGCAACTACCTAACCTGAAGCGAGTCTATAATGATAGCTCTGTGTGCCAAATACAAGCATTCATTCATCGACGGGACATGCAAACCACCACCAGAAGACCCCATCCTTCTCGCCAGATGGAAGAGGGTAGATTCCATGTTCAAGTCTTGGATCCTCAACTCCATGACCAAGGAGCTGAGTGACGCCTTCCTATCATTCTCCACAGCCAAAGAACTTTGGGAGGAGCTAAAAGGAAAGATTTGGAGAAGCAAATGGCCCACTGTTATATCAAATAAAAAGAGTGATCAGTTCACTCAAAAAACTTTGGGATGATTTAGCTAGCCTAAGTCCTACACCTACGTGCACCTGTGATGCTGCTAAAGTTATTGTTATCAAGGAAAACACTCACAAACTAGTGCAGTTCTTGATAGGGTTAAGTGAAGACTGTGAGCATGTAGTAAACCAGGTCAAGTTGATGGAACCATTGCCCATGGTTAATAGGGCATTTGCCATAATGCAAACAGTGGAAAGATAGAAAGCACTAAATACCAGTTAAGATAGTAACCTAAATGTGGTGATGATGGTGAGACAAAACAACCTTACCTCTAAGAAAGGCGCAAAAACAACAGCAAAAAGCATTTCCTCAAGAAAGAGGATAAATACTGTGAAAAGTGTGAGAAAGTAGGACATGCAATTAAAACTTGTTTTAAGATCCACAGCGTGCCCGACTAGTACAAAGAATTGACTGGGTAGAAAAATAAGGCAAACATAGCTGCGATCGGTGACATCCCTGCAGACACACAACAAGAATCGAATGAGTACATTGAAAGGAATGGTCAAATCCCACAGGGCTTAGCCACTTTCATTCAACAAGAGATATCTAAAGCAATTAAAGGGAAAGCCATAGGTGAGGTAAAGTTTGGTGGGCTTGCAAACTTTGCAGGTAATGGAATGATCCATAATAATATTCAAAGTACAGAAAATGAATGCATATGGTTGGTTGACTCAGGTACATCATCACACATGGTAACAAATCCAGATTTCTATCATGAGAATAAAATAAACAACATGTATGAGTCTGTAATACTCCCAGATGGCACCATCAACAAGTAAAACACATATGTCGAGCTACAATTGGTGACAAAATTACTCTTGACAAAGTTCTGTATGTCCCCAACTTTTCCAAAAATCTACTCTCTGTGAATAAACTAATAACGCAGAATGATGTTGCTGCTATTTTTGTATCTAATAATCTGTTTTTATAGGACCTACAGACTAAGGATGTTATAGCTGTTATCAAGGCCAGAAGTGGACTATATGAGATGACACCTAAAAGCCTATTACCTTCAGGAACTTTGAAAGGTCCACTCCTAGATTTCTGCAGAACCAAGAATGTTGTTTTTAATGCATCTGTTTCTTTAAATACCTGGCGAAGTAGATTAGGGCATGTTTCTAAGGGGAAAATGAAGCACATCAATGAAACCAAATTTTCTGACCACAATTTGTCCAATTGTCAAATCTGTCCTATGGCAAAACAACACCAAAAGCCTTTTCCTAAACACAACATTCAAACCATTAAGCCCTTCGAAATTTTACACATGGACTTATGGGGACCATATAGGGTACCTACCCTAGATAGATCACAATTTTTTCTAACTGTTGTGGATGACTTTTTTAGAGCCACATGGACATTTTTACACAAACACAAAGACAGAACATACCCTACCATAACCCAGTTTATAAAAACCATTGAAAAATAATATGCTACAAAGGTTCTAAAAATCCAAACAGACAATGGGAAAGAGTTCATAAACCATGAGTGCAACCAATTCTTTGCAGGAATGGGAATAGTGCACCAGAAAAGTTGTCCATACACCCCACAGCAAAATGGGGTAGTTGAAATCAAACATAAACACTTACTTCAAATAACCAGAGCATTGTTATTTACAGCACACTTACCAAAACAATTTTGGGGAGAAGCCCTTCTTACAGCCACTTATCTCCTAAACCGAATTCTAACCAAAGTGTTGCAATGGAAAACACCATATGAACAACTACATCAAAGGAAACCTACCTATGAACATTTAAAAATTTTTGGATGCCTATGTTTTGCCTTAAATAAAATTCCTACCAAAACCACGTTAGATCCTAGATATCATAGGTGTATTTTCCTCGAATACATGCCCGACTACAAAGCCTACCGAATCATGGACATTGACACCAAAATTATTTTCAGTTCAAGAGATGTGACCTTCCATGAGAGTACCTTTCCCTTTGACACAACACCAGACCCTGAACCTAGACCAGCACTCCTATTCCCTTATAACACCACAAATGATGATGCAGCAATAATAACGTAAAGTGACATGCCAAGATCATCAAGCATGCAAAGCATACACCACACACCAGAAATTACAGACACCCGGACACAACCAGAACCTACCATCAACCAAGAACCTATCACAAACACCAATGTGAGGAGGAGCCAAAGAACTCACTCCACACCTAAATACCTTGACGATTATGTCCTCCAAGCCTCTGCTCATCACTCTACTTCTGCCCCTGATAATGCTAACGACACCTTTAAAGTCTTTTGTCCTGCAGGAACAGAAGAAGAAGAAGGACCAGATTTCCATATTTAGCACAAGGCAAGCTACAAAGAGTTCGTAGGTAATGTGTCAACTGTTTTTAAGCCTTTATCTTATGAAACAGCAAGTGAATCAAAGGAATGGGTGGACTCTATAAATACACAACTAGTAGCCCTAGAAGATAATTAGACTTGGGTTTAACAAAGCTACCCACAAGGAAGCGTGCTATAGCATCCAAGTGGGTATACAAAGTCAAGTACAACCAAGAGGGAACTGTTGATAAACTGAAATCAAGACTAGTAGAAAAGGGCTTTAACCAAAGGGAATGTGTAGATTACTCTGAAGTCTTCTTCCCTGTAGCTAGGATAGTGATAATCAAAACATTCCTAGGCCTATCCTACAATGTGACATAAATGATGCCTACCTATATGGGCACCTAGAGGAAGATATCTATATATTACCCCCTCAGGGTTACCAGAAAGCAAGGGCAGGAGAAGTTTACAAATTAATAAAGTCCATTTATGGACTAAAACAGGCAGGAAGTTAGTGGCACAAGGAATTGACTACAAAACTAAGGGAATTGGGATTTTATAGATCTGAATCAGACTATTGTCTGTATACGAAGGGCCAAGACAACATTTTTACTGCCATCCTCATCTACGTGGATGACATTCTCATAACTGGGGCAGAAAAAGAAAATTTAAACTCAGTAAAGCAGGCACTCAATAAAGAATTCACAATTAAAGACCTAGGGCATGCAAAATTCTTCCTAGGGATTGAAATAGCAAGGTCAAAAGATGGAAAGATCCGCAGTCAAAGCAAATACATATGGGACATCTTGCAAGAAACAAAATTACTAAACTGCAGGCTGTGCATAACCCCCATAACCCCAGGTAGAAAGCTTACCATCGATGAAGGGGAATCACTTAAAGATTCAGAGCACTATAGGCAAATAGTAGGTCGGCTACATTACTTGAGCTTTATACGTCCGGATCTCACCTACATCATACAGCAACTAAGTCAATTTATAAAGTCACCAAGACAACCCCACTGGGAGGCTGTAAAACATGCTCTCCGATATCTCAAAGGTACACAAAACCAAGGCCTATTCTATGCATCAGACTCAAATCTTCTACTCGTCGCTTACTCAGATTCGGACTGGGCAAGCTGCATATTCAGCCGACGATCTCTGACTGGGTTTTGCGTGTTCCTTGGAAAATCACCTATCTCGTGGAAGACTAAGAAACAGATGACAGTTAGATCCTCCGCGGAGGCAGAATATCGGAGTTCAGCTTCAACTCAGCATCGTTCAAATACTAGAAAATTTTCAAGTAAAGAATCGAGAAGCCATACCTTTATTTTGCGACAATCAGGCGACGCTCTACATCTCGAAGAACCCTGTCTTCCATGAGCGGACGAAACACCTAGAGATTGACCTCCATCTGGTGTGAGACGCGTAGGGTTCCTCAATCTTAAACACATCCGAAGCCAAGATCAGCTGGCAGACTTGTTCACTAAGCCGCTGACTACGCGAACATTTACGGCCCTACTTCTCAAGTTTGAATCCGTGCGGTTTCTCGAGGATCCGACTTGAAAGGGAGGTGTTAAAGAGCCTAGCTCATCCTCCACTTCAATATACTACGTCGTTGGTCCATTACAATGACACAGATCCACGCAGACCCATTTATCTACCTTCTGTTTGTTTATTTCCTTTCTTCTATTTATTTTGTACACCATCTAGAAGTTTCTTACTAGCTGTCATTCCGTTATAGAGATTCTAGAAAACGTTTGTACTCATTCACGCTAAGATGAAATAAAGATTATTCTTCATCAATACCAATATTCTTTACAGAAACCAAGAACATCGTCGCTGCACTTCAAGTCTCTCATATCGGCAATAACATAATTACCATAGAAGCAATCTTCCATAACCACATCAGTATTATAGAAAGAAGATGGCAAAAAAGCATACTGATCACAATTTTTGGTCGCACACACTCCTCTAACCATGGATGTAGAGCTTCTGTTGCGGATTCTGATGCGAAGAGCAACTGATTGATTTTGACATGAGGTAAAGGATAATGTGCGATTTTTGTTTTTTTAAGGAGTCTTTGTTACTATAGGAAAAAAGGACTTGTAAGCATCCGTTAGTCAAAAGAACATTTTGAACTATAATACTTATAACAAAATACAAGTTGAATATAACATTTCAAAATATTTAAATCAAATTTTAAACCTTTTTAAAACTTTGAGAACATACCGTAAATATATTAATCTAATTAGAGATTAATATAAATTAATAAAAATAAGTCTATTATTACATACTTCAAAAAGTAAGTCCAAATTAATTACGTGTCAGTAGAGTTCCTTTTTTGATTAAAAATAATTAAAAAATAATATCACGTTAATGTAAATATGACATTTAATTAACGTGACAATATCATTCAACCTAATTAATGTTTATTCTAAACTTTTGTAAATATTTTATTTTATTGTAAGCATTGTTAATTCAAAACACACGTTTCTAGACTTCCAAAGGAAGGTATCATGTGCCAGATATCAAACTAGATTAAAGACGTATTATAAGAAGTAGGAATCGGTCCGGCCCCTGGCCCGGCGGGTCAGGATGGGCCAACCTGTGACCCAGACTATGGCTCAAACAGGTCACTGACAGGTCTGACTAGGCCGACCCGACTCTCCATTTATTTTTTTAAGCTAAAATTTGGACAACATAGCGTTGTTTTGAAAAAATGAGCCTGAGTAAATCATGATCGGCATGTAGCAGATCCGTGGCCTGGTCAATCGGAGCCAAAAGCGGGCCTTTTTGCCATCCTTAATAAGAAGACATCGTTATCTCATTTCTAAATCTCAAGATATTGGTATTATAGACTCAATTGTTTAATTCTTACTTGACTTGTCCTTCCATAATCGAAACCCTGATTCAGCATGATACACTCATGAACGATATGAAGCTACATAAGCATAAAAGCAAGCTCAGAACTTCAAATAGCATAGAAATGAAGGTTTTGCTTCTAAGCATTAGTGTTTAGTTTTGTGTTAAGCATTAGTGTTAGATAATGGTCGGACCTCTGTCTTGAAGATGAGAAAACAGAGGTTGTCCACTGAAAAGTACATAAATCCACCACTCGAGTGAGTAAAGAAGGACCCAAAACTCTTCCCAACAATGCAGTGCCATGCAGGACCATAAACACCATCAAACTCCTGAAACAAAAAAGACATGAAGGAGTTTAGGCTAAAGAAGACAACTTTACAGTGATTTCAATCCTGTTCGAAAATGGGTGTCTCTAAATTTGCAATTTTTCCTTCCTCTGATAAAGCATTGGAACAGTTCACAAGATTTTACGTACCTTCTTGAGAGACATAGCAATACGAGTAGGGTTCGGTCTCTTCTCGAGATTGGCGTCGAGTAATGACCTGGTGCACCGGAACGCACGCTCCTGCATTGGACCAGGCATATCTGCTGTTCTCAGCAGTATTTTTAACTCAACGGCTACCGCCGCCAGCTTGGCCTCGCCGAACGGCGCTTTCATCACCGGTGGCACCGATAACATGCGCGTGGGAGGACAGTGCACCAATTCTCTGTTGCATCGAAGCCTTTTTCCCTTATCTGACTCTGGTCTTTTCTCCATGAAATGAAAGTTGAAATAAGTCAGTGAGTCCAAGAGAGCGAGAGAGGAGGACAGAGACTGGAAGCTTGCCGGGCTACTTGTTAGATGGTGTTTGAAAAATGTTTAAACTGTTACTTTGACTAGGCAAGTGTCCTGTCTGTCTGTGTTTAAGAATGACAAGTCAGACTATTGCTTCTTTGCGTTCTTTAGGATGCCAAAAACGACAGTGAGTAAAAGATTTGATCAGGTACGTCTGCAGAGGCTACAGAGATTGAGATACTAATAATGGCATGTGTTTGCCATGGGTCAAACAGGCCAACCCGTTATATTGATATTGTTTTACTTAAATTGATCTATTTGGACTTAACCGGGCCGGCCTTCCAAGTCCGAACCCAGATGGGATGACACTTTGATTCAGCCTTTTTTGAGTTGAATGGACAGCGACCGTATAGGTCAGAGCACTCGACCTAAATACTGTCACCAGTTAACCATTATATGCATTCTTCAATAATATAGCATAAGGAAAACAGAGATTTGGAGTATAAATAGAGAGACCATGTAAATTCAGTTTCCACTTTCCACGCACTTGGAATCAGAAGGGTAAATGCAGAAGAAAGTGTGTTCAGTACATGACAGCACATTCCGTAGTGTGTAAACAAAAATATAAATGGTACGTGCGTGTACCAAAATATGAAGGCAATAACATAGTCAAAATGTGAGCTCTCCAGAAAAAAGTGTATCAACAGGGGATAGATGAGTTTCTTGGGTATCCATTTTTGCTTCTGAATTCCAATTTGTGCTAATGGTGGATTTCACAAAGCCTGCATCTCCAAAGTGGTACCCTTTTCGGTGGATTGGTTGGGCTCCCTATTTTCATTCTCAGAGCTCATCTCTTGAACCGGGGGAGGATTAACAATGGTCATTGGCACGGCAAAGTTGTCCGATAGACGGCCCTTCATCTCCCTGTGCTCCTGGCACAAAGCACACCAGTGCATACAGCAGTGGACCAGGCATGGATCGCATGGCGAGTTCTGTGTCACACAAAAATAATGTACAAGTAAGCAGAAAGCTCCACATATCAAGTACCAACCTTCTTCTAGGAAGAAAAACCCTTCTTGGAACAGTTAAAGACCATGTTGATTCGTCAGGTTCTAAAACATTGCTTCACTTTTGTTCTTGGTTGTTTTCTTTTAGTTTAACAAGTACAAATTTACGTGTGATGCAATATACATAGTAAGTGTATTCAGTTTGCAGTTGCCTTTCAAGTTGATTTAACCACCAAGTTCGAAGTTATCAAATCTTAATCATGCCAAGCCATATCAGTGATTAGTAATTGTAAAAAAACTATAGTTCCATTAAGGTAAATAGCAAAAACAAAATTCTAACCCTAGAGAATGGATCAAATTAAATCAAAAACTTAAGGAGTTTGAGGGTGGCAGTTGTAAACAGTAGCGCGAGCAATATCCAATTGGCCAGTTGAATATAAACCTCAACTTTTGAAAGTATCAGCATAGATTAGCAATAACATAGGCAGATTCGCAGGTTACCTTAAGATGATATTTTCGCTGCAAGGATTGCCGAACAAGACCGGTATATATGCCACACATCCACCAAGCAAAAAGTAAACCCTCACAAATAAGAAATGATGTCCTGGGATCAATACCGTGGAATACCGCGGTTGCTGTGGCAAGTGCAAGGCCGCCTTCAATGCAAACGGCATGACAAATACACGGTGTCGTCCAAGGTGTATCATCTCTAAGCTGCTCCACATTTCGTCCAAATAAAACGCAAGGGCAAAACAGCCCTGTCCAGCCTGTGGAATAAATGAAAGAGGATAACCATCACCAGGGTTCATCCACAACACTGGCTATGAACCTAGAGACAGACATGTCAAGAGTACAAAAGAAATTGAAAGCTTTCAATTGCATAGAACTCTGATAGAAGATGCTATTCAAAGAAGCTACAGTAAAATCATCATGATCAAGACACTCGAAATTTGCCCTCTTTCAGGATCAGCAAAATTGGACATATCCTATAAATGAGCTCAATTTTCCAACTACCAACATATACAAGGCACAAAAGTTCAGATAATTCGACCAATGCCTTTGATGCAAGAGATCAAGACCGCAAGGCACAAGCTCTGTGCAATTGACGCAACAAATAAACAGAGAAAACTGAAATTAATAAAAAAGATAATAACTTACAACTTTCAGTGTCCTCGGCGCAGCCGAAAATTCCGGTAGTCCAAGGTTCATCCGCCGGAGGTTCAAAGTCTTGGGGCAGTGGCTGTCCACATTCGTTGCATTTCCGAACATTCAACTGCCAAAATTTCAACGGAACAAACAAACAAATTCTACAAATTCAGCTAAATTGAAACAATTAAGCCAAATCAAATCTCAAAGAAATGGTATAGGAACAGACCTGAGGAACGTCGATGGGCTGATTAAGCTCGCCGGGCTTGATGTCCTCTACAGCGGCTTGCTCTTTAGTCAACTTCACATATCGCGAGTGCGACCCACTTCCCTCCGCCATTGGATCGCTCAGAAAATCTCACCACTTTCAACTCAAACAGCCGAGATCTTGATTTGGTGGCGATCTGAATCCCGTCTCCGAACGCAACAAGGCGTTGCAAGGTCAACTTCGACTTCAACCGCTTGTAGTCGGTGATTATTCTATGCGGTCAAACGTTTGTTTTACCACGTCATTGGACCAATAAGTGACCACCACGTCAAATTCTAATCACTCCCCTTAAAATTCTCTTTAAATTCCCATTTTATACTGTTTTGTTAGGCTGAGTAATTAAGGTACTGATTAGACTTGATTTATAACACTTATCTTCTTATTAAGATATGATTTGTACTAAGAATATAGTTATGTTTTCAAAATCGGACCCTAAGTAAAACAAAAAATGTCAGGTTTAAAAGATTCAATTAGCATTAAACTATCACAAAAGTGGTTAAATAATGAATAAATTTGAAAATAATTGAAAAAAATTATTTTTACTTATCAAAAAATTTAAAATTTAAAAGAAAAAGAGATAATTAAGTGAAATTAATTAATTTATTTTGCTTTATAAAAATTAACTAGTTTATGAAAATTGACTGATTAATTAATAAATTGATCGATCTTTAACAATAAAATTTTTAAAACTAAATTAGACAAAAAATTAAAAACCGAACTAAAAAATTATTCGGTTCAAAAGTTTCGCTTTTAAACTGTTCTAACTAGTTTAGTTTCTAAAAGAATGGAATATAGTTTTAAGTCATAAAAGGGATAATGAAGATTGGTATGAATGAGTTCACCCCTAATCTTGTATTTGATATCTATTTTTTCTTATAAATTCTTCAACTTCAGCTCAACTATAACATCAAATGCCATTGCTACAACAAGAAGGTACAAAGGAAATCTTCCATTTTCAAGATCTGGGTGATTAGTCTCTTCTTCTTCTTCTTTCAGGAGGGCCAGTTTCTGTACCAACCAGCCCAAGCAGAGACCAACCCGCTGATACCAAGAGTTACTGCATGATTGCAGAAGGGGTTAGGTTCAATATCGGCAAGTGCTATGATCAAATCTGCCACATTAGCTGCCACAGCCATGAACCTCATGATTCTGTCGCCTCTGACCTTGCCTATGCTTTGTTTAACTTCCTTGGAATCTTTCTCTGGAGAAGAAGAAGAAGAAGAAGAAACAAGTCTTCTCTCTGCTGCTAATCCCTCCTTGATCATAATAAGATCAGCAATAATGAAAAACACGTACCCAAAAGACTCGCCAAAAGCTGAAACGAAGCTCATCCTTCTCGCCAGCTTCGCGTCAAGAGTTCCGATTCTCGATAACCAAAGAAAGTGGTCGAAGAAGAAATACACCATCTCTCCAGCATTAGCGAGAACAGCCAAGAACTTGAAGCCTGGGGTGGATCCTGGGCTTCTTCTCAGAGCATTGAAGCCTGTGAGAAACCTGCCAGTTCTAAAAGCTTTTCTGCTAAGTCCTGAAGCAACCTCCCAGCTCTTGAACCGCTGAGCAAGTTCAGGGTCTGTGGCTTCGACGTGCCAGTGCACAAGCTTGGACACGTACTGGAATGTCTTCACGAGCTTGTCTATACCGTCTCTCTTTGCCAGGAAAATGACAAGCTTGTCGACTGTGTCGTTCATGGTTTTGCTTGTAGTGAGAAGCTTAGTTCGTGGTTAATGAGAAAGAGTTCGCAGAATGGATTTGGTCATTGCTTCTGCTGGAATTTGGATAGCTTGGCGAGTAGTAATCGTATCATCGAAACTAAAATTCAGAGCCACAGAAGCTAGTTTTTGGATAATTCTTGCAAGACAATTACATGTGGTTGGACATTGTTATTTTGCTCTTCACTTGCCAGAAGGTTTTTTTGTGTGTTACTGGTTTTCTCTGTATCTAATCCAAGCACTCTGAGCCACAGGTTGTGAATTGTGAATGCAGTAGTGTTGAATACTTAAAAATCAAATGGCCAATCTGGCCTGGAATGATTTAAGTTGGCGGTAGTGGGTCCAAAACTGAGTACAATCAAATATCAAAATGAATTTGAGCTGAGTCACTAACTTGAATTCTAAAAATTCTCAAAAAATTAAAAATTCTCAAAAAACCTGAATTCTAAAACTTTTTTAGGCTTAAATCTGATCCCAATTGGGGATGACATTGGCCAGAGCTCGGTCCGAAACGAGGTCAAGGGGTCTAGCTTGAGTTGACTGAACTTTGAGTCTAAATTTTTTATGTCTCAGGACGACCTCAAGTTAGAGTTGTCCAAGCCTGTCCTGAGATCACGTAACTATAAGAAAAATAATGTCGTTTTGTAGAAAACAACATCTTATTCGATTTTTTAATTTTTAAAAAATCTGATCAGGCTGAGCTAAATCAAGCTTCGGGTTACCTTGGACCCATCAGGCCTTAAGTCGTACTTAGGCCTAGGTAGGCTCGACCTTACATGGCCCATTACTATTTCTAATCCCAATCAAATCAAAATTTACTTATTAATTTTAGAGAATTAGGGTTAATTATAAAAAATTCCAAACTTTCCTAAATTTTGTCATATTAACATGAAATTTAAAAAGTAGTTTTAAAATACTCTAATTTTCAATTTTTAGCAAAAATAATTTGACATTAAATTCTCCGCTAACATGAATGATGTTGCGAGCCGCATCATATTAGTATTTTTACTACATTGTTACATATTGTATTTATATTACGTATGAATTTTATTATTAATGAATTAAAAATATTAAATACTCTAAAATAATTATGAAGTAGAGCATACAAAGGAGTATATAATTTCTTTAGAGTTTTTGTTATTTTTTATTTAAAATTCATACGTGACACAAATATAATATATAGCAATCACATGGTAAAAATATTAATTTGACGTGATCGGCATTAACAAAAAATTTAACTAACTATTTTGTAAAAGCTAAAAGTTATAATATTTTAGCTCCTCTTTTTAAATTCCAAACTAATATTACAAAATTGAGTAAAGTTTAAGTTTTTTTAAATTAACCCTTAATTTTAAATTGAATCTATAACTTTTTGTCAAGTTTAGATTATATTTCTTTTGTAATAAGGAAATTTTATTTACTTATGCTCATAAACTTTAGTATAAATTATATTTCACATTTCAATTTTAGGATTTGTTAAATAAATTTTAAATTTGTAATGGTTTAGTTATTTATTTTTAATAAGTTTATTTCATAAAATTTAAAATATGAGAGTTTATATATACTTTATATTAAAGTTTAAATTTTTTATTTTTTCTAAATAATAATAGGTTTTAAATATTTGATACAAGATACAGAAGTTTTTTAATATTTTATTAAAATAACTTAATATAAAATCAATTAAATTTTCATTTTAACATTAGTTTTTATTGACAATAAAATGATAAGTTAGTATGTTCGAATTTTTTTCAAAAATCATTATTTTTGGGATGTCTATTTTAGGCATAATTTTTAGAAATTTCAAATCTTTGCAAATGCTTATGATTAAAAAATTTAACCAGTTCGACCAATTCAATTGTAAAAACCTTAAATTGTCTAAATTTTTTGTTTGATTTTTAATTTTTAGTTCGATTTATTTTAATAATTCTTGTTGTTAAAAATGATTAGTTTATTAATTAATCGGTTAATTTTTATAAAGTAATAACTTTTTATAAACTAAAATAAATTAATTAATTTTAATTTAATAATTTTTTAATTAAACTTCAAATTTTTCTTAAAATTTGATGATTTGTGAAAATGGTGAATATTTTGATGGTAATTTCTTGGCTAAAGAAAGGAAATGGTACAAGGAAATTGCGTGGGACTCAAGGGAGGTTTGTGCCTACTACTTTGCTCGTATTTGCCCACACGATCTTTTTCTCGAGCTTAAGAGTGATTTAGATGCTCGTATTTTAGCAAGTTATTAACTTCCACCATTTTTCTCCTAATTCAAGCCTAAGAGCGATTTAGGTGCGTCATTGCTTTGCAAATCTTCACTTGTTCGTTTCTCTCTTTATATTCGTCTGTCTCTTCTAGTTGTATATCATCATTTTACACGTGCATTACTTTCAGAAGTTTACAACATTATGGAGATGTTGGTCTGTAACCATGGTTTTACATGTAGACAGGCTGTAATTGGATGAACTTAATACTGTTTTCTTAGGTACACTGACACACCTTATCCTTATACTGAATAATTCAGGCTATATCGTTCTCATGTATTTGTTGTTGGAAATTTAAAACTCTAAAACTCACACCCAAGAATATTTTATAGTTAAAAATAACTAAAAATAGAGAAATAATAACAACACAAGAAATTTACGTAGAAACTCTCAAACTGGAGAAAAACCACGAGTACCGAGAAGAAAATTCACTATGTGAAAAATTCTTACAATCACACAATTTTTCCTCTCACCCAATATCCCAATACACC
>JANZXR010000007.1:28433118-28454618 GCA_027575705.1 Erythroxylum echinodendron
CAAGCCTTTCATTTCGGCACATGTCGAAAATAACCTTGCTGAAAAATAATTATAGTGCAACTTCCATGTTTGGCTTTCCTAAAAGTTCATCAGCCATCGACATAAATTCTACCACATACCTTGCATCAATGCCAAACCAATGCCCGTGTGCAAACTTGTGGACCTGCTAACAGTAGCACATCCTCTATCATGGCAACTTTGGGATTAACGGCATGCCATGAGGATGTACATGCTCCCTCTTAAAGAGCAAAATCAAATTCATCATTCATGAAGACAATGTTAGCGACATTGTCAGTCTCTCTATTAACTGACCCAGAGCCTCTTCCCGAACCCGCTCCACCTCTCAGACAATTTTTCTTCACGTGCCTAGATTGCCCACACGTCCAGCATACAATGCTGATATCAGGGATTTGCCTGCCTTTCAATGTCTTGTGTAACCCCGACTGAATCAAAATTTCCCTGACTTGCACTTGCCACAAGCCAAAATTGATTCTCCCGTCAAATTTCTCCACCTCAAATTTGATAGGATTCGGAACATTTTTCTGTGCTCTTCTGCCTTGATGAATTTTATCGTAGAAATGAACAGCACACCAGATAAGTTCCCAGGAAAGAGGGGTGGGTCACAACAGACACAATTAAATACCAAGTCTTTCCTTAGCCAGAACTTTCCTAGACATGTATTTCCACACTACCACACCAAAGCTTCACCACACCAAATGAACATTTCTCAATAAACTCTTTTCTGATGTGGAATATTAGTCAAAACTACAACCACAGAGCATACTCAAAATTCCAAGAAAAAACACACTTTGGCTCTGATACCAATTGTTGGGAATTTAAACCTCCCAAACCCACACCCAAGGATATTTTATAGTTAAAAATAACAAAAAATAGAGAAATAATAACAACACAAGAAATTTACGTGGAAACTCCCAAACCGAAGAAAAACCACGGACACCGAGAAGAAAATCCACTATGTGAAAAATTCTTACAATCACACAATTTTTCCTCTCACCCAATATCTCAATACACCAATACACTCACAAAGAAATACCCAAAACAAATCTTCCAACTCTCACCTCAAAAGAAGAATTTAACTAGAGTCAAATTTGTCATATAAATCTTTGACTTTGATTGGTGTACCAACTAAGGAGGTAGCACCCTCCTTATATAGTCAAGAGTCTTTCCTCAATTATTGTTCCCAACCAATACGGAACAACAAAGGAGCCAAAAACTCAACATTTATGATGTCAAACTCAAATTATGTGCTTGAATGGAACAGCTGCACACACAAATGATTCATGTCAATTTTGATGTTACATGTTGTCTTCATATAGATCAGGTGGGAGTTGGCTGGAACAGCATGGTATTAATGGCAAGTGGCTACGATGAAGAACATAGGAGAGGACAGTTGCACATTAAGAGACAATAAACTTGAGAAGATGGAGAAGCATCTGAACCTGAAAACCAGTGTGAGTGCTTGTACCACATCAACGTCTGTTTATGATTCAAGGTGGCCCTCCCGATGAAGCTTTTGAAGATAGCTTACTAATTTCATCTGGTTTTTATGATAAATCTTTTGAGCATCTGATGACTGCAGAATCTAGAGAAAGTTGTTTCCACTTACTATTGTTGTTTTCTTAACTTTTCCTCGTTGAGCTTGCGCTATTCCCTTATGCTGTGACAATAGAATTTATGCCATCCGTCAATTAACACAACCTTGAGATAATATTCCTACAAGTGATCTTATTTTTCATCTAAAGTAGTAAGTTCTGTTTGCAAGTTTTGAGCTTTAATTATTTACTTGCATTCTCACTAGCTTTTTCTTGCTTCTGTTTGTCGTCTTCAGTCTTGCAGACAAAGTAAAAATCCCAATTCCTCTTTATACAAAGTTGAGTTAAGAATCGAGAAATGGCTCCAGTAGCTGAAACATCTTTTGAGAACGAGCATAAACCCCTTGGAATCCAATTCATAGAGTACATAAAGAGAAGGAAGATTTCCTACAAAAGCTACCAGATCATTGTCTGGGTTGTAACTTTTTTTGCATACACTAGCTTTCACGTTGCTCGAAAAACCCTGAGCATTGTCCAGAGCGTCCTTGATCCAGAATCTTCTGAGGTGGGCTTGCAATTTTCTCCATGGAGGATCACTTATGTGACCAAGCCTATTGGAAAAAGAAGACTTCTATTGGTACTTGGAGATGGTTGGTCCCCATTCAATGGAGCAGATGGGACTGCATTACTTGGTAATCTTGATCTGGCTTTTCTCTCCGTATATGCCTTTGGAATGTACTTTGCTGGACATTTGGGTGATAGGTTGAATTTGAGGATCCTTTTGACAATAGGGATGGTTGGAACAGCTATATTTACGTCACTCTTTGGGGTTGGTTATTGGGCAAATGTGCATAGTTTCTACTATTTCTTGATGGCACAAATGCTTGCTGGCTTGTTCCAATCTACTGGATGGCCTTTGGTGGTTGCTGTGATTGGTAACTGGTTTGGAAAAAAGAAGAGAGGTCTAATTATGGGTATCTGGAATGCTCACACTTCTGTTGGGAGCATTTCAGGGTCTTTGATTGCTTCTGCAACGTTGAGATATGGTTGGGGTTGGTCCTTTGTTGTGCCTGGTCTCATTATTGCTTTTGTTGGCTTGATGGTTTTCCTTTTCCTCCCTGTTACTCCGGAATCTGTTGGAGCTAACAGACATGAAGACATTACAAAAGTTTCGACAGAGAAAGTTGAGGATGGGATTACGGAGCCTTTATTGAGTTCAGACTCTGAAGAAAAGGAGAAAGCAGTGGGGTTCATTGAAGCATTGAAAATTCCTGGGGTTGCTCCTTTTGCTTTTAGCCTCTTCTTTGCCAAATTGGTCGCTTACACGTTTCTCTACTGGCTTCCTTTCTACATAAGCCACACAGGTAATTTGGACGAGTCCACTTCCTGATCATGTACTTCTTCTATCATAGCACGTTCACTGGGCTCAAAGACTTCTACGAAACCCAATTGGGAATGGTGAGAACTGGTATACCAGCATGTAACAAAATGTGGAAATGGAATTACTCCATTAGAGTCTAAACCTTTTTGTCCTTTACAAGTTAACACTTGGAATGACTTATTTAATGTTTATCAATCTTGCAGCCATTGGTGGTAAATATTTATCAAGTGAGTCAGCTGGAAACTTGTCAACATTATTTGATATTGGACGAGTAGTTGGAGGAATCTTAGCTGGGCACATTTCTGATCGCCTAGATGCCGCAGCCATTACTGCCGCAAGCTTCACGTATTGCTCCATTCCTGCACTCTTCTTCTACAGAAGCTATGGACACATCTCTTTAACCTTAAACATTGCTCTTACGTTCATCACCGGCACATTTGTTAATGGACCATCTGCTCTTATAACAACAGCTGTTTCTGCTGATCTGGGAACACACAGTTCATTAAAAGGAAACTCAAGAGCGTTGGCAACTGTCACGGCGATAATCAATGGAACCGGCTCGATCGGGGCTGCAATTGGACCATTTCTAACTGGTTACATATCAGCTATGAGCTGGAATGCAGTCTTCATAATGCTTATGATAACAACTCTGGTTGCTGGTTTGCTTCTGACCAGACTTGTTGTCTCTGAGGTAGCTGCAAAATTTGCTGAATCGAGGACGTTAACTTGAGGTATAAATTTTTATTGAGTCCCAAGTTAAGTTTTAGTAAATTTATCTTGAAGAGTTGAAAAGCATCTTTTGTCAAATCTCAAAAGACACCAGTTTCAATTCACGTGTAAGGTAGGAAACATATCACCTGTGCTGACAATCCTGTATCTACCATGTTCTTAGCACCCATCTATCCAATCTTTCTATCCCACTTATTGGATGGATAGATACTGTGGGAATAAGGAAGGCACAGGGCTGTTGGTACAGGTGATCTAAAGACATAATCTAAGTGTTTAATGTCTTCGTCTTAGGTCTTAATGATTGTTAAAGTTTTAAGAATTTAATAAACAGTAAGATTCTATAATATTGTTAAGTCTAAGAGTATTAATGAATGCCAAGCATATAAATTGTGGTTATAAGATTCCCTATGCAATCAACAAGATTTTAATTGTTAATTGTGAATTATTATTGTGTATTCTTTATATAATTAAAGGCAAGATTTCTCGAATTCTTGAAGTTTGGTATATTATTAATGTACTTCTAATTTTTTAAAATTATTGACAAGTTCGATAGACTTGGTCCATGGGCTTTGGAGTCAAGATCACTAGGATAGGGAGGCCTCTAATCAACTAAATCACACATAGGTTAATATTACATGACAGAACTATGATGTCTTATACAGTAGTTGCTACTTGGATCAAATTTATGAACCCATCTTCCAACATCAGGAAATGTAATGAGATTGTGACAATGAACAAGTAATAAAACATGTGCAAAAGCCTGGTGATCTCCAAGGCCTGAGAGCAAGCAACTTTGGGAAACAGATGCCAGATGAGGTGTTCAACACGAGATACCAATATCATATAAAGTTTCTAGCTAACTATCTCACCTACTCTTCTTCCAAATTCTATTTCAACCGCAGAAAAATAAAACCATTGAAATTTATATCTACTAGATCCGTACCCTTCCAATCGTTGCTTCTTCAAATTCAAAAACACATTGGATACATTAGGAAAGGAGGAATTGCAACTCTTGACCACTTCCAGCTATCCAACAGTAGGGCTGGCAATTTGGCCTGGTTGTACTGGTAATTTGGATCAAAACAAAGTTGTTTGTTGAATGGTTGAAGAACTAATTGACTAGACGATGACATCATCTTGACTCAAGTCTAATTAGGTCTGGCCCAGCCTATTGCTATTCTCACAAACAACAAACCGGGATGAGGATCTCATCCTCGACAAACCGACTTCATCAATAAAAGTAACATGCGAGTGTATGTCGATCATGTAAGATTAGTGATCCAATCCAAAGTTGCATCGAAACAGAATGGCAAGATAAACAAAAAGAGGATATACTCTTATCAATTGGTAGCAGCAAAGAATAATTCTTCGTAAATGAATGTCATGGACATGAAGACATGGAACTTTATCCTCCTGTGAATGTTCATCTCAGAGATCGAAGCAAACAATAATTACATGACTAGCAATCGAAAGGTCACGAGGATCTCATCCTCAACAAACCGACTTCATCAATAAAAGTAACATGCGAGTGTACGTCGATCATGTAAGATTAGTGATCCAATCCAAAGTTGCACCAAAACAGAATGGCAAGATAAACAAAAACAGGATATACTCTTATCAATTGGTAGCAGCAAAGAATAATTCTTTGTAAATGAATGTCATGGACATGAAGACATGGAACTTTATCCTCCTGTGAATGTTCATCTCAGAGATCGAAGAAAACAATAATTACATGACTAGCAATCGAAAGCAGAACGATAAAATCTCTACACATGGCATCATCTTAAACCCAGAAACTATATATAAAACAACTAAACTCTGCTGCCCACCTCATCATTATGAGAAACCGAATTAGTAATCAGCTACATGTTAAATTTTCTTTTCCATTGAGGATATGGATTTAAAAGAATAGAAGATCCACCAATATTCACACACCAAAACTGCAGTAGGCTAAATATGATACCATCTCAGTTTAAGAATAACCAAGAATCGTCTAGGTAAACCTATTAACATGTATATGAACAGCATTTGAGACCTCCGAAGTGAAGAATCCTCAGTTGCTGCACATCCAACTTGTGTTCTAAGTTTGAAACATTAGTGTATAAATACAACAAAGTATTCCAACATTATATCTAAGGCAAACAGAGTCAGAGGCTCTTCTGAGTAGTATCAAAGCGGTATCTCGAATTCATGTTCATAGAACTCTTGGGATTTCAGAACCCAAAACAAAAACAATGCTTTAATTATCTTTTAAACCTTCAAAGTAATCATCTTTGGATTCAATTCAGTTCATGGAAATTGTATCCAACCCACGGGTCTCATAAATCAAGATTAAAAGTAGTCATATATATCCATAGATTTTGAATATCGAAATAGACAAAAAGTATTAAAGAAGGAAGAAAAAATCGTTAGCTTTGCTTTATAACTTGTTAAAACCCTTTTTGGTGTGCTAAGAATTGTATGAAAAAACAACGAACAAAGAGAAAAGGTAGAAGATCGACTAAGCTAATCTTCTTCATTTTTACCCTTGGGCTTGCGATACTTCTCTTCGATGAGCTTGGCCTTGAAGAGGGCGTTGTGGACCAGCTTCTTGATGTTAGGAACGGCATAGTTTTGAGATATGTATACTCCACAAACCGTGCCTACTATGAATGAGAATCCACTCCTTATTATCCCCATGTCAAATTTCTCGCCGGTGACCGCCGCCGCCGCCGCCGCCGCCGCCTCCTCTTCTCTGATCCGAGATAGCTCTTATTCGGGAACGATCTCAAATCAAAAAGCAGTACTGAGTCTATTTACTTCCAAAACACGGGCATTGCCGCAGTAGTGCTGATGTGTTTCTCACATCAAACTCCAGAATTTTATAGGAGTAGTTTATGAGTTGTACTTTGAATCAGGGGACCAAACTACTAATGGGTCGGATTAGATCAGTTTGAGTCGGATTGGGCCCAAAAATTTATCAGCCCAAAGCTTAATTGGACTTGACCCTATCTGATTTTTTATTTAAAATAAAAAAGGGACATATCTTTTGTAGAATTTTTGAGATTTAGGCTAAGTTTGGGTTTGAACGGAAAAAAAAAATCCAAATTTGGTTGAGGTCTTAGCACTTAGCTTACTTGTTATCTATCAAATTTTTTATTTCACTTACGCTATTCTAACCATATTTTATTAAATCTCATATATTTATTTATGTGAGGTTTACGTAAATATGTAGATGATATTTAATAAAACATGATATGAACAATATAATTTATATAAGAGATCTGATACTTATTTGCTAAGTCTAGTTTAAAATTAAGTCCGAAATATTTCAGATTTAAATTTAGTGACTTCTGACAGATAGTATATTAATAAAATTATTTTATTTTTGTCAATTTTATTAATTCAAATTTTAACTTATTGTCAAAGATTAAAAATTTAAATCTGTTCGGTAGGTTCAACCTTGAAAACTTTGACCCACCAATTTTTTTTTATTTTTTTGTTTGTTTGTTTAGCCCCTTGAGGGGTGCTCAAGTTGGTTTGGGAGGGGGAGGGCATTGGATTAAAAGATCATGTATTTGAATTCTCCTATTTATATTCGCTCGACCGAGCCTGTCGTATAAGACTTGCCTAGTGTGGAGTACTTAGTTGACATGATTTACAGGCTATTGTATTAATCCAAATGTTTACCCAGTGCGCATCCAAAGAATAACGACTGCGGGTTTCTCCGTTTCAAAAGAAAAACTTTATTTATGTTTTAATTTTCTGATTCGATTTACTTAAATAACTTTTATTCTTAAAAATTGCTCAGTTTATTAATTAATCATTCGAGTTTTATAAACCAATCAAATTTTAAAATTTTTAATTTTATTCAATCTAAAATCAATTTTATGACTGTATAATATCGATTAAATTATTTGAACTTTAAACATTTTGTCTTATCGGTTTAACTTTTGGTTCAATCCTAAAATATTACTTATTAAATTTAATAATTTTGATAATTGAATTCATTCTTAATTAACTTAAATATTTAAATATAAAGATCATGTAATTTAATTTAATAATTTTGAAATAAATCAAGATGAATTTAAATTTAATTTAAAACTATAATTTAATTCATTTTGAATATAAATAATTTTTTAAAAAGTAATTTAATAAAAATTGTTTTAAATAATCATTAATTATTAATAAAATATTATTTATTTCCCGTAGATACCGACTGCCCCAAATCCATCTCTCTCTCTGTCTAAAACTTTCTCTCTGACCAATTTTCGTCGTCTTTTACTTTTCTATCTCAAGAATATCTCTTATCACTTCAAGAATATCTCAAGAGGAAGAAGGCAGTTTCTTCTTCTCATATCGAATTAGGCTTTCGGCTTTTTCAGCTACTCGGTTTGTTTTTCTTCTGGTTGTTCTTTGCTTCGCTGTCAAATTGTCATAAATGTGTTTTCTTGTGTCGTAGTCAATGTGATCGTTGTTCTATTTTGCATCACCATTTTATGTGATGATTTGGTTCCAAATTCCTTGAACACGCACATTTTTTGGTTTTGTTTTCCGTTAATTCGGATTGCGTTTCTTTTAAACGATTTGGCTTGAGCTGGGTATTCATCGCAGTTGACTCTTCTTTCTGTTATCATCAATTTATTCTTTAGTTTTAGGGTTTGAATTTTGGAGATTCTTGTGCCCTATTCCGATTTTTGTCTATTGTTTTGGTTCATAGAAGCGGATAAATTCATCTTATTTGATTGGCGTTGTTTACTTTTGTTTCATTAATGACTGATCACTTTCTTTTTCCCTGCGTTTTTGCAGGTATTCATGGTTTTGTAATTTGGAGTTGCGGATAATTTGTTTTGTTGGTTTTCAACAGTATTTATACTCACTTGGGATTGTTAATAGCTGCACTTTAGAGGATGGAGCTATGTTGACTTAGTCCTTATGAAAATCTGTGAACTGGGTTTTGGCAAAAAGACTCTTCCTTTTTCCGATGGGTGTGAGTTATTTAGCAATTTCGGCTGGTTATACAGTTTTAAGCTTCGTGGGTTTACTATGTTGGACAGAGTTATCGTTGGATAAGCTGAGATCAGAGAATTTAACTGGTGGTAGTTTCATAAACCTGGAGAATGGAAACCGAGATGTTGAGCTGCTGTCAGTTCCTTTTAGCACCGTTGCCTTGCTAGTGAATTGTGTATTCAATGTGTTTATTCTAGTTAACGTCTGTATTAAGGTGAATTTAATCTTTTGCTAAATAACGTTAGGTTTTGTGCTCCAAATTTGCATTATGGCATCCTTTTGGCTCATTAATTTTGAATGATTTTTATGTGGAGTCTGGTAATGTCCATACTGAATTCTGGCAATCTCAGTTGGTTACACCCATCAGAAATGCATAATTGGTCAGTTCTGGTAGACTTTGTGGCTGTTAAGCTTGTAAATCAAAATGGAGATATACTAAGGATTAGGACAAAAATTTTAAGGACATCTGCTACTGATAAAATGTATTCCATAATTCATGACGTGAAGAATATTTTTGGGCTTAACCAACCTTTGAAAGACTTTCAATAACCATACAAATTGCTGTTAAGTTTTTCGCTTTGGGAAGAATCTTCACGTTTGTTGATGTTTATAACATGACCTTACTGATCGAGCTATTTAGATCAGAGTAAAGATGAGATCTGGGTGTTGCATATCACAAGTGCTTTCTTGCTTATGAGCTTGATTCATATCATTCATATTTTCGGTTGTGGTGGTCGTGACTTTATTTTCAATGTGCAGACTATTTTCTTTGGGGACTTGTATCCTTCTGAAACTCGAAAACTAGTGGAACGGCTTATCAATTATGTTATTTACAAGGTGAATAATCTTGTTTGTGGCAATAATAATGTAGTACTTTGTCTGTGTCTGTCACTGAGTTTGTTATGCTACATTTGGGGTAAAGAATTCGGGTTTTTGAACAAGAATGAAAAAGAACATAACTGAAACAGATTCTTGCTTACGTGTTAGTTTCCTATATTTATGAGGCTTACAATCGTTTTATGTTTGTTAATGGTGTACAATAGGGCCTTTTTCTACCTCTGGTTATTCCACCTACAATTATTCATGGAGGCCTATGGGTAGTCTGGTTGACTGTTTTATGCTCTTTAAAGGTATATACTTTTGATGGATGTTGCTTGTTTACTTGAAGATTATTACCCATAAGACTTCCTTGATTATTTGTTTTATGCCGTACAGATGTTTCAAGCATTGGCTAGAGATCGACTTGAACGCTTGAATGCATCACCATCTGCATTGCCATGGACTTATTTTCGTGTGTATTCGGTATTGTTGTTGGTACTCGCTGTTGATGTTTATTGGTACTTTGTCACATCCTGACCTTTCATTTGCAAATGCAACATTTAAATCCTCTTCTTTGTAATTTTGATGAGGGTCAAATTGAACGATCTTCATTTTCAAGAATTTTATGTTTAAGAGATATGGTCTAAGCTGTGTTTACATGCTAGTAAATTATTATGGGAATGTTAATCTGATACCCGATTAGATATTCAAAGATCAATTTACGATGAAGCAAAACAAGTTCTTTGCTTGTGTTTGGGTGACCAATAATGTCCATAGTAGAGTTGGAACTTGGAGGCTCTTATTAATTATAGGGAAGACTGAATACGGTTAGTATCGTTTTCATTTTGAAGTGAGAAAATGGAGGGCAGAATTGTATGGACAATGTACTATGTTGAAGCATTAGGTCTGTATGGGAATGACTTTCAAACAAAGAAAGGGAATTAAGAGATTATTTTTTCTCATGGTTTCAAATTATGATGCAATAGGTTTTACTATTCTTTATCTCCCTGTTCTTAGATAAGTTGCTTTGACTGAAGCACAGCAAACATTTTACTTTGTGGAATAGAATTTATGAATGTTGCTATAATTTACTTTTTGTGCTTACAGGATAAGACTGTGTCTGGATATATACAGAAGAATGGGTTCAACCTTGGTTCTGTTGTTGTTCTTTGAGCCATTAAGTGTTGCTTTTGAGACAATGCAAGTAATGTCTTTGAAACACTTTTTAGATCTTTGAATGGTTGATAATTCTTTATAATATTTTGCTACGACATTTCACAACCCAGATGCCATTTTCCTCTGCAGGCCTTACTGGTTCATGGTTTTCAATTGTTTGAAATATGGCTTTATCGTTCAGCTGGGAACATTTCAAATTGCCAAAGGTTCAAAATCTTTGATGCAATCAGAGCAGGTAGTCCTATTGAATTTTAAAGATTAATGCATGATCATCTTAGATCTGATTTGTTGGTTAATATAGTGTTTTTTTAGTACAATGTGGCTTAATTGCAACTGTCCCCAGTCCTGGCAAAGTTCAGGTTATTGGATCCTACATGTATGCTAATTGTAATGCTTCTGGACAAAGTAAAGCCATAATTGAAATCGGGTGCAATCTGTCACAGGGACTTATAAAAGTGGGATATAAAGAGAGAACCACACTTAATGCTAACCTATCAGTGAAAGATAATCAGCACTCCGCCTTTGGACATTAAAAGTTATTCATGAAACAAAAATATTTTTCCAACTAAAAGTGGATATTCTGTATCCATGGAAAGGGAGAGGGAGAGGAACCCATGACTTTTTATTCCATGCTATTGAGACTTTTCTTCTGGGTCCAGATAAAACGTTTGTGGCCCTTCTTATGGTATTTGAGATTCTCCGATATACTTTGTAAGTAGTCAACTATAAGAATTTTAATACATGCCTAATCCATTTGATTTATCTAAATTCAACTGACTTCCTTCCCCCAAAGCGGAATCGTGAGCCTATTCATGAGGAAAATAGTTTGACATGAAATGATAAGGTTTCATATTCGGTCATACTATACTAAACCAATAGCATGCCTTTCTGGCAACTTGGTTGCATACTGAGAACTGCGGTTTGATCTGGAAAAAAGACAATTATGTTGTTCAAACGTTCTTGGTGCTCAAATGATGCCTACGCTGGCATATGACAACTTCGGCTCTTGCCGTGTTAAATGGAGCTACTGTTTCATTGTGCCTAGCATACTCTTATTGTGTATTTGGTGTTAGTATGTTTCTGATCTTACTGCCACTGCAGGTTCATTCTCAGAGTGCAAAGGCATTCTTATTCGCAATTTGGGTTTTTCTCTGGACATGGCAACTTTGTTGATGGCTCTTGGTCATTATGTGCATATTTGGTGGCTTCATGGCATGGCATTTCATATTATTGATGCGATCCTGTTCTTAAATCTCCGTGTAATTATTCTGTACTCATCTTAATTAGAACCTACTTCTGGCAAACCATAAGCTAAACTGTTTCGACCAATTTGTGTCTCGTGTATTCTGATTTTTTCACCTTGAGTAGGCCTTGCTAAGTGCTATAATAAAGCGAATAAAAGGATTCTTAAAGTTAAGAAGAGCTTTTGGTGCTCTTCATGCTGCACTACCTGATGCAACATTGGAAGAGCTACAGGCATATGATGATGAATGTGCCATCTGTAGGGTATGGATGCTTTTTTCATTTCTTGATTGTATTTCTTTTGAATTTTGGAAGTCAAGTGAAATGGGCAAATGATAGGAACCTATGGCTAGGGCGAAAAAGTTGCACTGCAGTCATATCTTTCATCTTGCATGCTTGAGATCTTGGTACTATCTATAAACTTTTCTTCTTTAGTTGTTTATTCATGTTATATCTTTCATGTGATGTGTGCTGAATATTACTAAATAATGTCAGGTTGGATCAGGGTTTGAGTGATAATTATTCATGCCCCACTTGTCGAAAGCCACTGTTTGTGTGTAGACCTGAAACTGAAGGCAACCTTCCTACTGGAGGAGTTTTAAATGATGAGCAGCTTGCTCATCAAACAAGTGACCGACTTGATCAACAAATTAATCCTGCCCTGACTGGTGGTGTATTCCCCAATCAGACTCGAGCCTCTATGGAAGGCGGTCCATGGAGGTTTAATTCCTTACTTAAGATCTTCGTAATATGGGGTTTCTTGCATGTCTAGATCTAAGCATCCTTGCCGCTTCTAGCTGAAACAAATATCCCGATAAGAAATAATTGAAACCCCAAGGCTTTAAATCTGAATTTCTGTTTGGTTTTACAGAAGTACAGGACTGGATTCAAGTTGGCTGCATACATGGCCAGGCCAGGGTTTAGATGGTGCTGGTCCTTCAACTCCTATGAGATCAGTTGGGTTCGGCAGAGTTCAGATGATGATGAGGCATCTTGCAAATGTGGGAGAAACTTATGCTCATAATGCTCTTGAGGATGCCTCTTGGAGCCTTTGGCCGATGAATCCCTCTCACAATGCTTCATCTGGTTCTTCTAATCTGCCTCCCACTGGTGGAAGATACCCTGCTGAGACTAGTGAGTTGCGAATGAGGACTGCTTCCCGATTTGCCAATAACAACATAGCAAACATATTAGCCATGGCTGAGACAGTACGAGAAGTTTTGCCTCACATTCCTGATGAGTTGATACTTGAGGTAAAGTTTGGTTTGATGCATGATGGTGTGTCCAAGAGTTTCGGTTGTTTTTTTCTCTGAAAAACTTCCGGCTGCTAACATAGTCTCATATTGCTTCTACTTTATCTTGCTTTACCTTCTTATCTTTTATAGTTCAGTGGAAAGGGGTTCGTTCTATTACAAGAATCATTATAGTGAGACTTTTATTTTTGAAGGGGGGTTATTTTCATCGATATTAATTTGGGGATTCTTCTAGGAAGATCAAGGAAATATTATCATGCTAGAATTTGTTATTACGAGTATTATGTGGACATGCTTGCTTTATGATTAAGTTCCCGCCGTATTCCATTTGTTGCGATAAATAACGCATTTACTTTTGCAGGACTTGCAGCAAACAAATTCCGTCACTGTTACTGTGAACAATCTTCTTCAATTGTGAAATGGCTCATCTTTAATATAGAAATGGCTCATCTTTAACACAGTTTTACAATCGACCTGTCCTTTTCTATACCAAGTACTAAAAGTTTGTGGCTGTGCAAGTAGCAGTATGTTCAGATATCCAAGACTGATTCCTTCACTACTTTTTTTCTTTTCCTATTTTCTCAAGAAAATACGCACATGCCTCAAGCTGTATATAAACATCAGTAAGAAGGAAAGGGCAGAAGTAAAGCGTTTTACATATCCAGAATAAGGTCGCTAAACATGCAAAGATGGACAAGTTGATGTCTGCGTTCCAGTTTTTAATCCAAGCCCCAACAAGACATCACCAGGGAGTCAATAGCACTGTCCACTTCTGAGTATGTATAGTCTATATCTACGAGTAATATTTACAAACTCCATGGAGTAGCTCTTGACTGATACTGAGTTAACATATCGAATTACTAGTTAAATAACCAGTCAATGAAAGTTTTATTCAAATTTCTGTCACAGTTGAGCTTCATAATCGGTACTGATGAATTTGAGTGGTTAGTGTGTTATTCCCTTGCGTATGGTATGTCATGAATTTAGAAGTTAGTAGTCCTAGTGGCATATACTTGAGTTCGTAGGGTTTGGGAGTGGTAATAATCTAATCGATTCAATGTTGATTTGAAGCAAATATTACAGCTGTAAATCGGATAATTTAATTAAACTAACGTTGCAGGTTTAGATTGCAGTTCTATATCATTACTCGAATTTGTAACATGTATCTTGGGAGATTTGTTAGGCGTTTTGTCTGACAAAATTGAAGATAGTATGGCTTTCATCATTGATTTCCATATAATCTTCACATTTTAATGAAATAAATTGACTTCTACTGCGACATGATCCAACACTTGATGTATTTAATAATGGCTTAATTTCAGAGACCCTCAGTCTCTTAAATCTTTCTCCGATTCAAGTACCGCGTGCCCCTAGGTTCTCTACACCCTGTAAACTGGGGACAATCTTTTGGGATCATTTCATTTGTTTCTGTTTCGGTGTGCCACTCTGTGACTATTCAAATCTATCCTTGTGCCCATCCAAATCCATCCATCCATTACAGGAATAGTGGCACACTGAAACAGGAACAAGTGAATTGATCCTGAAAGATTGTCCATGGGCATAGGGTGGCACACTGAAGCAGATGAATTGTTCTTAAAGATTGTCGCTAATTTAATGGATGACTGGATTTGGATGGGCACAAGGTGGCACACCGAAATGGGAACAGCCACCCTGCGCCGCAATCTTTCTCGCATGTCTTGCTTCTAATGCTCACTTGGCCTTTCGTGTTCGAAAATGGGATTTTTGTTGCATGATTACGGTTTCAGGCTGGAATCGAGTTTGACGAACCGGTTCAAACTGATCCAGGGTGAAGGTCTTTTTGTCTAATGATTAATGATCCGAATGATCAAACGTCGTTTTATCCGAAATTTAAACTTTTTTTTGAACCCCGTTTTGCCAACCCTATCCAGCATTTTTGCTCAGGGCCTGAAACTGCATTTCTCAACCGTTGTCAATGGATAACTTCCAAGTCCCAATTCGCACAACACTACAAAACAAACCGTCCTATAACTGAAACATCACAGCCCCACTACTATTATCTCCTACCACAAACCAAGAGTATCAGATCAGAAGCAAGGAAAGGACAAACATTGGACCAAAACATGACAAAGAGATTCGCCATCTTGCAGAACAAAATCGACGAACTTCAGTCCGAACTCCTAGACCTCGCTCATCACAATCCTGACCGCCAACCTGACTCTCAAGACATAGAGCAAAGGTTCGTGTTCTTGAGAACCCTCTTGTCCACCGAAGTCGCCTCCAGCCCTGCGAAGCCACATCACTTGCAACACATTGACAAGAGACTCACAGAGCTTGAAGCTGCTTTCCACAATTGGGACGAGTTCAGGACAACTCTTGATGATGATGATGATGATATGGTTTCCAAGTGTTCATGCACCGAGTCGTGTCTCAATGAAGATGGCGAGACACAGGCGTGTTCTTTTGATGAAATGGTTTCTCCTTTCTTTCACGAGCCACACCATGTGGTTGATGAACTTCCGCCCGCTGAAAAGGGTCCTCCGCCCCCGCCGCAGCCGCCGCCGACACGGCCAGAGACTGAGGGCAAGGCGGATCATCAGAAGAGTGAAGGGAAAGAAGTTGGCGTAAGGAAGGTCTGTGGGGCTATAAGTTGTGGGGTGGTTATTGGGATAGTGTTCATGGGACTTGTAATGGTTAGAATGTGTGATTGTTTTACCTGTATCAAACATTCTGTGTGTCCTGTCCCAACTTAGTTTAACGAATTAGTGGAATATCTTTCAATATATCGTCTTACTTTAATAATTACGTGAATTTAATCGTTTAAATCAATTAATTTTTTTTAGTTCAATTTTAATTTTTTCGATTCAAGTTATTTGTTAAAATAAATTTTGTTGTTAAAATTGATTTAATTTTTAAATTAATAAATTTATATGAATAAAATCAATTAATTAATTTTTTTAATAATTTCTTTTTAATTAACCTTTAAAATTTTCAATAATTAAATGCAGTTTAAATTTTCCATTTTATTCAATCTTTAACCGACTTTATAATAGTCTAATATTTAAGAATATCAATGAACTAGACAGGGGCCTGGGCCTAGGTCCTGTCAAGCTCGACCACGGGCCATGGTGGCCTGCTGACCGACCTGTCAACCTGTCATTTATTTTTTTAAGCAAAAAAAATTTTAAAATGATGTCGTTTTATAAATAACGGACGGGTCAAAAACGGGCTAGGTTTATTTTGTCATCCCTACTAATATCAGTTAAATCTTTTAAACCTTAAGTCTCCATTTTATCTGTTAAATTCTGATTCAATTTTTAAAATATTGTAAAATATTATATAAAGATAGGCCGACTGAAATATATATCAATAATGTATATATGTACAAGAAAATATTTTTTAGTGAATTATTAGTAGTTATTTATGATTACTCTTACTATAAATAACATAAAATAAATTCTTAATAAAACAATTTTTTATTTATTAAAAATGATCATGAATAGCCACCGATATTTCATCCAAATTAAGATTTATTAATTTCTTTTAAATTTGTGTATAAAAGGTTAGCTTTTTTTCATTTCACCGCTTATATTTTAAATATGATATTATTTAGTTATTATACATCTCTATTCATTATATTTTATTTCAAATGATGTAATATTATTATAATATTACATCACTTTAAATTTATAATAAGAACCAAAAATTGATAAAGTAGACTAATATGATAATTAAATATTATTAAAAACAAAATGATATTTTTTTAAAATAAAAATAAAAAGAGCAAATCTAATATAATTAATAGCTTATTTAATAAAAATTTGGAGTAATAATTATGAATTTTTAAAATCAAAATTGTTTATTTGTTTTCTATTAAAAAACATTTTTTCTTAATTGGGCTCAGCCAAGCCCAAACCTGTGGATCGTGCGGTGGGCGACTTTGTCAGAGGACACATATCACGAAGAGCCACATGCTCTGCACCACTTTGTAATCGCACTGCCAGATAAAGATTCTCATGTCCCCGTAATTTTTACAAGAAAGCAACGCTATTTTCGTCCTTTCAACTCTCATTACGTGGCAAAACAGTCTCACGGCTTTTTTATATCTTTTCCACCAATGCCTACTCCACCGAATCTCACAGCTTCAATTTCCCATTTTACCCTACACGTCAATCTTCTCCTCGGGTGACTCACAAGTTTGTCTTCTTCTTCGAAGCCTCCTTTTAATCGATGACAGCTACTGGCCGATGATCTCAAATCGTCCACAACCCTAACTCGTTCCGATTCAGTGTTCCGACTCGCATCAGCTATGAGTAGATTCAGAAGAATAGAGATGTATGAGCCCGATTTCGCAAGCTCTCTGTTTGTAAAAGAAGCTTCGTTTTTCACTCCCAAAACGCTGTCTTTCCCGTCGTTTTGGGCCGAAGAAGCAGCAGCAGCAGAGGACTTCAGTTATGCTCTTGACCTGTTAAACCCTAACCCCTTTTCGCTACTAGACGAAAAGGTGACGGATCTGATTCACATTGGTCGAACGACGTCGTTTTACTCGTCCCGGAGGGTTCACAACGACTTATGGTTACAGAGCTTGTGTGATCGAGTCAGCGCTCTGGAGTCAAAGTTTGACTGTCTGGTCAAACCCAAGACGAAAGTCGGTGACCGTAAGTACACGGTGACGGCGGAGGTTCACGGGCCGGTGGAGAGGAAGTACAAGTGGACGGCGGATATCAAGGATGGAAAGAAAGAGATGAAGGCGGGAACTGAGAAGAAGTACAAATGGACGGCTGAGATAAAGGGGGAAGATGCAATCTCACGGAAGTACACGATCGAAGCATCGACTGGCCATCCGGGTGGGAGTAGTGGATCATCAGAGAAAAAGGAGAAGAAGAGCAAGAAAGAGAAGAAAGCTGAGAGTAGCGGATCATCAGAGGAGAAGGAGAAGAAAGCTGAGAGTGGCGCGCGTTTGGTTGAGATTAAAGAGCCCAACGATCATGGAGCTCTAGTTTTAAGACAGGTATGGCTAGTTAAAATCAGACCCAGCTCAAGATTCACGTTGAACTAGTACATTATGACAAAAGACTCCATTTTTTTATTGTTCTTGTTTTCTGTTTTGGCTGCATTGGAAACATTAGAAAAGACTTGATCTTTGGACAACCCTTTTGTCTGTTTTGTTGGGAAATGAATGGTTTAGGTACTCTGAAAACGACAATTGATTAATGTATATCTGTGTGGTTGTGTTTGGTTGTGGTGGGTTTTAAGGCTTTTGGGAAAAGACTAAGAGCGGCAAGAGCTAGTAAGGGAAAGCAGAAGGAATTGTCTGTGCAAGATGCGGCATTGTTGATCCAAATGAGCTTCAGGGCTTATTTGATTCGAAGATCAAAGGCTCTGCGTGCTCTTAGGGAGTTGGCTATTGCCAAAAGCAAGTTGAAGGAGATCAGAGCTTCCTTTAACAACTTCTCTTACCGCCGCCAGGTGGCTCGGGATGCAGGAGAGCGCCAACGATTCTCGGAAAAGATCATTGTCCTGCTCCTTACCGTTGATGCCATTGAGGTAACCCCATTTTCGTGATGAACATCTCAGCTTCCTTAGTCCTTGTTCGAGTAGCTTGAGTTCTGTCAAATGACTATTTAAACAACAGAGAGGCTCAACTTCATTAGTCCTTGTTCTAATAGCTTGAAATCAAATTCATCACTAGCATCATTTTGGTGGTGATTGTGTGCATATTATCATTTATAAGACATGTTCTACATTGATCAAAGTTCACTAACCCGAAACATGTCCCATTTTAACATTAACCGCCTCTTGGAGAACCACACTTGATCAGTTCTGCCTCACCAAGAAATGGAATCAATTCTTAGCTCGAAAATTGAGAGGAAAGAGGAAACTTGGAAGAAGAATGAACCATTGGATTTGTTGTATGATTGGAACTTATTAGTTTTTGTTTTTTTAGGTAGAAAATCCATGATTCTAGTTTTGTTTCTTAATGTGTCCAATGTTTGATTTTTCTAGGGAGCTGATATTTTGGTTAGAGCTGCAAAGAGATCAATTGTGGATGAGTTGGAAGCAATGCTGGATGTAATAGACCCTCAGCCTCCAGGGAAAACTCTTTCCATCAGGAGACGAACATTCGATATGCCGGATGGTGTGATTCGGAAGGAAATTGCAGAAGGTGTGGCACAGGTTGTCCAAATGCTTGATGATGAAGAGAATGGAACATTTGAAGCATGCTTGTGAGTTGCGGCGATGGCAACAGACGGCCTTCCGATCTGGTTATCCCGGTAGCAGAGACGTCTTAGCTTCTTAATTTTCTCTGATCCTAAGAACTAGACTTTTGCATCCACTCTGCTCCTTAAACTTTGTCTTGCCATGTATTTGAGTTCTTCTTGTCTGTGTTTTACAACTTGTCTTTGGATGATTGTGTTCTCTGACTGATCCAATTATGCCAGTGTTCCTTGTTTGTTATATCATAGTCCCTTCGTGAACATCGGTTCTACGAATGACTAAATCAGCTTCCACTTTACTAATGACTGGATCGGCTTCAATGTAATTCATATAATGACTAGCATTTGCAACCATGAAATAAAACCTTGGATGAATTTTAGTTCGAGGTTGGCTTGAAGTCAATAGATTTAGTTAAAGTTAACTGGACTGTAGTTTGCATTCGGGCTCGGTCCGGTTTGGCCCGAAACAAGATAGCAACAGGAGAACGGTGATCTGAGCCCCTATCCTCCATCCAAACCTTAAATTCATAACTTCTGCTGCCCTTTCCAAGGCAATTTACCAAATCAAGAAATAATTAATTGCTTGGACCGAAAAATGAAATTACATAAGAACTTGTAAGAAAATCTGCAATTACTTATTCAAGAATGTCGGCTAATCCTTATTTTCCATGGTTTCTTACAATTTGTCAAGTACGGTTGACAAGGTCCGAATCCGATTGAATTAGTTTATATCGTTCAAAATAATAATGTTTTGATGTTATTATTCAAATTGATATTATTTTATTCTTAAAATTTGAAAAATAAAACAACGATTATTTTAAACAATCACCTAAAGATCGCTTGATTTGGATCCGACTCGTTCATTTTTTAAGTTGAATTGAACTTATTTTGTCAATTCTAATTGATCTTGTTCTTATTTTTTCCTTTTAGTTCGGCCTTATCTTAAAGTCTCGTCAAATCTAAATCGAATAAGTCAAAGGTCATATTGATATTATTTTTGTTTTTAATCTTTTATTACAAATTTCAATCATTTTTTTTCAAATGTGGTTACAAATCTTAACTAAATAAGTAATAAAAACATAAAACAAAACTTAAAATTCAGAGAGAAAAATAGAGCCAAATGTAAGGATGACAAAACAAAAACTCAGTTTGCCCTAGCTTAGCTCGTAGTTAATGACCCGACTTAAGTTAATTCGGACTAGAATCAAGTTTAAACTTTTTAATTTCAAACTTTGAGTCGGGTTTAGGCTTAGGCTAACTGACCTAATCCGATCTGAAACTTATAATTTTCACATAAAATATCGGTAGTCTGATCATAAGCTCTGTATCTGCTATATACAAGGTGTCTAAAGTGATATTGGGATAATTCTATAAACGATAAATCATTTTATGATGTAGAGTGACCATAATGACCGTAAGAATTGGACAAGAAGTATCAGAATTATCCTTTCTAAACACCGTCTAAAAGTAAAAGAAATCATTCAAAAATTAAAAAATTTAATAAAACCTGATTGGACACAGTCAAACTTTGAATTGCTCAAACTCAATCAGACTCAGGTTTAAGTCTAAAACTCTTGAATGTAAAAGTAAAACTTGATTTTAGACTGGACTTAGATTGCCATGGATAATCAAATGGACACTAATATTTTCAACCATTAATCAAAATGATAATTAGCCAAACCATTTCAAGTTAAATTAAACATCCTTTAAATTTTAATTCAATAAAAATCCAATACTTCATCATTCTTTAATGCAATATAAGGCCCACCCTTTCTTTTTCTCTTCTTTAATGCTCAGCTGAGCTACTTGGAAATGGGGTCTCTTACGTAGTGTTTGGTTAGCGTCTTTAAGGGTGGAGACGGATGACAGAGACACAAAAGTCCTATCCCTTAACCTGTTTGGTTGCTGTCTCCACCCAATTTTGTCCCGACTCCGGAGACAGGGACATTAAATTCTTGTGACTTCCATGACTGTGGCACGGAAATGAGGGGACGGAGACAGAAACCAAAGACGTTGGTGAAATGTCAAAAATACCCTCCCCTTAAAGCCTAAAACAAAACACATCTCTCAAACCTATTAAGTAATAATAATAATTTAATTAATTATAATATTTAAATTAATGCATAATTATATTTTAATTAAATATAATATAATGTAATTA
>JANZXR010000007.1:28467332-28492275 GCA_027575705.1 Erythroxylum echinodendron
GCATCATCGCAGCCATCAAATGATGCGAGCGGAGCGTGGAGATGGCATCGTGCACAACGTGAAAGGCGGCCAGGTATAGAGAATTTGGTGAGTTTGTAGGGACTAAATCTTTGGTTTCTATAAATCAGTCCTTAACTTATTCTATTAAATCCTATATACATATTTATATAATAGAATATTGAATATAATTAAGTAGAATATAATATCATTTTTACTTAATCTTATTTTTCACATGTGAATTGGAACAACAGGTAAAGTTACTTCTTTATAACTATAATATCACAGGTTCAAGTCACGAAAACTAAATTATGACCATTCTCACACTTTCTCAAAGTAAGGACTCTTGTGCACTAAACACGTTGACTTGACTCAATCATAATTTTGAAATTATTTATAATTTTAAATTATTTTAAATTCCACTATGTTCAAACTAAATAATTTGAATTTAATTATGAAGAATTCAATTAAATTATAACCCGAACAATATGATAGTTAAAATAATATCATTTAATAAAATGATAATCGTTTTGATTAATTAATTTTCAACTATTGAATAAAACTATGCCTATTTATTTCAATTAAGTTAAATTCAACTTTTTACGTATTATTGGACCTTTTCAAATTTCGTGTGTCAATCAGACTCTCGTTAAATTATTGTTGTTGTATTATTTCTAACTCAATTAAATTAAAATATTTAAATTTACATTGAGCTAAAACTTCCTTTGTCAAGTTTCTTCCAAGCACTTAAATATTCCTCGACACTAGAACTATGCTCCCTTTTACTTTGTTTTTCTCTAGTCGCCATCTTTGACCGTTTCTTCCTCGACATTAACCAACCCCCTCTCCGCACCAACTCCCGTTTACCTTCCACGTTCATGCATTCAAAATTGAGACATGACATTTAATGTTACATTTGGACCATTCCATAATTAATTATTTAAATTGGGTCACATAATTACATAATTAATACGAAATAAATAAATAAAATTCGACAAAAATTATAATTAAATTTCATGTTGTTACATTTTAACTCGAAGCACCTCAAGATTTAAGTTTTCGGGTTTCAACTCTTCATTTAAGTCTCTCTTTTATAGGAAGTATTGAGTTTAAGTTGCTAAAAGAGAAAAAAGGAGAAATTTTTCAGTTGATGATCCTCTGACTCCTTAGAATGCTCCTTAATCGGATTAATTACAGACGCCTCGCTTCTGACTACAGTGTGAAAGTTTGGAACTATTGAAAACTTGAAACTGGTAAAAACCTGATGCTGATTGAAAAGTAGTGATCAATTAACAGTCAACTAATTAATACGTGAAGACTTCTTGTGCATAAAAATATACAGACTATATAAAAATTTGAGGGATATTAAAATTTCAAATTGACCTCTTCTAAAACTTAAAAAATAAGGACTTAAAAGTTTAAAATTAGTCCGGCAAAAAAGAGATAATTAGCGTATATAAAAAAAATTGTCCTTTTCGGAAGGAGTTGGGAAGGAGCTTTCCGGACAAATGTTTCAGTTTCTGTCTCCGTCGGGAGCCATGCCGTGCCACGTCGGATCCATCTAATGGCCTGTATTAAATTGTCCCCGAGCACTGGACGACCCCATTCATACTCATCTTGTGGCTCTCATTTAGTAGCCGTACCTGTCGGGACCCCCTCCCACTCCGTCTTCTGCCACGTGGGGACCTAACCGACGATCTCCCTGCTGTTATCCTGTTCCCCGAAAGCGACGACACGTGCTGTCAGGGGTCCCACATGCCAACTCACACGTCATCCCAACTGGGTCACAGGTGTCAGCAAGAGGTTCGAGTCAGCCTCCACGTGTCCATATCTGGGCCCCGCGTAAATCTCGGTCGTTTTTATTGTTGTAATTCCCCAAATTTAGAAGAATCAAATCAAAATCAATAAAAGATGAATTTTCAGATTCTTTTCAGTTATTAACGAATCAAAAACGCGGGGGTGAAATTGATTGGAGCGTGCAACGCACGGCGAGTAACTAGCACGCGCTTTTCGATTAACCAAAAACCGAAAACAAACTCCTTCTATAAATACCAACTCTCTATTTTTAGTGTTTCCTCTTCATCTTCTTCTTCTTCTTTGTGTCGTCTCTCTGTAGTTTTGGGGTTTCGCATAACAAAATCTTTAGCTCTTGACTCTCGTTCCTCGTTCTCTGCGATTTCTAGGGTTTTCTTTTGGGTATTTTTCTTTTCTTCTTCTTTGTAATGCTGTGCCATTCATTCGTGCATGTATATATTTGTCGGCTGAAGAAATAGCTGGAATAACGTAGGAATAGTTGAATTAGGTTCCTTTCTATGGCAAACTCTCAATTTTCGCGTTGTTTTTGAAGGGTCTACCTGCATTTTGCTTCGTGTTGTGATTTCTGAAGGGTTTTGGATTGAACTTGGACGTTTGGTGAATGCTAGAAAATCTATTCTTCTTGAAAGATTGCGTTTTTGGCTCCCAAATGCTCTGCGCTTTGTTTGGTTTCTATGTTACATTGGGTTGTATCTGATTTTCTGGTTCTTGTTTTGAGATGCGTTTCTTTTGGCTGGCTGCGATTGTTACATCATGGGTCAGTTTAGTTTTGTTTTCTTCTTTCAGTTTTTTTTCCCAGCCCATAAAACCGATATTTGGGGTTTCGACTTTGATTCTGATTTGCTTCCTCTTGATTAACCAATGATGTGATATGGCTTTTGTTTTTATCTTAAATTCTTTCCTCAAGTCCTTAAATAAACTTTTGAGTAAAATGGACTGATTAGAGATGTCAAAATGTTTTAAACAAGCGTATACTTTTCAAGTCATTGAAAACATGGTGGTGTTTTCTTTGTCAAAGTTGCTAATTTTCTTTAAACCAAAACATTAAAGTCGGTATCTAGAATCTTGACAGTAGTTAAATTTCGTACCAGTTCTTCTATTCAGTTGTGTCATATATGGTATCAAGGCTTCAACAAAACTATGTAAGCATGAGAAAATGTACTCGTGTTCGTGTTCTACTATGTTGCTTTCGGTGTTAGTGGTCAAATTACATTAGAATTTGTGATAGTATAGGAGAATGAGATGTCTGTATCTATATGTATGTCTGTGCTGTTAGTTCATTTTCATTTAAATGATCTATAAAATGTCTGAATCTTTTCTTTAGTGTTGGGTCCCTCATAGATAGTTGCATGTGATAATTGAGACCCTCCACTATGTGAGGTAGCGAGCGTATTTTATTGTCTGCAACTACCCCAATTACTAAAACTTTCTTTGCCAGATATCTTCACGAAAAGACTGTTCCTTGATTCCTAAATCATGCATCTGATCAATTTTATTTTGCGGTTTTAATTTTCTTTTTTTACTAAGAAAACCGATGTATGGTTTAATGTGTTTAGTGTCCTCTCTTTACCGTCACCACAGTAATTCCACTTGTCCTTTAAACGTACAATTTTCTTTTCTGATTAGTGATTTCTTTATTGTTGTTTCTTCTTTTTTTCGTCTGCTTTTTGGTCCCTAAGATGGTAGACGGCTATACTTATTTCATCATATGTTTTTTTTGCAGCTGCATATAAATCTATGTTTTTTGGCTGATGATGATGATGCCCTGTAGGGTCCTAGTTTTCTTTTCCTTGCAACCAAAATTCAATGGAGCATTAAAATAATTATTAACTTAAGTTTAGATTTTCCACTTCTTAATGCATGTTCGGTTTCCCTTCAATTTGGACTCTTTTGAAATCTTTGTGAATTACAACAGTCCTTATCAATCTGCTGACTCAGACATGGATTTGTTGATACATCCCCAATCAATATACTGATTTTTTTGGACATTTAGTATTTTTGCATTTTTGCAGTTTTAATTTCAGGAGTTTATACCGATTCTGCTCCCTTTTTTTTTTTTTTTGAAAGATTCCCTAGTTCTATTGTTTGCTGCTTCTGGCATGAGAAAGTGAAGGGCTTGAACAGTTGATAATGATTTTTCCTTTTCAGCAGTAACTAATATACTTTGGTGAGAATGAGACTGAACATAGGAAAAAGCTAAGAGTGAGAGAGATCACAAAAAAAGAATTGATAATTATATTAATTTAGCACCTGCATCACTATCCATTTCTGTAATTTACATCTCATGTAGGCAGTATGGAAATGGCAAAACAGAGCCACATTCTCTGAATCTTTGTTTTGGTTAATTGTACACTGATTTGAGGATATTCTTGTTGTTTACTTAGATTACCACAATCTTTTTGGTTAGACATTGTGTATAAATCTGTTTTTAGTGCTTGATCTTATTGTGCTTACCTTACTCTTCTGTTTTTTCATTCTTGCAGAAGATTGTAGATTCACAAGGAATTCTGAAATTATAGTCTGTTGTCTAGATACACATATAGTCAGTGCAGATATGAGAGCATAGAGGTAATAACAAATTATTGTGCTATTAGAAGATTATTCATTTATTTATTTCATCATATTCTTACGGACCACATCTTATACCAACCAGTGTTCAGGAGCACTGTTCTTGATGGACTGCTCACAAAGCAGCTGTGACAAGAAAACTTTG
The DNA here is from genome assembly GCA_027575705.1 of Erythroxylum echinodendron. Classification (NCBI taxonomy): domain Eukaryota; kingdom Viridiplantae; phylum Streptophyta; class Magnoliopsida; order Malpighiales; family Erythroxylaceae; genus Erythroxylum; species Erythroxylum echinodendron. The sequence goes on from JANZXR010000007.1 coordinate 28,471,858, forward strand.
AAAGGTGGTTCTTCTTCGATAAACTAGTCAGCTGAAGAGAAATCTTACATATCAATACAAAGAACCTACAATTGTTCTTCATTTGGAAGGTTGTCTGCTGTTAGCATCTCCTTAGTTCAGACATCATACGTGTTCAAACAAATTTAGATCCAATGGACCTTAAATCAAATCACACTGCTCCTGTTCTCACGGATCAGTCAACACTGGGAGTTCGTAACAGTCTGTTGCAATACTCACCCAGAGGAGCAGCTTTCTCATCAAATTTATTATTAACTATACCAAGGAAAAAAACTGGAGTGCTTGATGATATTCGTTCCAGTGGTTGGCTGGATGCCATGATGTCCTCTTCTCCTCCTCATAAGAAAATAAACAAGGACATACAGAATGAGCTTCGTTTAGCTGATGCAGATTTTGCTTATCGCTCCTGGCTGGTAATTGTCTGTTCCTAAGAACAATTTGTTATTTATCTCCAACAAATAAGTCTGATGGTGATCTTTTTGACCTGTGTTTCTTCATTCTTGCAGCTTAAATACCCATCTGCTCTTACTTCTTTTGAGAAAATCACAAACTTTGCCAAAGGAAAGAGAATTGCCCTATTCCTGGATTATGACGGTACACTTTCACCAATTGTTGATGACCCTGACTGCGCTTTCATGTCTAATAATGTAAGAACTTCTTGATTGCTTAGAAGTTTTTAGTTAGTTAATCTTCTTTTAAAATGTCCTGTACATGAATAATCACCGAGAGATCCTCTAATTTCATTGTAGATGCGTTTGGCTGTTAAAAAAGTGGCAAAATATTTTCCAACAGCAATAATTAGCGGGAGAAGCCGTGACAAGGTGATCGAAAGGATTGTTTTGTAAAACATTTCATGACAGTTTGTTTGTGTTGGTAGTTAAGATTTTCATTGTTTCATCTGATTATATGTCATTTGTGGATTTTGGTGATCCAGGTTTATGAGTTTGTAGGATTAACAGAACTCTACTATGCCGGCAGCCATGGGATGGACATCATAGGACCCGTTACAAAATCTGCCTGTGTTGCTCATTCAAATTCCATCAGGTCTACTGATAAGCAGGTAACTTTCTAACAAGTCCCCTGCAAGTTGATAATCTTTCATCACCTCATGATTTATTTAGTTTGTTTTAACCTACTTATGCTACAAACAGGGCAAGGAAGTTACGCTGTTCCAGCCTGCTAGTGAATTTTTACCAATGATTGAAGAGGTATGTAAATATCTTGTACAAGGCAATAACATCAACTTGTTCTTTTTCTTTGTCCCCCTTTGTTATTGAGCATTTTGTTAAATTCATCTGAGCAGGTCTACGATTCCCTTGTTGAATGTACCAAGGACATTGAAGGAGCTAAAGTCGAAAACAACAAGTTCTGCATCTCCGTGCATTACCGTAATGTAGATGAGAAGGTACTGGTTCATTTTTTCGCCACAAAGTAGCATCCACTAGTTAGTAACTTGAATGAACAATTTTCCTTTTCAAGCTTAATGATATTGTTGCACCTTTCTTCTATGTTTAGAGTTGGATGACAGTTGCACAGCGTGTTCATGATGTTATAAAAGAGTTCCCACGGCTGAAGTTGACATACGGGAGGAAGGTAATTTTCGTATCTATCATGACCGTTCTCAATCTATTCTATTTTCTGTTTGTCTAATTTTCATTTGGTTGACAAAGTTTAGGTTCTAGAGGTCCGGCCGATGATCGACTGGGACAAAGGAAAGGCTGTACTATTTGTACTTGAATCACTAGGTTCGTGAACCTTTTGTCTTGAAGGTCTTTGATTACTTATTGATACAAAGAACTTCAGTTTCTGAGCCCCTTATGAAATAAAAAATGTTTCAGGACTAAGTAATTCTGACGACGTTCTTCCAATTTATGTGGGAGATGACCGGACAGATGAAGATGCTTTCAAGGCGAGAAATACGCATTTCTTTAGCTACATGTTGTTCTGATCATTTCTTGTAACTATAATTTTCTTTGTTTATACAATTCACTGACCTTAGGATCTCTCTAAACAGGTTTTGAGAGAGAGGAAATGTGGTTATGGCATCATAGTGTCGTCTGCACCGAAGGAAAGCAATGCATATTATTCCCTCCGAGACCCGTCAGAGGTACAGTGTGATTAACAGTAATGCTTTGAATCAATCAGGTGTTCTACTGCTTGTAATCTTCTTCTCCATTAACAATAGTGTGACATTATCTGTTACTTGTACCTTTTCCATTTCAGGTTATGGAGTTCCTCAACTCCCTGGTAATGTGGAAGAAGTCAAGTGGCTTATAGCATGTGCAAAGAATAAAACAGAAAAAGCTATAATCTTTGATATACTATACAACAAGAAAGCATATATCTCTATGTTTTTGAGTTCTATAGGAGTTAGACCAAGCAGCTTTGAAGCAGACTTGCACAGGAACACGTTGAGGCAGTCACATCAGGATCCTTCCCCTACCGAGCAACCTTAGTCTTCTTAAAGCTTCTTGTCTTAATTGTAAATGTCTTTCTGATTACTTTCCTGTGATGCTCGATCCTATTGTCCAAGTATATTGATCATTCAATTCCAGTTTTGGTTCTCTGGAGATGATACAGTTCCCAACTATTTGTTAATTCTGTCTGGTTTAATAGAGAAATGCTTCATTTTTATTTCATGTTTTTGGACACAAGCTCCTGATAATATCACTGATATTGACATCGGAACTACTGTCATTAAAAATCATTTAACTTTGACCAAAGAACATTACATGGTTGATGATGATGTAATTTTAGTAATTTGTTAAATGTGAATCAATTTTGTGTGATAAACACTATCATGTTGACTTTAAAAGTAGATGATCATCTATAGCCATTAAAATAAGTGATTGTAGCATAGCTTCCATTAGAGAGTGAAATACTAAAAAAATTTTAAGTCTTTCGTGAAAATAGTGACACCTTTGACTATTTCTTCAACTCCAAGCTAAAACGTTTTACATTTGCGGTTCTTCTGCTTCATGTGAGGGTAACTTAAAAGTTGAAGAACTTGGCTGTACGTTTCAATCCCTGGAATGAATCCGTGCGATTTCGACACTCTTTCCTGTTACTCAGAAACCGTTTTTCAGTTACCAGATCGAACACAACTTGGAGAAATTTGGCTGTCAGATTTAGCTCTAAACACTAAATTGTTGGTGCTGACAAGGATCTTGCATTTCATTTCCTTCTCTGGAAATGCACAGAAATAGCCTCTCATAAGCCAATGCCATTTTGGTTGCAGTGAACAATTGCATTCCTCTTATCCTGGCAACTTCCCCCTTCTTCTCCAGAATTTCTCTGCCATCTTCCCATGCCCTGTAGAGTGCATTCTTTAGAGAAACCATGGTTGGTGAAAAGATGTAACCCATATCAACCTCTGCAAGAACAGACCCTGTGATGCTTGCAACTCTTGTGGCCATTATAGGTTTACCAGAAAGCATAGCCTCCAACAGAGTATGATCCAATCCCTGAGCTCGTAGTGTCGGGTTCACGAAAATGTCTATGGCATTGTAGAACCTAGCCAACTGAGATTGTTCTAGCGATCCCAGAACAATTGCATTAGTTCCAAGATCTCTGTACCTTTCACTCCAAGGTCCATTACCAGCAATCAGGATAACAACATTGTCACGAAATGTGGAATTTTCAGTAAGCATCTGCTTCAATGCTTCAAACATTAATGGATGGCCTTTATCCTTCACCAACCTCCCTGCCATACCGAAAATCAATGATCTTCTACTTCTCGGGATTCCGAACTTTTGCCTAAATTCTATGCCCTTGACATAATCTGGCTTGAAAACTTCCTCATCCACACCATTCAGAATAACATGAACTCTTTCTTCTGGGATCATGTATACTCTTTTCAAGACATCTCCAGCATGATCACTGGTAGCAACATGGTGCATGTAGTCCGGGAAGAACTTGACCTCTTCCACAACCTTAATCACTCTTTTACTCAGTGCATATGCTTGTGGTTGGTTTGGATTCCGCAGAAGCTCTTGAATGATATCAGTATGAATGGTTTCATATGCAATACCATGCCAAGTAACAGCTAAGTTGCTCAAGTTGTGGGATCGGGTATGCAGGAGACTAGCACTCTCAGTGTGGATAACATCAAATGGTTTCCCAGATGAGTTTTGAGCTTCAAATTGTTTCCAGACTAAAGACTGGTCCAGATAACCAGCAGCTGTCAGCTTTGAGAGGTGAAAGTATAAGTTGCTAATTTGATGCCTTGGGAAAGACATGTTGGGGAGAGAAGAGGTGAAAATGTGAAGCTCATGCCCTCTTTTGGCAAGAGCAAGATGAAGAGTCAAAGCATGCCGCTCTAGTCCACCGGCTAAAGATCGACGAGGCCATTTCTTGACAAAAACTGCAATTTTAAGGAGCTTTCGCGGCGGTTCCGAAGAAAACAAGAGTTGATTCCAGGCGGATGGAAAGGAAAGGAGATCAATAGGATGAGGATGGTTCTGATTCTGAAATGTCATTTGGCTTCTGGAATAGCAAGGGCCAGAGCAGTGACACCAGAAAAGGAACGAAACAAAGGAGAATGCAGATAAGATGGAAATGATGAACCAGAAACAACGGAAACTGAAAACAAGAACTTGATCCCTAGCCATCCAAATAATGAATTCAAGACCATATCCTACCTCTTTCCCAGAGACAAAATCATTGAAACCGCGAACAGATGGGAAACAGCATTAAGAATCTGTTCTATTCTAATCACCTCCATCACTCGTATTTTAAGTTCCAGAATGGCATCAACTTGAATCAAAAGGCATACAACCTTCAATTTGGATTAAACATAAAAATCGGGAACTTGTCATTAAGCTCCTACATCAAGTGTTGACTTCACAGATTAAGTTTATGTGGTGGAACAAATTTGAAGCTACTCTACTGCCATTTTCAATATCATATCATTAAAAAAGGGGACAAAATGAAACATTTTCAATACAATCAGAAATATAAAAATTGCAAATTGCATTACTACTACCTAACCCACTAGGCCTCATCGAACCAGTCAAAATGGCAAGCGATAACACGTGAAGAAGACTGATGTTAAGAATATGAAAAACTGAACAAACCGAACAATTACCTGTCTCTCCACCACAAATGAAACCTTTCTTCATAAGCATTTACAGATAAAACGCAGCACCCAAATGGATTTAACATTTCAATTCTTAATTTATCGAACTATAAACATACATTAACTTAGAGAAATATGAGTTTAGCTAACGAGTAAATGCATAAAGAACAAGAAAGACGAAGATAAACAAAGCCAAAGGTACCAAAATCACCAGAGGAGCAACAGCAGCTAAAGTATAGAGATCGCCACAAGCCAAAGTTCCCAACTTTATCTGCACCAAGTCCACTAGAGCCATCATCAAGAACCCGCAACCGAAAACCGAACCGAACCCAGAAAACAGAGTCCCTACTCTTAATGCCACCAAGTTGATATTAGCTGTAGACGCACCCAGACGCTCAAAGTTATGATCTTTGTCAATGATCTTGATTGCTTCTTTGATGGCCAATGCGATCAGACTTGAAAACAAGAAGCAGCTAAAGGAGTAGACATGGAAAACCACTAGGTTCTCTTCGGCGGCTGGACCAGCAGCGACGCAAGAAGCGTCTGTGACGAGGGTGGCGGGGGTGGGATACCATGTGAGGCCAAGAAAGAGTGCTAATGTGAACAAAGAGTTGACGTGGACAATTCCATCTAATGCCACTACATGGACTTTGGTGGTGGTTATGAGATTGCTCCGAGACCTAGTGGCGGAGAGGGAAACATCTTTAGATGGTTTAGAAGCCATCTGTGGTGGTGTTATTTGTGAGTTTTGGTGTTTGTGGGAGGAAAGAGACGGAAGAAAAGGACGGAGGAGCATTGACGTTAAAGTAGGCGTCGATGGCAAGTTTGGTATCGGAATCATGGGGAAAATGCGATTGAGTGTCTTTCCCGGCAAGGGACTGAGAAGGTAAACACACCAAAAGGTATTCGCCGCTGCCGGGGATCGAACCCGGGTCACCCGCGTGACAGGCGGGAATACTCACCACTATACTACAACGACTTGTGCAATAATCGTGAAAACACAATGTAATGTCTTTTCCGGCTATGGACTGAGAACAACCAAAAAAACATTCGCCGTTGCCGGGGATCGAACCCGGGTCGCCCGCGTGACAGGCGGGAATACTCACCACTATACTACAACGACTTGATTGATCAAGCAGGTTTTAGTTAATATTCATTACATTAAAATTAATCCCAAAATTCAAATTGAATATTTCTAAATTATAATAAGGTCCTCCTTTTATCTGCAAATTACTCTTTCACAGAAGTGATAGGAGAGTTTATTTTTAGTAATTACACTCTCCAAAAAGCTCATTTCAACGAACTCCATTGAAAAAAATGTAATAGGGACAAATCTTCCATGTCCTTGAATATAGCAAAGATGGCACTAATAAAGTTATAATATGATGGTAAGTATCGATTGAAGTTTTATCAAATTTGATTAAACTTAAATAAATTAATAAGTTCGATCTTAAAGTTTTGGCTCAAAAATTTAAGAATGTTAATTAAAGTAGATTTTAAACATTTTTTTAATCACATGCTGCTCAATATTGTTATATAAAATGTGAGTTTACTGGCTTTGATCCGGATTAGTTTTAATTTTAACTTTATGTATGAAACAAGTAATTAAAACTTGGATTAACATGTGATGGTTGATTGGCATCAACAACAATAATAAGAACGATTCTAATGTACAATGCTTTCCGCTTTGCGAGGGTTAAGAAAGGGACATCAATTATACGCAATCTTCTCTTTGTATTTTATAAAGAAGTTGTTTCTGTTATTCGAACCTGAGATCTTTTAGTTACAAAGGAGTAATATTACTAGTTGCTCTAAGACTCGTCCTTAACTACAAATAAAAACTTATTTTACATTCATTTTTAAAATTTATATTATCACATTTGGTTCATTTTTTTAAGTAGTTAAGAAAGTAAAAAACTTTTCAATATAGAAAAAGTAGTAACACTTTATTTGGATTATAAATCTCATCACCTCCTTAGTATTTAGATTACTTTCCTCAAGAATTTAATCTAAAAAATACGTTAGCCAATTCAACCATTCATTTTTTCTCAACTTTACGACAACTCTTTTATAAAATCCTACCTCTTCTTCAACTATTCTTATTGTTCTCCCAGGATTTTGAATATTTAATATTTTCAAATTTATTAAATTTAGGGTGTTCAAAAGATATTTGGCATTTTTTTTACTTTCATTTTGAGATTGTCTAGTTGAAATAATGCACTATTTGTATTTTTTCAATGTTAGAAAAAATTTTGATATTTGATTTGAATTTTAAGATTTAACTTTGTAATAAATTGAGATTTTTTTAGTATTTTTCAACACTATATTTATGATATAACAGTATTATATGATTAGAATATCATAAATTAAAAAATTAACATTTAATAATATAACTTGTATTACAAATTAACATTATTCAACAATTTCAATTTTTATTCAGTTTATAGGGATATAATTAAAAACACAAGTCAAAATTAAATTACATTATATGAAATCTTGTTGCATACTAAACACTATAATAAGAATCCACCCAACTTTCCTATTAGAATCCTTATAAATATCCAAACATGTGAATATCTTTACTTTCCATACATTTATTTCCGAAAAATTAAATTCTAAATTCACTTTATTTTCCCACCATCTAAACGGGCCTGGAAGTATTTTACAAATTAATTGTAAATTAATTAACATTGCAACAATGGAATAAAAATATAATTAATTATTTCACTTGAGTATTTTTTTAATTTAAGAATTAATCATTTTTATTTTAATTTAAGACACACAAAAAAAAAGTTATGATATTCCTGGATTTTCTTGGAGTTTGTTGTGATCGTGAGTTGAGATAAATCGTCTTGATCTTCTTAATCAGAGATCTTCTTCCTGATTTGCTTCCTCGTAAAGTTCAAGAGTAGCCAATTCATCTCTTTTTTAATAATAATAATAATAATAATAATAATAATTTGGTAATTATGTACTCTAATCCAATAAAGCGTAAGTATGTACAAAATCTCAAGAGGAACTGTATTCTAAATCCTTCATACCTCCGTTTAAATGATCACAATTACACTATTCCAATGGAGTTCTACACATAGATAGACTGAATTGATGTTGACAGTCACTGAAAGGGACTAATGAATCTGTTTAGCCTGTAACCGGTTTGTTCTAATCAAGCTCCAAGAATTTAGGGAAAAGAGATGCTTAAGGCGTCGCTTTCAGGCTTTCTTGTTCTATCTGTTCTTACCTAAACCTACGAAGAACGTACACTATAACAACCGCTTTATCTTCTATCATTCTCGTATGTATGTGTTTGTATCTCTGCGATCAGAAGAACTATGTAATCGTTCATAAAGTTTCACTGCATTGAGAATTTGCTTGGCTCTCCATATCTGGTTACCGTAAAGCATGACGATTCTTCGGTTTTCGCTGTCCGTTTTGGTCCATATTGCTCTACTCTCATGCCTCTCTTTTGCGGATGACCCGACCGTGTACTATGAACTTAAAGTCTCTTACCTCACTGTCTCTCCTCTCGGCGTACCCCAGCAGGTTCTATCCTCATTTTTAATGTTGTGATGAGGTGGTCTCAGGTTTTTGCTGTTTCCTTAAAATTTCTGGGTTGCAGGTTATAGCTGTAGGTGGGAAGTTTCCTGGACCTGTTATTAATGTCACTACCAATTTCAATGTTTTGATTAATTTGCACAATGAACTCAATGAAGATTTTCTCATGACTTGGTGGGTGTGTCCTCTTTTTCTTTGCCTTTTGGATTCTTTTCAGAGATGTTGCCTCAGCTTGACCGATTGGTTTCCGAGATTTTGACAGGCCTGGGATCGAAATGAGACGTAACTCATGGATGGATGGTGTTCCAGGAACGAGTTGCCCTATTCCTCCAAAACGGAACTTCACGTACAGTTTCCAAGTGAAAGATCAGATTGGAAGCTTTTTCTATGGTCCATCCCTTAATCTTCAAAGGGCATCCGGAGGATTTGGTCCTTTCATCATTAATAACCGGATAGTTATTCCAATCCCTTTTGCAAAACCGGATGGTGATCTTGTGATTATGATTGGTGATTGGTACACTCGAAGTCGTTTGGTTAGTGTTTTGATGACATTTCATTTCGAGCTTTTTAATGCCTTTTGCATGACTTAAGAAAAGTAAATTCTGGCGATGATTGAATCTTGTTTAAGGATTTGATGAGTGACCTTGAATCTGGGAAGGAGCTTGGAATGCCAGACGGAGTTTTGATTAATGGAAAGGGACCATATAGGTACGACAAAGCTTTTGTTCCTGGCGGCATTAAGTATGAGACCATCAACGTCAATCCAGGTAAGCGATCGAGATGAGATCCTGTCGCCATTTTTCGATACGGTTTACTCGGTTGGACTATTCGAAGTTGCAAATAATTCCTTCTCTTTGCAGGGAAGACCTACCGTATCCGAGTTCATAATGTTGGTACATCAACAAGTTTAAATTTCAGGATTCAGGGTCATAATCTGCTTCTTGTGGAAACCGAGGGACATTACACTGTACAACAAAACTATACCAGCTTTGACATTCATGTGGGTCAATCTTATTCGTTTCTGGTTACTATGGATCAGAATGCGACTTCTGATTACTATATCGTGGCAAGTGCTCGATTCGTGAATGAATCACTTTGGAAAAGAGTTACAGGAGTTGCCATCTTGCACTACTCCAATTCCAGAGGAACAGCAACTGGTCCTTTGCCTGATGCACCACCAGATATCTATAACCGGTGGGCAGCAATGAACCAGCCAAAATCCATCAGGTTAGGGCTTCTCTTTGTTTTTGATTTTATATTTTCATTTTTTATTAATATTTTAGTAAATTTTTGTTTAATTTCTGGTTTACATTTTTTAACTTTTTCGTTCTTTATTAAATAAAAAAGTTTTTTTTATTTTCATACTTTACTATAAAGTCTAGTTTTTATGTTCCACATTCATTCTTCTGATTTATAATTAATTAAATATTAAATATTTTATTTCATGTTAAAGTAAAAAAAAATTACAAATTTAATAGTTATTTACTTAATATATTTTAAATTAAAGTATCTTCAAAATGTATAAAGTTCAAATAAAATCAGTTTTAATAATTAAAATATATTAAAAATAAATATTAATTTGTAAACTAAAAATTAATTAATTATATTTATTTTAATAAAAGATAATAATTTTTTTATATTTATTATATAAAAGATTAAAATAAAAAATTTCACTTAATAATTAGTTTATCTCTAAGTTTCATCTAATACTTAATTATTATCATTAACAACAACACATCTACTTTAACACTAATAATCAAAAATAATTTTATTTTTGTTTAAAAGATTAAAAAACCTCAAAAAATTATTTTGATAATTAAAATATATTAACAAATAAATATTAGTTTGTAAATAAGATAAATATTTGATTATTTATTTTAACAAAATGTAATAAAAAAATTTTATTAATATTTATTAATAAATATCATATAAGAGATTATAATAAAAAATGTGGAGACTGATTCTCTGACTTGAATCTGTAATTTTACGGTGACAAAGGAGACTTATTATTGGATCACCTTAAATTCTGCATCAGCATGATTTATAATAAATGCTGTTCTGCTAAGCCCTTGGTATGCTGTTAGGCAAAATACTTCTGCAAGTGGAGCTAGACCAAACCCTCAGGGCTCTTTTCACTACGGTTCAATCAACGTGACTGATACATATGTTATAAGGAGCTCGCCGCCGGTGACAATAAACGGGAAACGACGTGCAACACTTAATGGACTGTCGTTTGTGAATCCTGATACACCGATTAGGCTTGCAGATATTCATAACGTGAAGGGAGATTACAAGCTTGATTTTCCTAATCAACCACGTAAATGGCCTGCTAAGATGAGCACGTCTTTAATCAATGCTACATATAAAGGGTTCATAGAAGTTGTGTTGCAGAACAGTGACACCAGAATTCAGAGCTTTCACATGGATGGCTACTCCTTTTTCGTGGTTGGGTAAGAAAAGAAAGTTTTTGTTTCTTCATTTTCTTGTTGATTCTGTCTGGAAAGCCAGAAAATAAAAGAATGATTTGACTGGAAACCAGAATGGACTGGGGAATTTGGACGGAAGCTGACAGAGGACAATATAACAAGTGGGATGCTATTTCTCGCAGCACTGTAGAGGTATTTATTTTTATTTTTTTCATTTTTCAAACCTTAAAATTTTAAAAATAGTAAACACTAAAAATTAAAAATACTTAATTTGTTATACCTATTTGTTATTTTGTTCTTATGATATTCTTATTAAGAATAGACTAAGTTAGATTAGGATCGAATTATAAATTTGATAATAAAATTTGACATTTCATTCAAGTCGAGTCAGACTGGATTGATTCGCCATCTCTATTTAATTTGTTGATTATCCTTCTTATAGAATTGTATATGACACAAAGTTATGAAGTTACTCCTAGAGCTGTGGATTACATTACATAAAATGTTTGATGGCATAAAAGATCTTTGTGTTTCTGTTTCTCAAATCCAGGTTTACCCTGGGGCATGGACAGCAGTTTACGTGTCTCTTGACAATGTTGGTGTGTGGAATCTTAGGATTGAGAACTTAGACAGATGGTATCTCGGACAAGAAACATACATGAAAATCATCAATCCTGAGGAGATCGGCTATACCGAGAAGAGTCCTCCTGATAATGTCAGATATTGTGGAGCTCTTAGATACTTGCAGAAGTATATATCCGACACTCTTGGTCTCTTTTGCATGTATGTGTCTTTGGTCATCCTCGTAGAGGCTAATACATTTTTTCTTGTCGTCAGGGACGGTCTCTCCTCCTCCATCGCGGTGTCCGACTTCCGCCGCCGTTTCAAACTAGTTTTGGCTATGCTAATGGCAATTTTTGCTACAGTTTTCGTTTCCTGCTAAACATTTTTTGTTTTGCTGATTGGATACATGTTCTTTTCAGCATCAGGCACTTGAATCTTTGTTGGTAGAGATTCAGCTGTTCGAACACCACAAAGAATTGTAACTTAGTTCAAATGGGGGATCCACCATTTTTATCATTCTTTTTCACTGCTTGTTGATTGATGATTGAGATCATATTACAGCTTTTTACTTGTAGGGATACATGTTATTTCTTGAAGGTATGTATTCTATGTATGAAATATGAACTATGCAGCCTGAATTTGATAGGTTTCAGTTTCGAACTCCAGCTATGTAGGGTTGAAAATTTGAGTCTAGTAGGGTTGACAATTTGGATATGGTCCGGCTCAAACAATTTGATAAATTTTAGTTTCGAACTTTACGGGTGAGTATTGTCGACCAATATTTTAAAAATTAGATCAAAAGTTAAACTATTAACATAAAATTGAAGATTTAAAAAGTTTAATTGACATTAGAGTGTTAAAAAATTAATTAAAGATTAAATAAAAGTAAAGAGTTTGAAATATAACTGAATGATAATGTTTTTATAAAATAATTTGAAGTTTAATTAAAAATATTATTAAATAAAAATTAGTTGATTTATTTTAATTTACAAAAAATTTATTAATTTATAAAAATTAATTGGTTAATTAATAAAGTGATTGGTTTTTAACAACAAAGATTATTAAAATAAATTAAACCAAAATATTAAATAAAAATTAGATGATTTATTTTAATTTATAAAATTTTATTAGTTTATAAAACTGATCGGTTATTTAATAAATTGATCATTTTTTAATTATAGAAATTATTAAAATAAATCTAACCGAAATATTAAGTACTAAATCATCAATTAAACTGATTTTTTAATTGTTTGAGTTTCACTCAGACTTAAAGTGAATGGATTAATTCAAATTGATCCAATTTTAGGTCATGTCAAGCTAAAACTCAGGAGCATCAAATCGGTTCAGTTAGAAAAAATTTGAACCAATTCAAACTGAACTAGTGTCATTACTCATTAGTTAAAACTAAACAAAAAGATATTTTATTTAATAAGTAAAAAATTAATGACTATAAAAACCACTCGACGTGATGCCCGTATTCATTCGATATCGCATGGTCAAACCTTCCTTCACAATGTCTAAGGAAATCCACGGTTAGTTCCAAAAGATGCGGAGTTCCAAAAATTTAGGATGGTGGACCTACTTTACAGACGACAATCTTAATGTGATCTTCATTGATGTTTTTGGTGAAGCATCTTTCAAATCATTAAGCTCTAAAACAACCCTCAATTTCGACTTATTGGATTCGTAAAGATATAGAAAGGAAGTTCTAATAGTTACATCATACATGTAGTTTAATTATGGTAAATTGAGTGCCTTATGAGTTTTAAAAGGGAAAACAAAGTATGTTGCCAATCTTGGAAGCAAAGCATTCAGAATAGCACAATATTGTGTTATGCAACTTTTCCTTCTGGTATAGTTTCCTTAGGTGATAAAACAGTAGTAAAGATGAAAATGATGAAGAGCTGATGTCAATACTAATGTTCAAAAACAAAATTGATTTAGCCGATTTAATAGTAAATTCTTTGAATTGACTAACTAAAATAAATTGATTAATTTTTATTTAACAAATTTTTTCCAATTAAACTATATTTTTTTAATAGGAAAGAATATTCTTTGTTAATCATTTTTTAAATTATTTAAATCTTTAATCAATTTTATAACGGTTTAATACAGATTGAACTTTTTAGATCCTAAATTTTTTATTTCCAGTTTTGGTTTTTAAAACTTTACAAATACTTTCTTATATAAATTTGGATGAGCGGTATTTTTGAATTATTTGTTTAATTTAATAACGTTGAATTATTCAAAAGATCAATGGTTTATAGGTCGTGATCTTTAAATTAATCATGTACATTGAATTTAAGGTTTTATCATTGTGTTATGATCGTAGATTATTAAAAAAAATTAAGTACGGTAAAGAATTCCATAAATTGCAGTAACGAATATGTCATTGAAAATCGATACATTCTTACTTATTTCACCTTGTTGTTAATAGTACAAACTTACCACTCTAACCTGTGAGAGGTTAGATCTTGTGTTCCTGTGCAGATTTGTTCTCTTTGTTCTTAACAGAACTAGTAGGGTGTGAGGATGAAAACAATCAATTAGGGATGTTAATAAGCTGGGATAGGACTGAGCTGCTGCTGGCCTGACCGGTTTTTTATATTTTAATTAAAAAATTTCTAAAATAACGTTATTATGAACAAAACGAGCAGACTATTGGCTGGACTAGGTCAACCATGGTCGACTTGTAATTCGATCAATCTTGGTTAAAAACAGGTTAGATCAGACAGATTTTGCTATCTTTATAATAAATGAAAAACTAGGGTTACATTCTTATTTTTTTGGACCAATTTTTTTTTCCATTGGACCCTTGTAGAAAAATGGAAGGTGGGTTTTTAGTATTGATTACGTGTTTTGTGCCAAAGATTTGTGATATAACTTGTCTTATCATATTTTATTAAATCTTATTTACATATTTATATGAATTTTATATAAATATATAAATGAGATTTAATAGAATAGGGTTGAAACAGAATAATTAAAAAATTAGATTTAAGGTAGAAAAAGATGATATTTGAGCTCCAACTTAGTTTGGATTTCCAGAAATTTGAGTTAGACTCAAGTTTTTCTTAATTTTTGAATTGGGCTTAGAAAGTTTTATATTCAATTAAATGCCATTTTAATTTATTTAATACGTGAATTGTGTAATAAACAATACATGGTAAATTTGAATAAATAAAAATTTAAAAAAATCAGATAAATTATCAATCACAAGCAAAGCGCTCAAAGTGCAGTAGTGAACGGAACTCCGGTGGTCGGCAACCATGACTGGCCGGAGATGAAGCTGCCCACAGTAAACCGGGAGGCCACGGCAGCACTCTTTATAACATGAAAGCCTTTCCACTTAACCCTCAATCTAGTAGAAGCACCTGGTCCAGAGTTCTGATATTCTCCATAAAAGAGAGTGTCAAGAGCTGAGCTTCCGTTGTTCCATGGTAACCAACCTGCTGGACTAACAAAACCATCAATGTAAGTTTTGAGAATCACAGTTCTTGAGTACTGCATCCATGGCCTACCCAGATAAGTTTTGAAAGCTCCGACCACCGGTTTCAGGTCGGGTGCCGGTAGAATCTTGGAGTTGTGGATTGAAATTCCTGTGTTCTGAAAAGGGTCGTAGCGACCTTGTGCTGTGATCACGTTGGCTTGTCCTTTTAATGGCTTTCGTACGTAGATCACACAGTTTTGGAAGATAACTGCTGCGTTTCCAAAAATGAAGTCTATGGTCCCGTAGATGTAACATTGTCTGAAGAATTGTCGTTGAGAGTGGACAAAGATCGTGTCTTGGTATCCTTGAAATGCGCATCTGTAGAAGACAGAGAGGTCTGAGGCTGATCGGAGAGCAACTGCTTGACCCTTTAGTGGTCCTGCGGTGTTGCTGAATGTAATGCCTTGAGCAACAAAGCGAAGCCCATCAATTCCTATTAAATTCGTACATGAACTCGAATGATCAGAATCAGTATCAGTTTACGTTAACTAGACATGAACTAATAGTTTATTACCAGCAGTTGCACAACTGTAGGTTGTGTAACCTTCTGCAACACTCCTGCTACTAGTAATGATCGTGTTCTTAATGCCATCACCAATCAGCCAAATGTAGTTGTTGTTGAGTCCAACCTCAATGTTCTCCCTGTAAACTCCTGTCTTGATGTAAATAACAAACCTAGTACTATATTTTCTCTTAGAAGCTGCATCAATGGCTTCCTGAACTGTTCTAAAATGTCCCGAACCATCTTTAGCTACAATAAGGTTAGCTTTTGTTGAAGCTGATGAAGACTGCAAAAGCCATCTCTCTTCCCTCGAGAACCAGCTTGGAAACCCTCGTGTGTTATTCTTCTCTGCCTGAAGCAAACCCCCGTTGATCGCCAAGCTGTTGCTGATGAGCATGGACAGGTTTTTGAGTTCCACAGGCGTAACAAAATTGGACAAGTTAAGATCTACAGATCCAAGACGACATGTCTGAATGTTGGTCAAAGCGCTACTTAGCCATGTCTGCACATCAAAATCTGTGCAGTTCCTCCTCTTGGCTTTTACACAACCTAAGGTGCGATTCAGTTGGTGGATTGTGCTCTCTTGAAGTTTCAAACAATCACTCCACACAGCTTTCTGCGGACGATTTTCGCAGCTCGGTCCAACTTGAAGAACTTTACTCTGAACATTTATTGATCTACGGAGAGACAATCGAACCATCATTTTCCTGAATCCAGACCTATGCTTAGGTGCAGCATGTGGGAAGTAATGCCTTGTGAACTCTTGGCACGGTTCAGGATATGGTGTCAGGTTGCACCACCAAGTTATATTAGATTTGGTGCTCCTTGATTCTGTAACAGAAATAACTAAAAACCAGAATGCAACAATTGCAAAGAGCTTAATCTCGCCTACCATTTTCGGGTTTCCTTTTTGTTTTTCTGATATGTTCGTCTATGTTTATAAGGGTCATAAAATCTAACTTTTCTTTTTACAAGACTGCATATGTTTCTGAATATTTTCTTAGTTTTCTGACCAAGAAAGGTAATATACTGATCAACGCAGGAGTATTGTATAATCCAACACCAAAAAAACAATATTATACGAAGACTTTGATGTTTAATTCACAAGGAGAAGAAACTTATGCCTGGAATCCGAAATAACATGCAAGCAATGCAAACATTAGCGAATCCCAGTAGGTATGTCTTGACTTTAAATTAATTCTGTCACAGACTTGCTTCACGTAGCAAGTTGAGTATAAGCATTGCACAAATCAGGTTAATTAGTGCATCGTCAACTCTGGAAATGGCGATACTATGAAGTAATGTACTGAACCCTTTTTCTGTTTCTCTACTTGAAACTTCCATTGCAGAGAGGGAGAGATCAAGTTCAACTGGGCAAGTTATCGATGTCTGTGTGTGAAATCTCCTCAGAAACACATGATGATACCGTCAAAGTGGTTGATATTTAATCATTTTTGGACGGCATAAGTGGAGTGAAAGCAATAGTTCCTTGAAAGGAAGAAGCAACGTCCATGGATCACTCAAAAACCTCTTGTGCCCTGTAAAGTCGGGATGACCCATGTGATTTTTCTTGTTTACGGGTTACGTTTCTGTTCATACTTTCTTCAATCATGAGATAAGCCAATTAGCAAGCGTTAAAGACTTAAATCTGTATTTCACCTTACGTTAGATTCAATCTCTTGTATAGCAAAGTCTAATTAAAAGGATATAAAACAAGATTTAGTTCTGGAACGAGTCGAATTCAAATCTTATTTTCTTAAAAAAATGAAGTTTGAGTTAGAACTCAAATTTAATTAATTATAAATTTCTAAACTTCGAATTTGATTTTAGAGTAGGATTTACGGATAGCAATACATGTAACGAATCCTAGTTGAGTTTGAATCTAATTTTTAAAAAATTTTAGTCTAAACTTGAATTAGATCAACATAAAATTTAATGTCTAACTTTTTTTTTTTGGGTTCGAATTTAAGTTTGACTAAGTATCATAGTCATCTGAAATCTCGCAATGAAGCGAGATCTGGAAAAGTCTAATACTACGCAACCTTACCCCTATATAATAGAGAGGCTGTTTCTGATAAACCCATATGCAGATGTGATAACAAAAAGTGATATAGATGAAAACTGATACGCTAAGAGTGTATGTAAGTAAAATTAAATAAGTACATAAATAAATAAAATAAAACAAAATCAAATAAAATAGCTGATATGGTGTCTAATTCGATTTTGAATTCGAGTTAAAACAAGTTAATTTAATTTATTAATTTTAAATTGAAATAAAAATCAATTTGCTATGCTAATATGATTGTTTTTTTATCAATTAGGGGTAAGATTGTGTGCTAATGAACCTTCCCAAACTTTGGAGGTATTTGACTAATAACTGATGAGCTATTTTTTAGTTTATTGATTAAAAGTTAGCTTTTTTATCATCTTAAAAAGTTATTAATGTATTTGATGAATGACTTGTTGATTAACTTATTTAACCTTAATAAGTTGATTTTTGAAAGCACCATAAGAAGAGTTTTTTTGACAATAAGCTAAAAATTAATAGGTAAAAAACAATTGTACCCACCTTTCATAATTTTTGAATCATGCTAATTATGTTGTAGTGACATCATGGATAATTCAAATTAAAAATCATGCATATATTTTACAGTGATAAAATTTTTTATATTGAAGTAAGTTTTTTACTTACAAAACTTGAGAGTTTTTTTGTACTAATGAAATAAGTTTTTTATTACAAAATAAAAAATATGTTATAGTGACAATTTTTAAGAGACAAAATTTTTAAGAATGTTCTATACTTTTTATTAGAGTTAAAATTTTTGCAAAATTAAATATCTAATTTTGGCTTTATAAATTCTTTTTTTACGTCACGTCTTCATAAGTCATTTTACACTTGAACAATTAATATTAAACAGCTAATTTTATCAAATATTTTGACATTATTTGACAAACAGTGGATTGCATTAGCCAATAGCTGATTCTATTAGTGGTTAGCTGATAGCTGATTATATCAGCTAATTTGAACAACGAATAACATCAGCTATTTATTAAAGAAGTTTAGTAAAATTAGCTGTTTAATATTAGCTGTTGATGTATAAAATGACTTTATATATCTTAATATTTCGTTAAATATTTTTATAAAAATTTAGATTTTAGATATTTAATTTAAAAAATTAATTTCATAACTTTAATAAACTTAATGATATAACAAACGAGCCCTTAACGTTATATAAACATTAAGAATGAGGTGTGTTTATTATAATTATAAACCTCCGAAAATGATATCTTTCTTCTAATTTCATTCAAAACTAGCAATTATGTCTCAAACTGTTATTGTTATAGAAACCCAAAACAAGAAAAATGACTGACTACAACGAGGAGTGACTTAATGGCTTCAGCTCCTCACTTAAGGCTCTTCTTTACAGGAGGTCTTGAGTTCGAGTTATGCCAAATGAGGAGAAATGAGAAATTTATCCTATTGATGATCCTCTAGCCCCCTGGGCACAGCTCCTTGATCGGATCAATTACGGACGCTTCGCTTCCAGCGGCAGTGTGGGGGTTGAAGCTACTAGGGAACCTGATGCTGAGTAGGGGGTCAGCGATCAATCAACAGTCGATCAATCAAATATGTGACGACTCCTTGTGCGCAGAAGTGTACAGGCTACGTAAGAACTTGAGGGATCTTGAAGTTCTAGATTTACATCCTCTACTGGGATACCTAATGTAATCAAAAAAGAAAAAAGTTGGTAATGCCCAATCACTGGGTCTCTGCTTACTTACGGTAGTAAGTAAGGGTAAAATAGACATTAAAGCAAAGATTATCAACTTATTGCCCAAAAAGCTCCCCATAAGGAGCTTCTAAAAATTCAGCTCATTAGGTTGAGTAAGCTAACTCAACCGGTCAATAACCAAATAAATTAAATAACTTTTTGATAAATTAATCCGTTAATTTTGGTCAATCAATTAAAAAATAACTGATGAACCAACATCCAAATAGAGCCTTTTAATAAACAGCTAATGTTATTTGTGGATTAAATCAACTAATATAATCACATGTTAGCTACAATAATAAAATTAGCTAACATATAATGCAATATGATAATTACTAAACACAAACTTTGTTTATCTACGAGAATACATTCATACTGGGTGTTGTGGTTTTCGTCATCGTCACATGATAAGGTATTCTTAGGTCTTTTGAGTTTGGGTTGATTTTAAATATTTAATACCTTAAATAATTTATTTAAAATAAACAATCGATTAAACATTATATGTACTTAAAGATTTATTTAGTTTCATTAAAAAATAATAAACATAAATTTTATCATAAAAATAAAAACAAATAATAGATAATAAATAATTTTAAAATTATTCAACTCTATTTCACTAAAATAAAAATATTTTTGTCTTTAAATATTAATTTATTTAGTTTTAATTTTTAAATAATTGTTTAAACCAAACTCGTCACTTAGATTTTAAGTACCTTTCAAGTGCTCAAAGCCTCTTTCTATTAAAACATAAACCTCTGAAGCCGTGGAGAACTTTCCCTCTAGTGAAAAGCCCACTTTTTGACTCTCACTTGTAGAAAGGCCCACATATGTTAATAGACTTAGTGCCTATTTGGTTGAGCTTATATCAGTAGAGCTTTTGTCAATAGAACTTTTGTCAATAGAGCTTTTTTGAGAAGAGCTTTTTTAAAAAGTCAATAGACTGTTTGGCTGTCAATTAAAAAATAGCTTTTTAAAAAGAGCTTCATACAGTAGACTGTTTGACAACATAAAAA
>JANZXR010000007.1:28492375-28502428 GCA_027575705.1 Erythroxylum echinodendron
TTTTTTCCTTAAAATAGCTTTTGCGGTGGAAAAAAGTGCTTTTCTACCTGCCAAAAGCTGAACCAAACGCACTCTTATAGTTCCTTAAATTAACCAGTGTTCTAAGCCTGCCCGGCTTTTAGAGCCCTCCAAGAACGTGGGAACAAGATGTCACTAAGTGACAAAAAAGTTCCCAATCCTATTTAGATAGAACTAATTAAATTAAATTAGATGACACATTGGCCAGGCCTCGGCCTTTAAATTGTTGAGGTTTGATTAGATTTGTGATCAAGTTCAAGTGCTTGAGCCCGATCATGCCTTAAGTCGAGCTCAAGATCGAATAAAAACTATCGGGCCAAGCTGAGGCTTTACTTATTGTCATCCTTAACGGTATGTTAGTTCTTCTAAGCGTAACTTTTCATCGAAAGGACCGACTCAAATTGTAGGTTCTTAAAGTAATTTTTTATAGAATGCATAATTTATAAATATAATAGATCTTTTTATCGTTTAATTTTTGTTTTATTGTTTATATTTTCAAACTATATTTACACAAGAAATATTGCTAGCTATCAAATCAAAAGATATCATATTTTGTAAATATTTCATTTATTCATAATTTAAATTGATATTATATTGAAAATTTAAGAATTAATAGAATATGATAAAAAGAATTATGCAGAAGGTAAAATAATTTAATATTTTAATCCAAAAACAATGTAATTATAAATAAGTGAAACCCCGCTTCCAATTTTTTAAAGCGCATAAATGTCAATGGACGACTGAGTCGGGCCCGAGTCATGGTAGCCCGTGACTGTTATGTATTTTTTTAAGCAAAAAATTTCCAAAATAAAGTCGTTTTGAAAATAATAAGCAGGTCACGGGTTGGGTCGAGCCAACTTCTGACCCACTCATTACCTGATCAATTCAGACTAAAAGTGAACCGAATTGGGCGACGTTGTCATTCCTATTAAAAAGTGCCCTTAATTCTAAAAGAGTCCAATATATATATTTTCATAAAAGACAATATTCATTTCAAAATTTCATGTCTTGCCCATAACCGTACAAGAGAATTTCATGTCTGTCTCATGAGATTTGCATTTCCCACGCTTTCAAAAGTCCTCAATCCCATCCTTCTGTAGAGTTGACATGAAACTAAGGAATAAAGGATTAGGATGAGGCATGACTTGGATGAATATTTCTGACTTTGAACACACAACTAACACAAAATTTGGTGGAGATTTATATTAAGAGTTAATTATCAAAAAACATCAAAATTTTGTCAATTTTTTAATTATATCTTAAACTTTAAAAATTAGTAATAAAATAACTAAATTTTTAATTTTTTCAATTCTAGCCTGATGTTAATATTTCTGTTAAATTTGCTGATATAGCTTGTCACGTATTTTAGAAACCTTAACTATTAATACAAGTCTATCAAA
Organism: Erythroxylum echinodendron; assembly: GCA_027575705.1. Classification (NCBI taxonomy): domain Eukaryota; kingdom Viridiplantae; phylum Streptophyta; class Magnoliopsida; order Malpighiales; family Erythroxylaceae; genus Erythroxylum; species Erythroxylum echinodendron. Next base: position 28,493,794 of record JANZXR010000007.1, read on the forward strand.
ATTAACACATTAAATAAGGATTAATTAAATAACGTCGTTTAATCACACAATTAAAGTGATGTCGTTGTTTAAAAATGACCTAAATCAGATTATGTAGCCCCAACGACCTTACACTTAGATTTCAATTTTTTCCTTCATTTACAGTTTGTTTTCTCGACGCCCTCATCCTTCAATTTTCAGATTACGCAGCTTTAACGCCATAATATGAAAGGCATCAGAAGAACGAATTAAAAACAAAGAGTTTACTGGTATAATATGCTGTAATGTGAAAGTAGTTTGAAACATCAGAAGAATAAACAGAAAACAAAAGGCTAAGAGCATAAGGAGAACAATAGATAACGTCATGTTAGAATTGAAGAAAATTGAAAATTTGAATATTTTATTGCTATTTTTTAAAGTTTGGGCTAGTACTTTAAATTTTTGAAAGTTTTAGTTATAGTTAAAAATTTGACAAAATATTGGATTTTTTTGGGTAATTAACCCTTATGTTAATGTCAAAAATTTAATATTCTAATTAAATTTTAAACATTTTCAAATATTATTTATTAGTTTAAATTATTAATTAACTAAAAATCTTGAACCTTCCAATTTTTCATTTCAGTTTTTAACTTTTCGATTTGATTTACTCTAATAACTCTTGTTGTTAAAAATTGATCGATTTATTGATTAATTAGTCAATTTTTCTAAACTAATACGTTTTTATAAGCTAAAATAAATCAATTAATTTTTATTTAATAATATCTTTTTTCAATTAAACTTTAAGCTCTTCGATACGTAAAGACAATCTCTTTTAATCACATTTAAAATTTATTAATTTTATTTAATCTTTAGTCTATTTTGTAATGCTCTAATACTAATTAAAATTTTTAAACCTTAAACTTTTTATCTTACCCGTTTAAATTCTAATTCGATTTTTAAAACATTAAAATATACCCTTGCTGTAAGTGTTATTCTTACACGTGCTTTTCACGGTAACTTATTCCGGCAGTTCTTCTTGTGTGAGTGTAAAGTGCAGATTAACACAATGCCACGTTATCGTCATCTAATTTCTTTATTATTAATTATTACTTTTTAAAAAATATTTATTATTATTATTATTATTATTATTATTATTATTATTATTATTATTATTATTATTATTGCTTCATTTTATTTTTGTTACTATGATGGTAATTATTATTTCAATAACAATGTTTCTTTTTTCTTAAAATATCTAAGAAGTTGACTTTGAATAACTGATTTTATTAAATTATTTATTTAAACCACACAATTCACAAATTATTATATAATTTAGAAAATGGTCATGATTATGATTTAAGAGAAAAATAATTTCTAATTTTATAAATTATTGATTAATCACTTAGGTATAATTGGACTAAATGTTTAGCAATATTTGTATAATATAAGATATTAAATCGATATACATATACTTAGGCTACTTCGATCAACTAATCTGTTTACTCAACGTGTGAACGAAATTGAAGTAGGCTGAGCCAAAATAGACCGTCATCATCTTTCTATGATTACTATTTTGTTTTGTGGATTAACTATACTTAGTGAAAGCAATTTTTATTTTTTTAAAAAAATGAAAGGACAACTTAGAAACAAATCATGATGTGAAAAACTTGGGGGGCATGTTGTTATAATAAATTCCAACAAAAAGGGTAGGCAAAAGCGTAGCTTTTCATGTAGGAAGTTAAGACATTTAAAGTTACCTGAACATATTATATTTTTTTAATGTCGGTAGCATGTAGAATTCATTAAAAATAGTTGAGTTTGAGTTAATTATTGTTAAAATAATTAGAACTAGTCATTTAGATAATTGATCCTTATTATTTATAAACTCTTTAATATTTTCATATTTGGTCAATACGAGGTACTCTAACATTATCCCTCAAGTGTAACTGGAATTAGGCATCCAGTTGTCATTTGAAGTAAACGTAGTGGTAACTGGACCGGGTCGTTAGGACTGAACATTTAGACGGACAACCTGAAAATTAATAATTCGGATTAAACTTGCTCTGATATTATATTAAATTTTTTAATATGGATAGAGTGTAGAATCTACTAAAAATAATTGAGCTTGGGTCAATCATTGTCCAAATAACTAGAACTAGTCATTTGAATAGTTAACCTTTATCACTTATAAACTTTTTAACATTTTCATGTTTGGTCAATATGTGATACTTTAACAGAAAATACCAATTAATTTTTTAGTCAGCTCTATTGTAAAATTTTAAATCGACTAATTTTTTTGTTTGATTTATTTTAATAGTTTTGATTTTAAAAATCACTGGTCGATTTTGTAAATTAATAAATTTTTGTATAAATTGTATAGTCTCCTTTTTTTAATTAAAATTTAAATTTTTATAAATAATGATAATCTTTTTCAATCGTATTTCAAAATTTTTATTTTTTTTAATATTTAATAATTTTTGTGAAAATTTAATACCGAATCTTCGGCACGATTCTACTCCTTATAAAGCAGCAATGCTCGATTGCAAGCTCAAGCCATTCACTCTCAATTGAAAAATCATATGTGTTTGATTCACAAGAGAATGAGTTCATTAGAAAGATTGGTGATACTTGGAGGATTTATAGTATTGGCTGTATCGACTAGAGTGGCTTCACATGACTACCGTGATGCATTAACTAAAAGCATTTTGTTCTATGAAGGCCAGAGATCAGGAAAGTTGCCATCTACCCAGAGGATGACTTGGAGGAAAGATTCAGCTCTCAATGATGGTTTTCAGATTGGTGTAAGTACCCCTTAATTTGCCCATCTCGGACTACTGATTATCGTAATTACGGTCATGTTCATATCATCAGGTTGATTTGGTGGGTGGCTACTATGATGCTGGTGATAATGTGAAGTTCAACTTTCCAATGGCGTTCACAACAACAGTACTGGCTTGGAGTGTGCTGGAGTATGGAAATTTTATGGGACCAGACCTAGAACATGGACTAGAAGCTGTGAAGTGGGCAACTGATTACTTCCTTAAAGCAACAAGCGTACCAGGTTTTGTGTATGTCCAAGTGGGTGATCCTTTCGGTGACCACAATTGTTGGGAGAGGCCGGAAGACATGGACACTCCAAGAACGCCGTACGCAGTTAGCGAAAAGTTTCCGGGATCAGAAGTTTCCGGCGAGATTGCGGCTGCTCTCGCAGCATCTTCCTTGGTGTTTAGGTCTTTCGATCCTGCATATTCTTCCAAGCTTGTCAAGCGAGCTATAGAGGTAAATGAGACTATCCATTCGTATTGGCTTTTTAAAAAAAGGATAGAAGAAACACGGTTTATAACCTCAAATGAGATATCTCTTCTTCGTTTTTCCTGTTCTAGTGATGAGTAATAGCTTTCTTCTTCTTGGGATCTCCTAGGTGTTCAACTTTGCAGACACATATCGTGGATCTTACAACGATAGTCTTGGACCATGGGTGTGCCCTTTTTACTGTGATTTTAGTGGCTACGAGGCAAGCATATATACATACAGATTAAGAGGTTATCGTATTATGATCATCGATGCACATGATCATAAGCTTAATTTCTGCAGAATTTGTCTAATACTTCTGTCAAGTGTTTCGCAGGACGAACTGGTTTGGGCAGCTGCATGGTTATTTAAGGCCACCAACCTCTCTGTTTATTGGAATTATGTTAAAGAGAACATCAACAACTTGGAGAAGGAGCTTGTAAAGCATAAAAATGGCGTCTCTCACGAGAGTGGTAGCTTTGCTGAATTCGGATGGGACGATAAGCATGCTGGTATAAACATTCTATGCTCCAAGGTGATAAATCTTAAAAATACAACTTTGCAAAAACCTTATTTTCTTTAAATTTCTTGGAAAAAATATTTTTTTAATTTTTACTTTTTTAGAATAATCTTTCTAATAAATTTCATTTAAAAAATAAAATATACGTGGCGTAAATATTAAATATGAATTAATCAAATATTACTAATATAATAATAATTGAATCAATTATATTTAATTTAAATTAATAATTTGATATAATTATAATAAATTATTAGTTTAAACCAAATTAATATAATTATAATATGTTACATGTATTTTATTGTTATTTTTTAACAAAAATTTAAAATAATATATTTTTTATAAAATTAAAATTTTAAAAGAAAATTTCCAAAATTTTTAAAAATTAAGTAATTTTTCAAAAATTTCTTAATCCACGAGAAAGTTTACGCGAGTTTGACAGTAGGTTGGGCTGGGCTGGATATACGAAGCTTGATCCGACCCGAACTTTAATTAGACTTCAGTGGCCAAAAGCTTGGCCCAACCTTATTTTTTAAAAAATTAAAAAAAAGATCGGCCTGAAATTCAAAATTAAAAAAATCTGAACTCGGGTTAAAATCCATTCAAACTGGGCCGGACTTGATTTTTACCCTTTTGTCCCTCGTCATTGGTATTACAAAATCATTGTTAAGAAGAGGGCTTTGTCCATTTTCTTTGGTAGCTCCTGTTGCCCAACGATTCCAATTCTAGTCCATTTGTTCCTAATGCCGAGAAGTTCATATGCACTGTGTTGCCTGAATCACCAACAGTGTCAGTCTCGTACTCTCCAGGTTAGCTTTCTCTGAACATTATTAATTTTTTTTTAGTTTTCTGGATTGAATGATTCCTGATCAGATCAGTAATCTGAGTAGTTCTCTGATACTAAGTTGGTTTGTGAAACTATGAAATACCGTCAGGTGGACTCCTATTCAAAAATGGAGGAAGTAACCTGCAGCACACGACCGCAATATCCTTTCTTCTTCTCACTTATGCTCGTTACTTGAATCAAGTAAACAAGACGATTCAGTGCGGTAATGTCATGGTACATCCTGCTAGGCTTGTGCAATTCGCGAAAGGACAGGTAAATATTATAGGATAAAAGATACTGAGTTTGATATGTTTAGAATTTTGGAACCTTTCGATTAGACTTCGTCTTGCTCAAGGAATTCATCTCCTACATGTTTCTCATCAATTATGTACCTTACTGTAACTGATTAATCGCCTGGAAAAATTGCAGGTGGATTACATACTTGGAAGCAACCCTTTGAACATGTCCTACATGGTGGGATATGGCGACCATTTTCCTCAAAGGATCCACCACCGTGGCTCATCGTTGCCGTCTGTCGACGAGCATCCGAGCCACATAGATTGCCAAGGTGGAACTCCGTACTTCCAAAGCTCCGATCCTAATCCAAATCTGTTGACAGGGGCTGTTGTTGGAGGACCTGACATTAACGATGCTTATAATGATTCTAGGCCAGATTTTGTACACACAGAGCCAACAACTTATATTAATGCTCCTCTTGTTGGCCTTTTAGCTTACTTTAGATCTCAACCTTCATCTTCCACGATTATGTAAATGGTTTGTTGAAGTCTTAGTCTTCTTAGCTAGCTACCTTCTTATTTATTGTACTACACGTATTTCTTCTTCTTTTTCTCCGACTGTAAATAACAATTGTCTTGCCAGCTGTGCGGGTTAGTTGGTTAGAAAACCTTTAGTTAGTTATATAGTAGTTTGTTAGTGAAAAACCGTAGAGATTAATAGTTTCACAAACTTTCCGATTTTACCGTGATCGTCTCTGGCACAAATAAAAACAAAACTAATCAAAAACGAAATAGTAAATGGTATCAGAAATTTGGTAACACAGTTCGGCATTTATTACTTAAGTCTGCAGGGCCCTCACACAGGTTAATTCTTTTACCAAAGTACAATAGATTTATTTCAGGTTTTACTGGGTCGACACCACTCACCCCTTGACACTATCACTTAACCTCACTTCCCGTGAAAGATTTTCACACCTAATAACACGACCGACTCGTGTTAACCTCGTTAGAAGATTTTTCTAAGCAACTTAATGAATGACAATTAATAAAGATAACTCAAGTGATTAATCAACTAATAAAAGAACAACAATAAACTTGAGATAAAAGAATCTTCTCTATTATCAGCTTCCCGAAATATGTCTGAATAATTGTTGACCAGCTTAAATAATCTGCGCCAGCTCTAAGGTAAAATTACAGTGTAGAAACGTAACTCTACCAAAACTAAAAACCCACACATATACATGCAAGAGCAGTTATCTTTCCAGCCGTGTGTTACTTCAACATTCAATACCAAAACAAAAATTAGCGCCAAAAAAACACACACTTCTCTTGAGCACTCACGCACTTCACGCTCATAAATCAACCATAGTATTATTTTCAACACAACAACTCCAATCATAGCCCATCACCGTTTCACCTACACTCACACATCTGATGAAACATGAACAAATACCTTCAATACTCCCACCAAGCATCAGACACACTATACCCAATCAGCCGTAGGTATATGTTATCTCTAACATCCACTGCACGAAATACATATACTGCACACAAAACTCACACTATACTCCATACACACACGGCCCCGACTCACCATTTGCCGTCAGTCTAATGTATGTTTATCACCAAAAAAACAATGTATTGCTTCAGCAGAAAACCCTTCATCCACGTAGTAAAAAAATACCATAATACCCTTAAGCTCTTCATCCACATAAGACATATAATCCTTCACCAAATCAACTCCTATACAAAATAGAATTTTATTCTATCTATATCATAATCCAACTAGTGTTTGAATTCAAGATGATAAAAAATGCCAATTTAAAAATATGCTAAAATAAAAATAACTAGCCAAAATTTCAAATGTACTCAGTCTACAGTATTTTGAGCATAACTCATAGAATAATTAATCAAATTATATGATTTTGGAATCCTTAGAAACTTAAGGCATAGGGGAACAATTGTTTAGAAGGAAGTGTTGTCTAAAAACCCCATCTTCCTTGTCATAATGATCATGCAAGATTGACCCGAAAGTGGGTTTTGAGAAAAAACTGGAATAGTTAATGAGTGTATGAATTTTGACACATTTGGAGTACAATTGATCTTTGCATCAGTTTATTACAGAAGTATACCCGGACATATGTCATTGAACATGCATGCTACATGATACATTTATAAAAAATGCATATTCAGTTACATGAACAATGTGGTAACATGAAATTGTCTTTAATTGTATATAGAAGAGCAAGTAGAGTGATTGCTTTTAGATATTACCTAAACTTCAAGGCAATAAGCAAAAAAGAAGCAATTGTGAGTAACCGAACATGGTCTCACCTTGACTTGTTTTGTTTATTACTGAATTGAATTTGATATTGAAGAATCTGTATTGAATTGTGTACTGAATTTCGGACATGAAATGTCCGAGGAGTTTTGATGCATGATTAAACATTGGAAGTGCCACTTGTATGTGAATGAGATTGACTTCATGGTTCTCAACTTGAACGTTCATGCCGGACCTAATCCGATGATTATTGTGAACAAGAACATGAATACAAATGTAAGTGATCAAATTTAATGATTGAAATTGAGGAATGCATTTCATTTCAATACATGAAATATAAAGGCAGCTGTGACTAATATCACCAGTGAAAAAGAGCTTAAAGCTTAGATATTTGTGATCAGAGCCTAAGGCTTAATGTGTAAAAAGAGCCCTGTATCCCTAACAAATAAGGGACAGTATGAAAGAGCCCAGTATTCATAACGAATACGGGATAATAAAAAAGGCACACAGTCACAACAATGAAATAAATGAAATCAAGTCTTATAACATTGCATACACATATGATCTAAATAAATTAAATGATTGCAATGTTTTGAGAACTTTGAGTATGAAATATGTGATAAATTGTCAACGTATATGTTCTGCAAAATTGTACTGAAATGATGAAATGTTTGAATTTTGTTTTGAAATATGACAAATGTGATAAGGTGTTCTGTGTTGTTACTTGACAAAAATCAAGTTGATTGGAATTATATGATAACATGATTTGTTGTGTGTTGTATAACAAGAGTGAACCATCGAAGATGGTTACTCTGTTGGGTTCGTAAAACTCACCAAATTGCAACGTTGACAATTTCAGGTTCGAGAGAGCGACGACGTAGCTTCTAAGACTACATAGAAGCGATTTTGTATCATTTGTGGAGACCAGATATGGCTCAAAGGTCGGTCAGCTGGGATAAAGAAATAGTTTGTTTTAATTTTTGTTTAGTTTCCTCATGTATGTAGCATATTATGTAGACTGAGTTGTAAACACTCTAGTTGTAAAATATGGATGATGGTTAATGCTACAGTATAAATTATAGTTTGAGAAATGGAATGAGGAAGATTTTAGTTTTCAAACAATGTGTTATTTATGGTCTTACTTACGATGCCATATGATATAGTGAAGGTGAAATAGTTAACACATCATTTCTATCGGACATGTGCATGTGTGTCTGAAGGGTGCACGTGTATATGTCAGATGGGAGTGGGGTGTTACATATTAAGGATAGTAAAAAGGGTTAAACACAAAATCAACAAATTAAGGTCAAGTTGATCGAAAGCTCGAGTTCAAATTTAAGAGAGTCATCTCAATCTAATTCGAACCAATTCAAATAAAATAATATTGGTTAAGACTTTAATAAACTTTTAGTTGTCTAAATTGTAAGGATTTTTAATCAAACATGCGGGCTTATATGTGTATAAGTGTGTATAAAGGTTATCATATAAAGTTAAGCCCAATTAATTAAAGTGGTCTAATATGG
>JANZXR010000007.1:28519957-28546773 GCA_027575705.1 Erythroxylum echinodendron
AAATATTAAAATAATTTATTTTTAAGTTTTATTTAATTTATAATTATTATTAGTAATAAGAATATTTATTATTATTTTAAAATTAAAATTAAAATTAAAAATTCGCAATAATTATAAAAGTTGAAATAAATAAATAACTAATTAAAAAACTTTGAAAAAAATGGGGGAAAGAGAGGGAGGGAGGGGGATTTTAAAAAATTTTGAAATTTATGCAAAAAAGCTCTCAATTTTTTAAAATTTTCGGTGCCGGACGATATTTGACTGGTATTTTAAATACACACATCCAAACAAATTTTCAAATTTATCATAATTCTGAATTTAGTGATTTAATGATTTAAAATTAAACTCTTAAGTTCTTTCTAATTATTCATTTTAAAGCTGAAACTTTAATATTTATACATTCTTAAGGAATCTTGCAAATCTTATAGCAGAATAGTTAAATATTATATAGTTCAATTAATTTTTTAATACCATTTGAAATATAAATAAATATTATTCAAGAATAAAATTGTTCATAAAAATGACCTCTATCTAGTAAGCCTGAGCATTAGGCTAGTCCTTGTACGGCTCATTGAACCAATGTTTTAAAAATTGAATCGGTTCAGTCGGTAAAATTTTTAAATTGGCTAATCTTTTCTTCTCGTTTTTAAATTGACTAATCTTTTCTTTTCGTTTTTAATTTTTTAGTTCGATTTAGTATAGTAATTTTTATTGTTAAAACCGATTAATTGATACGCTATTCATTTGTTTCATTTTAGGGATCTTTGGCTTTTCTAAATGAATTGCGTGCATTGCAGAATTATGTTCGCTTGTTTTTCTGTTTACATTTTGAATGTTTCGAAACTTGGGATGATCAGAAAATCAAATGGAAAACTCTCGCATGATTCCAACAAAAATGATGTTGGGAGAGTTTTATTAACAGATGATCCCTTGTCTGGTATGGATTTATGAACCTCAAGAACTGTGATGTTCTTGTTCAAAGGCAGCTTCGGTAATATCCTGCACACCGGAGATTGTAGACTTACACCTGAATGTCTACAGTGATCACCAGAGAAGTTTATCAGCAAAAATGGGAAAAAGCCTAGGTGCCCAACTTGATTGTGGCTTCCTGGAGTGTACATTTGGTAGACGCCCTCAGAAATTTCCTAGTAGGCATAAGGCAATATTGGTTTATACCCTACAACCAATTGCTTTGAATGTAGTTTTGTGACAATAGTTTAATGACATTATTTATCTTGTATATGTTTAGATGTATATGATAAAGTTCATGAGATAATTATATATTGCAAATGAAATTATAATGAGATTATAATTATGAGATTCATATTGTATCTATTTATTATCCCAAAATTATTTCTTAGTCATTGTTTTATTAAGATTGGACATTAATAGAAAGTGAAAAGACTAGCACTTGTTGTATTTTTCCTTATGAAAGAAGTAGTCAATCTCATAGGTTAAAATATGGAGACACTTAAATAAACATGTGGGTGCTTATTAGAAAACAAGTTCACTGAACTGACCCGATATAAGAAATCCATTTAGAATATTACTTGCATATCTATGGAATTCTCATTGTAATGAATATATAGGTGATTATTTGACTTGAGGTTAGTAAAGTTATCTTTTATAGGGATTGTTATGCTTTGATACTACTTATGACCTATTTAATAATGAGTCGTTTAATCAGTAGTCATTGGATATAGTACGAACTATATAGAGGTAGTTATGTGATTAAGATATGATTCATCACCCTAAAGTAATTAGGGAGAATGTTTCATTGTTCTCGATTAGTATTAATTGGGAAAATTATTGGTCAAGGTGGAATAACGCTTTGTAAATAATTTACAAATGTTATTATTTGAATCGATAGCTAATAGCAAAGACTTAATATGATTGGACTAAAAATAGATTAGACATTAATTCTGTACTATTTGTCTAATCAGAACATTGTATAATGAAAGAATTGAATTATACGAAAAAAATTATGCAAAGAAAGGATAGTCAAAACCATTTTGACATTTCTAAACATTTGGGGGGTCATGACGTGTTGCTAGACGTCAATCTTGATCTATGATTATAAATTATTTAATTGAAAAATTAAAGATAAATTAAAAGAAAATTTAATTTATATAATTCTAATTATGAATTACAAATTATCAAAATCTTTGGGAACATAATGGATCTCATGTATAAAATGAGTTAAAGAGAGCAAAATTATTTTAATCAAGTTGAATTTTATTGTAAAGTTTGAGAAATTTTATAATTAAATATGAGATATTTAATAAATAAAGATCAATATGAGATATTAAATCCAATTTAGACATAATTGGTATTTAATTAGAATTATTTATCATTATAATTAAAGGTTAATTGAAATTATAATTTAATTACAATTAAATTACTAAAACGTCCAAAATATATTATAAATAAATTTAAGCTCTAATGAAACTAATACTGTTTGCTTAACCCTCTCTGTAAGAGTTACAAAGTTCTCTCAACTCATTTTATGGATACCGTTAGAGGTCATATATTTATGCGACTATGGTAGTTAAGACGGATTGATTTTAAAAACAATTCAAGAGATACGATAAAAAAAAATCAAGCTTTAGAATAAAGTACAAATTAAGTTTTCGTTTTATTATGATTTATGCATTAATCATTTTATTGAATTAAGATATCTTGATTTTCGGAAAATTAAAGTTTACGAAAAAAAAATTTATAAAATTGGCTCTCTCTACACATTTCTTTTGCCACGATTTGAAGATTCCATATAGGCATTCTATTGATGTACTTGATGAACCTTATGATATCAAAATCGGCACTTGTAAATTTGCAACTACTTCTGCACACATCTCTACATGTTTGACCATATGTATTCTTATAATCACATTGTGTACATCCAGAGTCCACAGGGTTTAGTGGCGCAAAGATTACTCTTTCTCAATAGGATTTGAGTTAGTCATTGTCATACAAATAACTTTTGTAACGCTTGTATCTGTGGCTATTGCGACCAATTACATGAACCGTCACATTGTTGTACGTGATCTTGTTGATATACATAACCTGTTTTCTCCTTGTAAATTTTGTATGATGGCATTAGTAGAGAGAATAATGCTGGAATATTTGGTAACATTTATGTTTTATATTTGAAACTGATGAAACAGGTTATCAATTGTGTGGGGGAAGCACCCTGCTGCAACTAGGGTTTATCTGGTCATGAGGATATATTGGTGAACGTGTCCACACATTTAGGTTAAAGATGTTTGTTGACAAAGCCGCAAATTCTGAATGTTTCCTAACTTTGACGCTTACAGTTCCTGAAATCCTCACTCAAGATCCATCTTCTCGTTTTCGTATATTTGATGGATTTCCCAAGTTGCATGAACAAGCAGCAAAAAACTTGCCGAGGCTCGTGCTAATTAACATTCTGAGCCCTCATTATCCGGCCCTCAGCACAGTGGTTTGCATGTGGGGAAGAATATTTAGATGCTCAAACTCGAAAGAAGTTGAGATTCAATGAAGTTTTGGTGGATCAGTTTGGTATTTGGCATGTCTTATGCATTGTCTAGAGAGTAATTAGAGTGGGCTCTGCAGCTCTTTGCCCCAAAATGGGTTATCTCGACAACACCCCCTTGCCGCTCCATAGAGCTTGATTATGTTAAGAAGAATTGTTCTAGCCATCGGTTAACTTCAGATGACCCTCTGTGGAAGCTTTTGGACATTACTGCAGAAACTTCTCCAGAGGCCAGTTTATCAGTCAAAAGCATTGTTCATTCTCCTGTCATTCAGAACACCATCCAAATCTTTGAAGAGTCTCAATTACAACCAGGAAAGGCAAACTCTCATGAATTCTTGAGTTTGTCTCCTCCTAACAAAAAGCTTGAGCTGACTTTGTTTGGCAGAGCTAGACTTGGAATTCAAGGTTCTGATTTTGCAATGGATGACAAACGTAAAACTGCTTTGACAAGAAATGGATCTTCACTATTCACTGTTAATAAACAGGATCAAGAAGTTCCATTTCAGGATACTCCTGAATTGAAAAGTGAAAGTAAGTTGGAAAATATGCTAGAAAGTAATGTGTTGGAGAGCATGGCAAGAAACAGCCAAGGAAGAAGTCATCAAGGTTTCTTCTTGTTCTCTTATTGGATCCTCAAAGAACTTCAGTGACCCCTTGACTCTTGAGGAAGTTATACAGGAGCACGAATGCTCCTATTCCTTTCTCTCGTTGGTTGATCTCAGGAATGCCCAGAAACAAACCAAAAGGAAAGGTTGAATCTTGCGAATGATTCTGAGATCAAAACATAAAGTTTACACCTTTCATAATCTCCATATCTATATTTTTTAGTGAATTTTTTATATTTCATACCATTATACTTATTTTGATAATTGATTGAATGATTTAAAGTCCTGTAACTCGAGTTCAATTAAGCAACTCAAGTTCAATTACTACACAATCATCCTACATTGCATTGTTTATTATTATTCTGATTCCTAAACTTCCATGTGGGAGAAAAAAGCTTGTCAAGTAGAAACCTTTCTCGTATACCTCAAAAACTAGGTTCAGGTAACAACTACAATCCAAATCTAGGGATTTAGGTAAATACGGAAGAGTGAGAATCTAATCCAATTGAAGCCAGGCAAGAAGGAATTGATATCTTCTCATTGTAAATACATTGTTCAGTGGTTAAGGTTGGGAATCACGGCGAGGATGGCTTACAGTTCCTTCTATAGTTCTGCACAGAGTAAAGATCACTTCTTTTTTTGCTTTAATCATCTTAGTTGCTTTCTTCTCATTCAAAGGTTCTTCTGAGTTATAGAACTACCGTATCGGCGTCTGATGTTACCATTTGAAAATCCATACTCGCGGAAGCATCCATTTCGCTTTCAACAAGAAGTAAAGTTCTTGAGCTTCAAAGCTGCTTCCATTGAGAGGAGTTGCCTCTATTGGGGAAATTGTCTTGAAAAGCTACACCTAATACATACGAGAGTGAAAAGAGTGGGCATTGCCATCACCAAACTCCACCGATTGAGAATCGATGGTTGTTATTGTTAACTTTTGGTACCAATTTTTGATCCCATATTGATGGATTACTAAAATGGTAAGTAATTTGAGAGCTATATAACAAAAAAAAGGCTTTCCCTTCCTATAAGGTCAATCCAAAAAATTTGTATCTCTTTTCCCACATTTAAATAAAAACGTGTCATTTGAAAGGTGCTTAGAGATTAAGCATATTTGGCCAAACTTCGTTATCAAATTTTTGGATGTATTTTTTCCTTATCGCTTTTATTATTTCGTAATCTTATTATTGATGCTATTTCTTCTCGTTTGTATTATAATATTCAATATTATTTGTCGAGTTTATTTGTAGTATTTTGTTTGGGTGTATTTTACTATTTGCGTGTATTGCTGTGTTTGCATACACAGGTCTAGGTTGTGAAAATATACCATGCACGTAAGTCCTGCCTAGGAGACTGGATTTTAAGTGGGACCATTTGTGATCCCTTCAGCTTTTTCTGAGGATTTACTTGGAATGGTAATTTTGTCTAGGAGACTATTGTAGTCTATCCTGAGAATTACTGAATCAGTCAAATTCACTAGTTGTTTAGTTTAGAGGTAAAATTACCCAGTTTTTTCAACAGTAGTATCAGAGCAAGGTTTGTCCTTGGTTTGTTTGTAATTTTTGTTATATTGAATACTATATTTTGAGTCTGTTATGACATTTAACGATCAAGAAGCAAAGGAGACTACTTCAAATATAACACTAGGGACATCGACGTCCTCGTCATCATGCAAAACAATTTGATCGTGTCTATCTAGAGAGCAGAAGTATGCTTTCAAGAACAAGACTTCTGCACACAAATTATGGAAGGCATTGGAGGACAAATTTCTAAAAAAAAAGTGGTCAGAATAACCTTCTTATGAAGAAAAGGTTGTTTCGATTTGATTACCGACCAAGTACTACTATAAATGAACACATCACTATGTTTAATCAGTTAGTAGTAGACCTGTTGAATTTAGATGTGAAATTTGAGGATAAAGAGTTGGCTTTGATGTTGTTATCATCTCTTCCCAATGAATTTGAACACTTAGAGACTACGTTACTTCAAAGAAAGGAGAATGTGCCTTTAGATGTTGTATGTTCTGCTTTGTATAGTCATGAATTGAGAAAGAAGGATAAAATGAAAAACAAAACAGATACAATAGATGAAGCATTGGTAGAAAACGATCGTTAGCAAAGCTAGTCAAAGGGGAGAAGAGGAAGATTCAAATCAAAAAGTTGAGTTGCTAAAGATGAGTGTGCTTTCTGTTATGAGAAAGGACACTGGAAGAAAGACTGTCCAAAATTGAAGAAGAAAAGGAAGGCTCCACAAGAAGCAAATGCTGCATAGTGTAAAAGTAATGTGGAATCAGATATCTCTTTGGTAGTTTCACCTTCAACATCGCATCCAGATGAGAGGATTTTGGATTCAAGTTGCTCCTACCATATGTCTCCTATCTAGGAGTGGTTCTTTGATTTTGAAGAACTCAATGGTGGGTTTGTTTACATGGGTAATAATAATCCATGTAATATAGCCAGGATATGTTCAATCAAACTGCGGAATCATGATGGATCCACCAGAATTTTGAGGGATGTGTGGTATGTGCTGAAGTTGAAAAATAATCTCATCTCTTTGGGGACTTTAGAATCAAAAGGCCTAGTTGTAATGATGCGAGATGAAATTCTTAAAGCAACTTCAGGAGCACTGGTAATGTTGAAAGGCGTGAGGAAGGACAATATGTGTTATTACTAAGGTAGTACAGTGGTTGGGATCGTAGCAGCAGCAACTTCAAGTAGCAAGAAGGAAGTAGAGGCAACAAAGCTATGGCATATGCGATTGGGACGTGCTGGTGAAAAATCCTTGCAAAACCTTGCCAAGCAAGGATTGTTAAAAGGTACGAAGACTTGCAAATTAGAATTTTGTTAGCATCGTGTTCTGGAAAAACAACAAAGAGTGAAATTTGGCACTGTTATCCATAATACCAAGGGGATTATGGATTATATGTACTTAGATGTGTGGGACCTTCTAAGACGCCGTCACTCGAAGGTAATCATTATTTTGTCACTTTTTTTGATAATTTTTTCAGAACAGTGTGGGTGTTTACTATGAAGAACAAAGATGATGTGCTTGGGGTTTTCCTTAAGTGGAAAGCTCAGGTTGAAAACTAGATGGGAAGGAAGATCAAAGTTCTCAGAACAGACAACAGCGGAGAATACAAGAGTGATCCTTTTCTGAAAGTATGCCAAGAGTATGGCATAGTTTGACACTTCACAGTTAGAAAAATACCACAACAAAATAGGGTGTCGGAGCGTATGAACAAGACACTAATGAAGAAAGTTTGTTGTATGCTGTCTAATGCTAGATTAGGCAGAAAATTTTGGACTGAGGCTGTGATATATGCTCAACATCTTGTCAATCACTTGCCATCATCTACTATAGGTGGCAAGATTCCTTTAGATGTATGGTCCAGGAAACTTGCAATAAATTACGATTCTTTGTGTATTTTTTGTTCTACTACATATTATCATGTGAATGAATTAAAGTTGGATCCACGAGCAAAGAAGGTTCTGTGGCTTTAATACTGGAGTTAAGGGATACCGTTTGTGGTATTTAAAGTCAAAGAAGATAATTATCAGCATGAATGTTACCTTTGATGAATCTGCCATGTTAAATAAGGTCACTCCAGAAGGGGTTGATGGCACTTCACAGTAGGTGGAGTGTATGCCGAAGCAGGTAGAGTTTGAACAGATAGTGGTGATCCCAGTAAAAAGCACTATCAGTGATTCTTCCATAGAAAAAAAAAGAGTCAGAAGAAGAAGAGGTTCTAACTTAGGAACCTTCACAGCAATCAGAGTCAATTGTCGCTAGAAAGATAAGACAAGAAATTCAAAATTTTGCTTGTTATACTAACATGGTGGCTTATGCACTTCCAGTTGTTGATAATCTTCCATCCACCTTTCCAGAAGCCGTCTAAAGTTCAGAAAGTGGTAGATTGAAAGGTGTAATGAAAGAAGAGAAGCAATCTCTTCAGAAGAATAAAACGTGGAAGCTGATACAACTACTGAAGGACAAGAAGGCAATTGGATGCAAATAGGTGTTTGTAAAGAAAGAAGGATTTCCTGACAAAGATGATGTTCACTACAAAGAAAGATTGGTGGCAAAAGGCTATGCTCAGAAGGAGGGAATTGATTATAATGAGGTATTTTCTCTAGCTGTTAAACATTCTTTCATTAGAATTTTGTTGGCTTTGGAAGTGTAGTTGAATTTGGAGCTAGCTCAACTTGATGTGAAGACCGCATTCCTACACAGTGGCTCGAAGGAGGAAATCTATATAACTCAGCCAGATGGATACAAGATTGCTGGTAAAGAAAATTGGGTTTGCAAACTGAAAAAATCATTGTACGAACTGAAGCAATCTCCAAGACAGTGATACAAACGATTTGACAAGTTTATGAAAGGTCAAAACTACACAAGAAGAAAATATGATTACTGTGTGTATTTGTGCAAAATTTGAGATGGGTCCTATATCTACTTACTCTTGTATGTTGATGATATGCTGATAGTAGCGATGAGCCAAGTTGAGATTGACATATTAAAGGCTCAGTTGAGTACAGTGTTCGAGATGAAAGATTTAGGAGAAGCTAAGAAGATTCTCGGCATGGAGACAAGCAGGGAAAGAGAGAGAGAGAGAGGCAGGCTTTGGCTGACACGAAAGCAGTATTTGAAGAAGATACTACAACGTTTTAGTATGAATGAAGATTCAAAACCTATAAGTACCCTACTTGCTCCTCATTTGAAACTAAGGAGCTGATTATCTCCAAAGTCATATGAAGAGCGAGAATACATGGCGAAAGTCACATATGCTAATGCAGTTGGAAGCTTGATGTATGCAATGATGTGTACGAGACCAGATATTTCACAGGCTGTTAGTGTTGTAAGCAAGTACATGCATGATCCGGGTAAGGTTCATTGGCAAGCTGTGAAATGAATTCTACGGTATATCCATGATACCGTAGATGTTGGTTTAGCATTTGAGCGGGATGAATTACTTAGTCAACACATAGTTGGATATTGCGATCCTAACTATGCAGGTGACTAAGATAAGCAATGGTCTACAACTGGCTATTTGTTCACTTTAGCGAAGGCGCCAGTTAGTTGGAAATCTATTTTGCAGTCAACGGTAGCTTTGTCTACAACAGAGGCAAAGTATATAGTATTTATAGAAGCTATGAAAGGGATAATTTGGCTTCATAGGTTGCTTAAAAACTTGGGAGTTAGTCAGAAACTACTTGATGTATATTCTAACAGTCAGAGTGCTATTCATTTAGCAAAGAATCAAGTCTTTCATGCAAGGACGAAGCACATTGATGTTCGCTATCACTTTATGTGGGAAATTCTAGAAGAAGAGGAGATGCTTCTCCAAAAGATTTTGACTACAGAGAATCCTGCAGATATGCTACCAAGGTGGTTACAAGAGCCAAGTTTGAACATTGTTTAGACTTGGTCAATATCTTACATATTTGAGTCGGCGCCTAATGACTCAAATTTGGAAACACTATAAGGGTCGTTTTATTTTTGTTTGACTGAGAAGATTTGTATTTGGTGGGACCAAAAATTGTTTCAAGGTGGAGATTTGTTAACTTTTGGCACCAATTTTTGATCTCATATTGGTGGATTATTGGCACCAATTTTTGATCCCACATTGATGGATTACCAAAATTGTGAGTAGTTTGAGAACTATAAAAAAAGAGGCTCTCCCCTCCTACGAGGTTAATCCCAAAAATTTGTATTTCTTCTCTCACATTTAAATTAAAGCGGGTCATTTGAGAGGTACTCAAAAACTAGTCACATTTGACCGAACTCCGTTATCAAATTTCCGAGTGTATTTTTTCCTCATCTCTTTTATTATTCTGTAATCTTATAATTGTTGATATTTATTCTCGGTTGTGGTATATTATTCAATATTATTTGTCGGGTTTATTTGTAGTGTTTTGTACGGTTCGTTTGGATGTATTTTACTATTCGCGTATATCGTTGTGTTTATATACACGGGTCTAAGTTGTGAAAATATACCGTATACGTAAGTCCTATCTAAGAGACTGAATTTTAAGTAGTACCACTTATAACCCTCCAACCCTTCTTGGGGATTTACTTGAAATGATAATTTTGTCTGGGAAACTTTTGTAGTCTATCATGGAAATTACTAAATCGGTCAAATTCATTAATTATTTGGTTTAGAGAAAAAAATTACCTGATTTTTCCAATAATTATGTTGTTCAAATACAAATCCAAAAGCACAAACTATAAATACAATTTTATTATCATGTCAAAAATAATTATAAGTATATTTAACATAAATTTTCTTTTTAATGAGTTCTTTAAAAAATTATTTTTATTAAATTTTTAATTATAAGCTTTATACTAAAACAAAAACAAAGTTAATTCCTATATTATTACCACCTGCTACATAGACGGTAGAACTCACTTTGAAGTTTGGAACCCTCAGCAGCACGGTCAAATGGCCTTATCTTTCTCCATCTCAGAACTCCATTCTCTCACTAAACTACTCCCCTTCTCTTCCCAACTGCCAGCTCTCTATAAAGCTCACACCTTTACTTCTGTATCAATCCCCAACCATGTCAGAAGAACAATAGCGACTGTTACCCAGTCCACCAAATCCCAGAACAACGTTGTTGCCCAGTCCACCAAATCCCATAACGGGAACGTCAAGAACGTGGAATCTGCTTCTAACAGCCAGAAGAAGAAACGGAAGAAGAAAAAGAATGAAAATTTGGACAATTTGAGGGATGTTGAGATTGTGGAGCGTAGCAGCGTTGATGATGCTGCAGACGATCAGAATGGTGGTGACCCCAAGTCGGTGCCTTTTCTTCATCAAAGTATGTCTTTACCGAAACCTCCAGCTGGGTTTGTGTTGGATGAAGCTGGGAGAGTTCTCATGGCTTCCAAAAAACGCCTTGCCACCATTGTAAGTTCTTTCCAACCTTTTCCTTGCTTTTCTCTTTTCCTATCTGTACTTGCCATTTACCCTCTTCTCAAAAGTTGGTTACTCTTATTCATTTACTTGCAGTAGTAGCTACGAGTAGCTATTAATCTTATGATCCTTTGTTTCACTCGTGAATGCAAGTTTCTGAGGTTTTATTGACAGGTTGATCCCTCCAATAATAGCCCATTAGAGTGCGTTATAAGGAGAGTTTTTAGAAATTCAAAAGGGGATGAATGCTTGCTACTTTGCCCTGTTGATACGTAAGTAATTATGGCCAATTTCAAACTGAAAATTTAAGAAAATTTAGGTTTTATATCTATGGATTTGTTGTTTGCAGGCCTGTTCAAGTATTAAAGAGCACAAATGTTGAAGGATGGTCAGCTGTATGTTTTTCCATTTTTAATTAGTATGCTTGTTGATTTTGAAACTGATTATTATTCTATTCAATAATGTATTCTTTTTATTTAGGACTATGGTAGGTAATTAGTTTTGGCATGCACACTGCTTCTTCCATTTTAATGTTCTTGAAATAATCATTGGAAAGGTAAGGAAGGGAGTTGTTGGAAAATTCTTTGTTTCTAACTTTTGGTGGAGGAATTGTTTATCTCTCCCTTCACAGATTGCAATTACTTTGCTAGTTTTACACTCTTGATTTTGCAGTTTGAAATTCCGTGAAAATAACTAAATGTGAGGAAGCTGTCGATGGGGTGAATTTTTAGTATTTTCCATGCAGAGAAAGCACTTTCATTTTTTTCACTCAGTTCATCACCCATACCCTCTACATTTTTACTTCGAAGTTAAACTTCTTTGTAATCCTCTTCTACTATTTTAGGTTAGCGATGAAGACGTTGAAGGAATACTTCCAGCTGTAGCATATGCTCTGGCCAAGATACATATGCATCTGGTGCATAGTGGGTATAAGATGATTCAAAGTTTAGCTGATTCAAGATAATCCACATCCCCATGTTTTCTTTTTCTTTTTTTCTTTTGGTTAATGGTTCAGTTTTGCTGTTGTTCTCTTAACAGATTTTGTTATACAGCACGAGGAGGATTTTGTTACTCAGAAGATAACATATTTGATTTTCGGACAGGCAATTCCCTTTCTGCAGACTTTTTCGATCCGTTTCATACAATAAAATTCCCAAAATAGACAACTTGATATGGAATTGCTAGAGTGTCCTTTTGACTTTTTGTGGCTAAGTTGGGAAAGGGTGCTCTGCGTCACCTGTTATGGTACACAACTTGCATATTTTGAAGAGTCATAGATTTATTTGGGAAGTTTTTTTTTTTCCTTTGAATTTGAACTATTTATTTCTCCTTAGTGAACTTGCCAAAAATTGATCCTTTAACAAACATAGATGATGCAACCCTTAATTCTGTTTATTTGTGCAGATACTGAACGTGGTTTATTTTGGTACACGATCATTGTGTCCTTGATATTGCATTGTCTTTATTGTTTTGCTTAATAAGTTGTCTTTAATCTCATTGATTAATTGATCAGTATTTATATTTCCTTTGTTTTGTCTGTATCTTTTTCTTTGGTGACATATTCTCTATGTGCTATTGCTCTGTTTCCTTGTTACAAATGACATGAAGAAATGGTTCATCATTACCATTTGTAGTCTTCATACACCTGTTTGACATTTAGTTCCTGGGGGCCTTTGCACATGATATCTTATTCTCTTACTCTTCAAGCAATGTAAGTAGACGATGGATCTAGTTCCTCTCGTCTGAATCCAGCCAATCAAACAAATTCGTGTTTATTTTTCTTTTTGGTAATAAAACAAATTGTGGATTTTGATTTATTCTAAAATTAAGGAACATTCAGGCTTCCAATTTCTTGCAGAATTATGGCTTAAGATCTTCTCCTTGTACGTCATATTGAACTGAAGGTTGCTTTATAATGCTGCAGATGATGGTCAGGATATAGATGGCATGCCGAGTGAAGGTGTAGAAATTACATGCTTCCACTTGGTAGTATTTTAGCTTGATTTTCGTGAACACTTATTCTTATTGTTTATGGATTGTTATTGGTTGCCTATTGATTAATGCTGGATGAAATGAACTGAAGGCTGCTTCATAATCTGTGAAAGGATGAAGAGCCTTTTTAGTGTGATGTATTAGTAAACAACACGAGACTTTTCTTCAAACAACATCATATCATTTTTCTATTCAAGTTTAGGAATCACGCATCATTTTTGTTCCCTTGAAGTGCCTAGTTAATGTCTATGGCCTGAATACCAGTGTTCAATCATGTTCTCCTGAAGTTGGCATGAAAAACATACTATGGGTTTAATTTTTCTGTAGTTTCCTTTTTGTTACGTGTAACATCTCCTTTCTTCAAGCTAATGAGGCTTACTGTGGTGATTCTCTTATTTATCGCAGGATGGCGCTCATTTCATGATTTATACTCCATCTGATCCACTTTTGTTCGTTGCGGTAAAGGTAACCAATCAGATATTTAATTCTTCTTGGTTTTGGAGGGATCTTGTTTACTTTTTCTTCGACATAAGTGCTGTTGCTTATCAGAATTGTTCTTCTGGCAATTCAAAAAGAGATTCCTGCTAGGTTGAAGATGAGGACAAGAGTCTAGTTCAAAAGATAAGAAAAAATTTCTTTTTTCTGGCAATAGCAGGTGTTAAGAAATGAGAAGCTTTCACTTTGCTAAGGACTTGAGAGAAAAAACTAAAGAAGCACAAAACCTAGACTTCTAGAAACCTAAGTAATCCTGAAACATGTAGGAATCTTTTGTAGACTTGGAAAGTTGACTTTTGGGCCTCAGTCTATGCTGTTTTCACTTTGATTATGCTTGAGGTTGTATCTTTTGTGCCATTTATTTCCAAGTGTAAAGCTAGGCCGTTGATGAAGATCACAAAATTTAAGCCTCCTAGCATTGAAAATGCCAACTGAACCCTGCTGCATCATCAACACCTGTAATAATATTGTCATGAAACCCTAAATTTACTGAAAGCGTAATGGAAGTTATCTTGGAAATCTTAATGGCTGAAGCTTTTGCTTTGAATATTAACTCTCTCTTCCCCTCGTCTGTCATATTTCTTCTTCTTTGGTTTTGTCTCCCGTTCTTTATGCTCACCTATCAAGTGTGGTATTTACTGAATTCCAATCTGTTTTTGCAGGATCAGAACGGGGAATTGCACATAATTGATGATGTAAACACATGCTTTCATCATAGAACCTGTTAGCTGTCTTCTTTTGTTTTCTGCTTATGTAGTTTGCAGTTTCTGTTGCAAATTAGTTTGTTAACTTGGAGAGATTGATTTGTAGTTAGAAGCATGACGTGAGCAACTTTATTCTTTCGTCTAAAAACAGGATCTTTTGGAGGACCCATCCATAATAAGTGCTATAGATGAGGAGACAGAGTTCAATGCCCTTGTTGTAAGCAACTATTTTCTTCCACAGGCATTGATTCGCTAAATGAACTGAATTTATGTTACTGTTGTTTTGCAGGAGGAAGAGGCTGCTCTTTTAGAATCGCTATTGGGTGAAAGATGAACAGTTGCAATTCACCAGGAAGCAAGACATATGTAGGAGTGATTCTTCTAACGGTAAAAGATGAACAGTTGCAATTCACTAAGAAGCAACGCATATGTAGAAGTGACCTTGTAAGACATTGCTTGATAAGGGCAAAGAACCAAGAACCAAGACATTCCTCATGAGTAGAATATGAAAATTTTGTGTATGTAAAGCTTTATTCATTTCAATGATATTAAAATATACGTTATTTGATAAAAGAGGTTATTCATCATTTATTCTCATTATAGAAATTAAATAAGTTAATTAGTTTATATTAACATAAATTATATGTTAAATTCATAATTTAAATAAAATTATTAAAGACATTAATAAAATATTCAATTTTTAATAAATTACAAATATATCCTATCATTAATCTTATATTAACGCTATTGATGAAAATTACCATAAATTAGTTTATATATACATCAATACACTTTTGACATTTAACTAATTATATGATTAAAAAACTCCAAAACTCCTCACACCAAATTATATTTATAACAAATTGAAATTTCGAATATAAAATTAACAGTTTACAATTTAAAATATATTTTGTCTTTCTTATTATCCACTACCATTAACACATGAATTGCAAGAAAACCAACGGCTGGTAAATTATGTACAATCAAGGAACTTATGTACAACCTACAAAAAGCTTCGTGCTAGGACTTTGCTTTCTACATTCACTATCCATTCACGAATTATAGCATTTACTTCTTGTGGCTTCTCATCATGGGGGCAGTGACCTGACATTGAAGATCAAACAGGAAGCTAATTCCTAAAACTTGCCAGGAAGGAAGTTCAGAAGTAAGGCTTTAAGTAACAGGAACCAGACTTACCAGCATCCAATTCCCTGATGACGATGCCAGAACAATGTTCTTTGAGCATAGCCACTTTGGATTTGGAGTCAGAGATTGGATCTTTCATTCCCTAAGAATCGTAAAGGGGCGAAATGAATGAGATATCAAGTCGGGAAAATGTAAACTTAGCGTGTTTTTCCAGCAGAAAGAAATACTACCTGTATGATTAGGGTCTTTTCCTTGGAATCTTCCAACAAGAAATTAAGGGGTAGGGAAAGATTGAAACCAAAAATACTTTCCAGGACAACTAGGACGCCAGGATCAGAGGACTTTCGGTGTAGGTTAAGGAGCATCCAATAAAAAAAAATAATCAAAAGTATTTTTGAATTTAAGCGAGCATATTATCAATTTCGAGGATACAGCTCTTAGCATTTTATGTATAAGCCAGTCGTCAGCTCTCTCCGCCGCCTACAAGGCCGGCATCAAAATGAGAATCATGTAAAATTAATTGAAATATGAAAACACCCAAGAGAGAAATTGGAGAACACTCACAGTTGGGTAGCAACTTTTTACAATACTTCTGATGTTCAACCTCAAGTAAAACAAAAGGAATCGTGCCCCTAGCCATGCAGCCCCCGAAGTCTGTCTCTCCTAAACATTTGAAGTGGTAGGAAGAGATGGTTAAAACCGAAATCTAAGAAGACATCATATGATGTGCAGGCAGAATGTCCTTTGCTAGTAGCTACATGAAGCAAAACCATAATTTCCAGAAGCCAAAAAAGTAAATATACAGTGAACTGAGATTATCAGTCAAGTTTAAGGTATTCAAAACTCACTCTGCTGAATTGTAAATAACCATATCCTGGAATAACATCTCCAGCAGTATTGAGGAGAATAACAGACTCAGCCAAAGCAGGCCAGAAACATGCAACAATAGCTACTAGATAACCTGGAGAAACAGGGTGATATTAGTGATATCACTCATGACTGCTGGTAGGCTAAGTGAATTACCAACAACATAGGAGAGAGAGAACTAATTAACAAACTCAATGAATAAAACAAATAAAAGAAGAAAATAGATATCAAATCTGAATATATCAAATGCAGGAAAGAGTAGCCACAAGAAAATAGTAAATTTAGAAATTTAGTTTAAAACTTGAAGCATACCACCAATAGAGTTCCCTATTAAATGCACCGGCTCACCAACAACTTCAATTATAAAATCTCTTAGCAATTCAGCCCACAGAAGCTCAGTATAGACTATAGTTGGCTTTTCTGATTTGCCAAAACCTAGGATAGTAATAGCCCAGACTTGGTTTCCACATTCAGAGATGCCATCTATGTTGTCACGATAATGCTCCAAAAATGCACCAAAACCATGTACAAGGAGAACAGCAGGACCCCTCTCACCATCGACGGTATACTGAAAAGTAATTATTTCAATCAAAATTTTAAGGAACACATGGGAGTCATTCCCTTGCTCAAAACATGAGTTTCGTACAGACAGCTCAAAATTAAAATTTTAATGAAAAAAGTCAATCCATTTCCAGCTACACACCTGAACTAAGTGGCCTTTCCATCTCCATATCCTAATAGAAAATGCCACCTCATCATTCAGACTCTTCAAAGCCATAAGCCAATACCACTGCCAAAAAGTTCAGCTGAAATCCATCAAAATACTCGTAAAGCAATCATTATCTTGGAACAAAATAAGGTTAAGTTTTGGGTTAAACTGAACTTCCAGGTTCATGTTTAATCAACCAAACTTTATACGATATGCACATAATATATCCAAAGTACCTCCATTGAGGAAACAGCATCAGCTGCTGCTGCAACAGTAGCTGTGGAATATCCAAACGGTGATAAAAATCCAGCATTTCTTTCTTTCTCATATTTAATGGCTTCAAAACGTACTCTTCTCCTGGATACAATGCCAAGACAAAGGGCAGGGCCAAAGAGTGCAAAAAATGAGGCTCCTTCCCTACTTTCGGCATTGCGCAACCTCTCGTGTACCCTGAAATGAAATCAAACCAAAAAAGAATTGTTCCCCTGTATTGAAAATTCCATCTTTTAAAAGTGATATGCCTAAGCATAAAATAGTTCTTCTGGAACAAATTAACAACCACGTACTCTTGCCAGTCATCCCGAGTTGTTCCTTCCAAATTTCTTAAGTATGCAGCTAGACCGTTGAGTACACTATCGGTCCCACCTCCCACAATCTTCCCACTTTGTGTCACAAAAACAGACTTTTGTGGTCTTTTGATCCGAGCCTGCTTGAAATTCATGCCATTATTGTTCGTTTCCCAAGTTTCTGATAACTTCTTCCGCAATATAGATGCCGTTGACATCTCCACCAAAGACCAATTTTCTTTCAATTTAACACTAGTATGATGATTCATAAACTTCTTGACGTCATCCATGGAAGGAAGAGAACCTGATGGATTATTCAGCAATTTCTGTCATCCTCTCCAAATGCAAACTACTATTACGTATAGCTCACAAGATGTCTTAATTTGTCACTACTGAAGAAATCTCATTTTTTTAATGGATTCGGCAAGTATGCGTTAATAAAATGGCAACTTACCCCAGTCCAATTTTAAATCCGCACTTGGTAACGCTGGAAGCAGAACTGGTGAAGTTATCCCCAACTGGAGTTTGGTAAAATCAGCATAAGAATCAGGCAAGTCCTTAAGATCCTGCACAAAATAAAGATACACCTGAAGGTATCAAAATACAGACTCGTGTAAACACATTACCTAATTATTGAGAAGAAGAGTACCTTAATATCGTAAAATGGAGTCCGCCATCGTACAAGTTTTAGCTTCTCATCAAGCAAAGCTGATTGTTCTACGGTTGCTTCCACAATATCTAATATCTGGCGAAGGTGGTATTCTACCTCTTCTTCAGCAAAGATATTCGTAACTTTAAACTGCTCAAAATGAATTCAAAACGAAGTGAGTTTGACAGATTCATAAAGGCCTCTTCTCATGGAAGAGCTCTAAATATTCTCCATGGATGCATGCACAAAATTACAACCTGTTGCACAATGTTTCCGATGACACCCTCTGCACCCCCAAACCTGATCATTAAATTGGATCCCTGTTCCTTCAACGACTTTCTTAAATCTTCAAGTGCAAACAGCACCATCTCTAGCATTTCATCATCGAAACCTACACAAATTAGAACCTTGCGTTGTCCACATTCCTCCAACACAAGCCAGACATTGAAGTAATCAAGTGCTACTTAACAAATGGACATTTTACGAAAAGACAGCTCACGAGAAAGAATCCGGCGATCGAAAACGTAAAGAGGGACTAAAGCATTAAACTTGGCGGCCTCGACGAGGCCAGGGTGATCATCGATGCGAAGGTCTTGCTTGAACCAGAGAACCGCCGCCGAACGAGCTCTCGCTCCTCCATTGCTAGGCAGCTTAATAGAGCACTGGCACTGTGTCCTCCGGCGAAAGTGGAGATTTGGCGGGAAGGGAAGGCGCGAAGAGGAGAGGACGGCCATCTGAAGGAACAGAGTACTTTACAACAGTCCATGAAGTGAATTAAGAGAAGCTGATTTGGGGATTTTGTCTTTTCGATTCCGCGAGGGTTCAAGTTTCGCAGACGAAAGAGAGAAAATCCATAATTGTGGAGTAGAAAATTTGGAAAATCGGACAGCTACTCAATATGGTGGAGAAGAGTGAGCCACGACTCGCCAGAATTTCAAATGTGGCCTTTTATTTTTTATTTTTTATTCTATTTATTTTAATCAATTCAATTAAAAATTAATAAAAAATTTAAATTGAGTTTAAAACAAAATTTAAAAAATATTTTAATTAAATTATTTGACAAATTAAAAAGAAAAATAAAAGACAAACTCTTAACATTATTTTTTAAAAAGTTCATATTTATTAATACATTATTATATATAGATATATTTTTAGTTTAAAATATTTTTAATACATGTTTTACAATAAAATAATTTTAAACATGAAATATTTTAACTTCAATAATTAAAAATAAAATACTAATGAATAGATGCCACTCTATAAATATAATTTACAAATTACTTATTTTAATAGGTATTTTAATTTTGTTTAATTTTATTGCATAAAAAATTAAAAATAAATTTATTCATTTAGTTAATTTTTTAATTAATTTATTTTAAGTTACACTTATTAATATTAATAAAAATTGGTAATTATATTTATATTAACAAATAAATATCTTTTTTTTAAAATAGAAAAAAGTAGAAACCAAAATCAGTAAACAAAAATCGAAAATAAAACCAAATGATCCATTCTGGATTTGGAAGACTTTGGTCGCCATCAATCTCCGAACAGTCTCGTATATTGTCCAACAACAGATATGAACTGTTCATGGTTCAATTGATCGAAAAGACTCCAACTTTTCTACCAAAACTTCTGTTCACTCAATACCCACCACAAAATTTCGATCTAAAGCTGATGGAGACGGTGAACGTTTACTATTTAACCACAAAAAATCTAAAAACAAGGCTATAAGACCACCTTTTCAAGTCCATCTGTATCCACTGGTTCCTTAGCACTAAAGGTTTCCCAATGTTCCAGTTCAGCGTGCATTCACCAACTCAACATCAAACACCAGCCACGAATTTGGTGGTATCTTCTTACCAGCACCTTCAGATCCATAGCTGCATAAAGTCAAACAACAACAGGGATTTACCAGAGAGAGAAATTACCAAGTAACAGTAAGCATGAGCTAAGTGTTAAGGATGTTGCAAGAAACAGTATTGCATACCCCATAGATGGTGGTATCGTCAATCTTCTCTTGTCGCCAACCCGCATGCCTAGGATTCGGTGTAATCAGAAAATGAGAAGAAACCGGAATTGGATTCACAATAACAGAGTAACATTTAGAAACATTCCAAGGTTATGAGTAGTTACCATTAACCCCAACATCCCATCCCTTTATAACCTGTCCAACACCTGGAACCCAATAGAAAGAGCTATGTTGTTGGAAAAGGAATTTCAATTTTTATTTTGTACCACTGGATTTAGTATTTGTCTATACCTAGGCGGAATTTAAAGGGTGCTCTTCCCACATTAGAGTCAAAAATTTCTCCATTCTTCTTTAGCTTGCCTATATAGCGCACACCGACCTGAAACCAAAACATGGTTCTTTCAGTTAACGAACTGGTTACATTCATTTAGAAATTATTACCACTTACAGTTCAGTTCACATCATGCACAAAAGAATCCGTGGAGCATAGCAGAAAGCTTACTAGAATGTTGACTCAAACACCAGAGGCTGTGTTAAATGGAAATTTCAGAGAAATTCTATATACACGAATGGTCAGAACTTGGAACATACAGATGTGTATTCTTTGACATTCTATTTGTTAACATACATTTACTGGTTCTTTACGCCCACCTTCACTACATAATAGGCAATACCCGTCCTCATAAAACCACCTACAACTTCTATTTAACAATGAAAACAAGCAGATTACTAACAGGGAATAACACAATAATAAAGAGCTTCTAAGTATGCTGCAGGTACAAGATATTGGCTGATGGGTATCTGACAATCGCCAAATTAGCGGAAAGCAAGTTACCTGACTTCCTGGGGAAGCTCTTTTTCCATCTGGCTTGCCCATTGCCAATTCCTCGATGATCAGTCCATTTGCAAAGGTTCTAACTTTCGAAGACTTGACTGCAAATTGCTTATCCTCAGGCTTTAAAGAAGATTTGGCCTCACCTCCAACAGATATTGCAGTTTGATCCCCACTTTTGCATTCACCAATATCCTGGGCCTTCTTCTTCTTCTTGCTCTTTTTCTTTTTCTTATCAGAAGACTTTTCACCATCGTCGATAACAACATGACTACTGCACATGAATTTGGTAAAATGAGTATGTACATAATGTATTATGTGCAACAAAAGGAAACTTGTTGCACGTAAATCTATGCATTGCAAGCATTCACAGGTTAGAGGGTGAGAGAGAGCAAGTTTCCAGAGTTAGGATGTCAGTTAAAGTATCAAGAACAAATCTATAGGGTTCTGATCCTTGTTAAATCAAACTGGGTAACCATGCGAGCTGATTTGTGCATGCATGCATTTGAAAAAACTTTGAACATGGCACATGCACCAGATATACACATCCAACTGAAAAAGATTTTAACTCTTACCTCTGGCCATTCTCATCTGCATGAGCAGAATCTCGCTTATTCAACTCTCCAGGTTGAATTTCATTATTTGGAAGCTGATTAATTGTGTCATCGTCATTCATTAATAAAGAATTTGCTTCTTTGCCTTTTTCTTTTTGTTTCTTCTTCTTCTTCTTCCTGACATCAGACCCACAACCCAGTGCAGTAAAATGAGTGTAGAGAAAGGAAAGTTAAGTTGGTTCCTCATTTTGCATGAAGTGTACCCATATTTTAAACTGTTCCTAAGCTAGCCTCCCGGTGGACAACCAATTATAAGAAAAACAAAGCACTCCACAGGAATGGACTATCTCACCTTTCTTTTTGACGATCTTGGTCATCATTTTCAACCTTTCGTTTTTTGCCAGCAGCTTCATCGCTATCATTGCTCCTTTTTTTCTTGGATTCTTTGGCTGCTCTCTTACCTTTGTGTTCACCTTGTTCCAGTAGGGAATCTTGAATCATAGTTTCACCCTTTTGACCAGTACATATTGGAAAGCCATCTTCATCTTCACTTTCCAAAGGAGAACCATCTATGCCCGGCCTCTTGACAACAATTTGCCTCCGGTTGTCATCCTGGTCCTCATGGACACTTGATTTATTTTGCTTTTCCTGCTGTTTAGACTTGCCATTTTCATTTGCAAGTTTATCATCATCCGTTATCTCCTCTATTACAACTGAACCAAAAGAAATCTTCAAATAAAAACTACAATCTTCAATTGCATCACAAATACAAAACCAACATTTAATTATGTCACTAATTAATAAGTATATCTCAAATCATACAATTTTGATTCAAGATAAACACCGAGATTGTGTGTTTTAACTCTTAGGAATTCTACTACAGTGTTCTTAATCATTCATCTTAGATTATCAACCCTTGAACAAAAGGTTGGTTCCCAAGTTCAGCAACGTATTTTTCAGGAATCTATGCAGGGCAAAACTGTCTACAAAAAGAAAAGCCGACTAAACATGAAATAATTCATAATAATTGTAGGAATACCTCCACTTTTTGGCACAGGTGATGGAGGGAACATTTCGAAATCATCATCTTCATCAACAATGAAATCATCACCATCATCAAGGCCATCATCATAATCATATTCACTGGAGTGATCAGTGTCTGTATCAGTCTCAGCAATATCCTCTCCCGAATCACTTACTATTTGTAGCAAGAAGAAAGTTTATACAAAAACTTAAAAGTAGTCCCATTCATAGTTTTCAGGAAGAGAGAAAAGGGAAGACAAAAAAGTTAAAATTCTTTCATTTTGAAAGTATACTGAAAAAAAAAAAAGCAATTGAAATGGATACGGATCATATTCATCTCGAAGATGGTCTCCTTCATCAGACACAAAATTACCAGAGAGATGAACACTTCGCGACCCAATCACCGAGAAGGCTACAAGTTCATCTTTAAATTCAAGGTTCAAGGAGCAAGATTCAATCTTATCAGGTAACAATGAGCATAAGAAGATTGGATTCTTGTGCCCAACAGAACACTGGAGGATAGTCCTCTCTTTTGTGGAACCAAGACCAAGAGTCGCCTGAATTACGAAAATGTGTAAAAAGTTTAAGGACGGAACACAGATAATAAAAAAGAAGCTCCAAAAAACCGTGAGTTGCGCAATCGAAGCTCAACGTACCTGAGTAACGTAAAGCGTTCCCTGAACATTGTCGGAGTGATACGGGTGCGGTTTACCCGGTTTGACCTCAATTCCTGATAGCAAGAACACAAATAACGATGAATTAAGCAAGAAATGCAAGAGCATTGATCAGTAACATAAAGTAATCAACTTACCCCAAAACCCCATTTTTGTTCCTAAAACCCTAGTCTTTCATTCAGGTGCTCCTTTTAGAACCCTGCACTGCAGGCACAGAAATTACATGCTACCGATTATTTTGGAAGGACATGTGCCGAAATGGGTCGGCCTCTCGAGACTTGGAAATGTCAGGCCCAAATATAGAAACTGTTTATATATATATATATATATACATATCATATCATATCATATACAAGAAAAATAAGACGAGATTATTGACAACAACATAATATACATTAAATAAATTATTGAATCATATATTATTTTAGAAATTATAATATTTTGAATTAACTATTTAATATATTAATGAAAAAGCAAATTTGATAAATTTAATATAATTGACATTTGTAAATTTTAGTTTTCATTTACAATTATCATTGAAATAAATGTTTTAAAAATTGAATCAATTCGATCAGTTTAATTGTGAAAATCTTGAATTAGCCAAATTTTTAGTTTGATTTTTCAATTTTCAAGTTTAATTTAGTTAATAATTTTTATTGTTAAAATTTTATTATTTTATTAATTAATTGTGAATTTTCTTAAACAAATCACTTTTTATAAACTAATTAGCCTTCATTTTTAATGAAACTTTAAAATTTTCATTGTAATCGCAATCTTTTTCAATTTTTTAAATTCTTAAATTTATTTAATCTCTAATTGGTTTTATGATGGTTAAATCTTTTAAACCTTAAATTTTTTGTTTTATTAGTTTAATTTTCAGTCCGATTTTAAAAATATTGATTAAAATTACTTCATCATGAGAAAGAAACTCTAAGAGCTATATTATATCTTTAAATTCTGTATGTGAAATAACATTATTTAATGAGCCAAACGAAATAAACACTATTACAACAACTATCAATTGCATTTTACCATCCTTTTGTTTCAAAATAATGTGGTATTGATCATTCCATATATGCGAACCTACTAACAATGTATATGCCTTAAATTAGTTATATCAGAAGCCTATTTTACAGGGGTGGCAATTTTTAACTTATTGGCCTAAATCTAGTTGATTTTAATGAGTCGGTCCATAATTTAGGCATAAGTTCAGATAAACTTGAGGTCCAATTATTATAAGTAAAACAACATTGTCTTATTTAAAAAAGTTGAGTTTCGAGTAAGCTTGGTTCTGAATAATCCAAACTCTGATCAAATTAAAAAAATTATTCTATATTTTTAATTTAAAAAATTATTTTAGAAAACTTGACAGGTTTATTAATTTTAAAAGATAGTTTAAATAGTTTAGGATATTTGTGGTAAAAAAAAGTCTAGTTCAAACCACCCAAAATTAATAGGTCATGTTCAAGTTAATTGGGGTCGTTAAATTTAAAAAGATAGATTCAACTTGACTCAAACAATTCTGTAAAAATT
Source organism: Erythroxylum echinodendron (assembly GCA_027575705.1). Lineage (NCBI taxonomy): Eukaryota > Viridiplantae > Streptophyta > Magnoliopsida > Malpighiales > Erythroxylaceae > Erythroxylum > Erythroxylum echinodendron. The sequence continues at coordinate 28,544,706 of JANZXR010000007.1, forward strand.
TTAATATATCAATTAAAATAATATTGTCTTGATAAATTATGTTAATTTTTAATTTTGATTAAATCAAATTTTAAACTAAACTCGAGAAAAAATTTTATTAAGTCTGACTCAACTTGCGATTAATAGTAGTAAATGACTATTATATCTCTGATATTAAAATAATTGTTGAAGAGGTTTAATACTATAATTTTAAAATACAAATTATATCAAATTAAAAAGTCATGCACAATCGTAACAAATATTTTTTTATGTATTTTCTACTTTAAAATAATAAAAATTTTAATAAAAGTTTTATTATTTTGTTATTAATTATAATTATATAAAAAATATTATCATTAATTATTTAATAAATTTTATTCTATTATATATGATTTATATTTAAAAATTATTTATTTATATAGAAATATATACAAACAATTAAACAACAATTTTTACATATTTTATATTTTCATTAATAAATTTTTTTTTAAATTTTATTATTTTATTATTAATTATATACAATTGTTATTAATAATATAAAAATATTATTATTAGGATAAGGAGAAATAATATAAAAATATTATTAATTATATATAAGAGATTAGGGTTAGAAAAATTATTAAGGGTATATTAGATAGTATGTATTTATTAGTTTAAGTTCCATCCTAAACTCTCCAAATTGGAGGTTTTTTATTTTCACTGTTTATGATGGAATGGAATGTAACATGAAACCCTCCGTTTCCATCTTATTCCACTCCACTCTAATATGAAACCCTCAACCAAACTATAAAAGTGTATTACGTTTACGTTCCATTACTAAATTTCCAACCAAACAGACTTAAGTCTTAGACACAACTGGAAATGACAACTCAAGCTAAAAATGATATTGCTCTACTAAAATGACGTCATTTTGTATTTTCAATTTATATACAAATATTCAGATTAGGCCTAGTGAGATTCAAGATTGACCCTGACTGCATCAGATCCAATCGAGCATGAACTCGACCCGATTGAACCTCATGACCTGTCTAGGCTTGGGCCCCAACAACAAAGAGCCATGTCCGACCCTTTGCCATCCTTAAACACTACTTTTGTTAAACAACTCAAATACCACTATTACACCGGCAACAAGTATTAAGGTTTGGGTTAACTAATGCAATTTACACCTTAAGCAGTGATTAATCACTATTTCTCCTTCAACTCTTGAGTAAATTAATCATTAAGAAGAATAAAAATAACAACCCTTCCACCAAACTCATATGAAGTATAAATTAGCCATCATTATTTCAGGTAGTGGGTCCTAATTACTTTACTTAGTCAAGTGCTTTTGTGATAATTACTCACTTCATTGATATGATTATTAGCATTTGATTTTGATTAATTATTTTTAAAGAAAGTAAAAAAAACATAATTAAGTTTAATTTTTTTAGTAAACTAATTCATAAATTTATGTCTTCATTAATTAAAATTTAGGTTAAATAAAAATTTAAAAATTCATCAAAATTATAATAAATAATATTGTTTTAATATACAAATTTAAAATTAATTTTAAAAGTTTATCTAACCTTAAATTTTATATACAAAGCCAAAGACTTAAGTATTGAGTGGGCCCCACCATTTCCCTCTCTTTCTCTCGTTAAGGTCATGCATTATATCTCGCTGTCACTATCTTGTCTCTTGAATATGTTCCTTTTCAATCTTCAAACGTCAACTTCTACCATATAGTATATACGACCTGTTCTGTTCCTATACTCAGTTTCACCGTTCAACTCGTCACTCGCCATCTTTCCGGCATTATATCACCTTCCGTGTCCGGCCACGACAACACCCTTTTATGGCCTTGTGAGCTTTCCTGCAACACCATTTTATTGGTCATGAAAGGAGTTTACTTTGGATAATATTCAAAGCATAATTAAGGTTCAGTGTAATTTGAGTGAATGGCTTCTACGAGTTCGACGCCGACCGATCCTTCTTCTTTTATGCCGGAGGACCCTGCGGTGAGGGCCGTGAGCAGGCGATATGAAGGGTTGATGGCCATTAGAACAAAGGCAATCAAAGGGAAAGGAGCTTGGTACTGGGTTCATTTGGA
>JANZXR010000007.1:28552849-28567265 GCA_027575705.1 Erythroxylum echinodendron
AGGCGATATGAAGGGTTGATGGCCATTAGAACAAAGGCAATCAAAGGGAAAGGAGCTTGGTACTGGGTTCATTTGGAGCCAATTCTCGTAAAGAACCCTGACACAGACCTTCCAAAAGCTGTGAAGCTCAAGTGTCTACTGTGCGATGCTGTGTTTTCTGCATCAAACCCGTCAAGAACAGCCTCGGAGCATCTCAAACGAGGAGCTTGCTCAAACTTTCTTGCTGTTGGGAAGCTTAATTCCGTTGTTTCTCCTCTGCCCATATCGTCTTTGCCGTCTCCTGGTTCCACAAACCTTCGGAAGCGAAGTTCTCATATGGTCACTCCAATAAATTCAGTTGCTTTAGTTGAGCCAGTTCGGTTCTGTAATGAACTCGGGTACTCTAGTTCTGGGTCGACACAGCAACAGCATTTGATGTTATCTGGTGGAAAAGACGATCTGGGTGCATTAGCCATGTTGGAAGATAGTGTCAAGAAGCTTAAGAGTCCAAAAACTTCACCTGGTCCTTCATTAAATACGAACCAAATTGAATCTGCTCTTGAGTTATTAACTGATTGGTACTATGAAGTTTTCGGGTCAGTGTCCTTTTCAAGCCTCAAGCATCCAAAGTTTCGAGCTTTTCTTAATCAAGTAGGCTTGCCTTCTTTGTCAAGGAGAGACTTCTGTGGTGCTCGGCTTGACAGTAGGTTTCATGAGGCCAAGACTGACGCAGAAACTAGAATTGGAGATGCTATATTCTTCCAAATCGCATGTAATGGATGGAAGTCAAATAACTGTTGTGGTGGTGGGGATGAAAATTTGGTTAATTTTAGTATTAATCTACCAAATGGAACTTCTGTGTACCAGAAGTCAGTTTTGGTTGACAGAAGATCATTATCATCAAAGCATGCAGAGGAAATTCTGTGGGAGGCAGTCGCTGGGGTTTGCGGGAGTGGTTTGCGGAGATGTGTAGGGATAGTTTCTGACGAGGATTGCCAGTCCAAGGCTTTGAGGAACATAGAGATTCAATATCAGTGGATGGTGAATCTGCCTTGTCAGGTTCAAGGATTTATCAGTTTGATCAATGGTTTTAGCAAGGAATTTCCACTTTTCAAGACTGTTACTGAGAATTGCTTCAAGCTTGCCAATTTCGTGAATAATAAATCTCAATTTAGGCGTAGCTTCCAAAGATTCAGGATGCAGGAACTTGAGTGTTCTGGTTTGCTTCGAGTTCCTTTGAGCAGATGTGATTGCAGAAACGATTTCCTGCCAGTTTATCTTATGCTAGAGGATGTATTGAGCTGTGCTGGTGTGCTTCAGATGGTTGCCATTGATGAACCTTGTAAGCTGGTAAGTTCTGAAGATTCTGTTGCAAACGAGGTCGTCGGGTTGATTCAAGACGATGGATTCTGGAAAGATTTGGAAGCAGCTTATACCTTGGTGAAACTTATCAGAGAGATGGCTCAAGAGCTTGAAGTTGAGAAGCCGTTGATTGGGCAGTGCCTTCCTCTTTGGGAGGACATGAAAGCGAAAGTGAAAGATTGGTGTGGTAGATTCCATATCAGTGAAGAACCTGTGGAGAAGATAGTCGAAAAGAGATTCAGAAACAACTATCACCCTGCATGGTCTGCTGCTTTTATACTTGACCCTCTTAACTTGGTGAGAGACACTACTGGAAAATACCTTCCACCATTTAAGTGCTTGACACAAGAACACGAAAAGGATGTTGATAAGCTCATAACAAGGCTTGTTTCAAGAGAAGAAGCTCATGTTGCATTAATGGAGCTTATGAAATGGAGATCGGAAGGATTAGACCCATTATATGCGCAGGCTGTTCAGGTTAAACAGCTGGACCCCTCAAGTGGGAAGATGAAAGTTGCCAATCCACAAGGTAGCAGACTAGTTTGGGAAACTTGTCTTAACGATTACAAGACATTAGGTAAGGTTGCAGTGAGACTCGTCTTCCTCCATGCGACCTCGTGCGGGTTTAAGTGCCACCGGTCTTCGCTGAAACGGGTTAGACTCCATAGACATTCAAGGGTAGGACTTGAAAGAGCTCAGAAGATGATGTTCATTGCAGCTCATGCCAAGCAACAAAGACTTGATTTTTCAGATGAAGAAGAAAAGGATCGAGAGCCCTTTCGCATGGCATGTTTTGAGGATGATATGCTCAACCAGGAGTTCTCAGATGTCTCGCCATTGTAATGTTTTTTTCCTGAAATTGTAGGATTTTATTGCCTTTCTGCTCTTAGTATTTTTCACAGAAAAAGAAGATGAGTGTACCAGTAAACCTCATTGCTGCATGAAAGATTTTCTTTAATTTTTCAAGTTAAATTTCAATTTGAGTTTAATAGAATTAGAATTATGAAATTAAAAAATTGATTAGTAATATTTTTCAATATTTTAAAAAATGGACCGAAATTGAAACCAGTAAATCAAAAAGTTTAAAGTTTAAAATATTTAGTCGATATTAGAAGGTCATAAAATCACTTAAAATTCAATAAAATTAAAATTTTTTAAATATAATTAAAAGATACCTTGTTTATTAATTGAAAATTTTGAACTAATTAATTTATTTTTATTTATAAATTTGATTAATTTACGAAAGTGGCCTATTAATTAATAAATTGATCGATTTTTAACAATAAAAATTATTAATACAAATTAATCTGGAAAATTAAAAATCAAACTGAAGAGTCAATCGGTTCAAGATTTTTGCGTTAGAACTAGTAGAGCAAGTTGGATTTTTTAATCATTGATATTTTTATATATTTAAAAAGCTTTAACTTTTTTTTCTCTTTTCCAACATAAATATTTTATAAAGAGAATTTGAAATTGGAATCCTAATATTAACTTTATGAAGAGAGCTTCAACTATGTAGTTCTTAATTTAAAGGAGAAATTTAAAATATTAATTTTATAAAATATTTATATTTACTTTTAGTTCTCACTAACCATTAATTAAAATTATTAATTTGATTCAGTATATCAAAGATCTTAAAATATCAATTTGATGTTAACTTTTTCAACATTTTATGGCAAGGAGATATAATATTCAACCAATAATTTCATGTTGCATGCGCCATCAATTATTGAATTCATAATTAAACACTATAAGTTAAGTATTTGATCACATCAAATCTTCTGTTCCAACCTTATTCTATTAAATTTCATCCATATATTTATGTGGGATTTACGTAAATGTGTAAATGAGATTTAATGGAACATGATAGGAACATCATAATCGGAATGGAAGACCTGATCTGGTATTTGAATGCTTTGCTCAAAGAATTGCAACTAGTGAATATTTATGAAGATCCTTAAATTTAGGAGAACTTGGAACATTTTGGTTATAGACAATTGTAATAATTATAAATAATATAAATCAAATTATAAATTAAGTGAATATAATTAAGATAAATTATAACAACATTTTTTATTTATACTGCACAATTCTATGTAATTACAACAACAATAACGATAATAATAATAACAAGTTAGTAAAAATTTCGCTAAAATGCGTAATCTGAGAAAATCCAATAGTACACTCTTACTCCCAATTAATAAAGAGTTTATTTTTAAATCACCCACAAGAATAAAAAGTAAAAATTGTAACGTAATTGTAATAATTATATAAAAAAATTAACTTATAAATTCCTCTAATATAATTGAGACAAATTATAGAAAAATAGGCTCAAGGTTAAATCATAAATGGCTAGTCTATGACATGGGTAAACCATGAGAAGTACTCAAAAGATCAAATCTTTGTTTCCAGCACCATTCTTAGTACCAACTCTTTTTGTCTTTTTGGTTGTCAAAGGTCAATGAAAGTAAAAGACTAGGTAGCCTTAGTCCTCCCTCTCTCTTTCTTCAGTCTTAAATTGTCTTTTATTAGTTCCACCATAGCATATGTTCAACCATGTTTGCTAACCTAATGTTTGATTCTAAGTCTTCTTTGGTTGGGCCCTTTTTCAACCTTTTGATGTCTAGTGTTGAACTTTGAAGTTGTGGAGTAATAGTCTAACTAAACTTAATTTAACATGCAACTTTCAAGTTAAATTAATTTATCACGGTTGATCAAACTGGAAAAAATTTGTCAAATTCAATCTGAATGCATTCGCACTTAAATATCTAACATTTAAATTTTAATTAAATTTAACATGGTCTATAAGTTTTGGACCGACCGACTAACTAAGTTGTCACCTTAAAGTCACACTTTGCTTGCGCGTGTTTGTGAATTGTACACCATAAATTGTTAAGCTGAAATTTTCAAAATCAAGCATAATAAATATGTATTATTACAATACTAGTTTGTCAAATTCAAGTTTAAACATAATCGATTCTAAATAATTGAAATCGAATTTAGTTAAATTAAAAATTAGTTTGTAAATTTTTAACCGATTCAAACTAATTTATCGTCTCAGTGTCATATTTTGCTAATAAATCAAGAATTATAAATATGTACTAATGCACTACTAATTTGTCAAATTCGAATCTAAAATTGATCAATTCTATATACTTGAAATTAAATTCGATTAGACAAAAATCGGTTCAATCCAAACTAATTTGTTATTTGATTAAATCTTGAAATCGAGCATAATAAATGTTTACCAACATAGTAATATAGCAATAAACTAGAATAGCAAATGGGGTGGTTGGTTGGTTGGTTGGTTATATATCGTTTTCTTATCAAAGAAAGAATATGCTGGTCTTGGAGTACCTTCTCTCTTTATGTCACACCTTTAGATGGCAATCTTAGTATACTTTGAAATCATCCCATCATTTAATTTGATAAAGCATTTGAACTTAAGAGGCTTCTCTCCTTTTCTCTTATGCCTAGATTTACCCTCCGGTCTCATGGCAGTGGAAATGGAGGATGTGTTATGGACTTGTAAGTAAACCATTGAAAGGGTTCTAATTAAGTTTGACAAAAAATCCGACTTAATTCGAAGTTAATTGATGAAATTTGAGTTAATTAGATGTAAATTTTGGTTTAAATAAAAAAAAGTTCACGCAAAATTTTAATTTTGGATATACTCGACCCAACTTGAACTAATTATATTTTATAAAAAGAAATAACATTATTTCGAAGTCATTTTGACGTTCCGACCGAATTATAGTTTGAATTGATAAGGGTCAATATTTTCGAGACTAAATTAAGTTTAAAACTTGAGCTTTTATCCATTAATTAAAATAAAGTTCACACTAATTTGTCATTCTTAAATACAGAACACGATTAGATTTCAGTTTAAACTCAAACTCGAACTCGAACTAAATAAGACTCAAGTCGAAGAAGCATATATTATCACTCCTAATTCCAATTATTCACTTGTATAGTATGGTACCAATATTCAACACACTCATGTTCTAAGTTAAAAAGAGGTAATGATTTTAAGTATAGGGTTAAAGAATCTTCAAACTTTCAATGCTCGTCCATCATTAAACTTCACTTTTTATCATACTTCTCTTTCTTTTTTACTTGTACAAAAGCTTTAGGTGTTTTTGAATCCGATTGGTACATGAGTTGATGTTGATATTGATCGGTGGCCCTTCTGCTAAATTCCTTGCTCACTCCATGTTTCTGTTGGCAGTAATCATAAGGTAACCGGTACCCATCTTTTCTCACATGACATGCAACCTAATTCACATGGTTTTTAATATTAAAATAATGTTATATTAGTTTAATTTTCATGAAGAAGTTTAAATTCTTTCGGCCAGTTCTGCCGGTTAACAGTAAAAATTTTCAACTAATTAATTTTTTAATTCGGATTTTAATTTTTTTATTTGATTAAATTTAACAATTTTTCGTTAAAAATTGATTAATCTATTAACTAACCGTTCAGTTTTTATAAAATAAAATAAATAAATTAATTTTTATTCAATATTCTCTTTTTTAATTAAAATTTATTTTTTAATAAGTAAAGATAATTTTAAGTCAAATCAAACCGAAATTGCATCCGAAAGAAGGTTATAAAAAAAAACTTATGGCTCATCTGAATTGATTTAGGGCTTGTTTAGTAAAGAGTTGATAAGTTTTTTTTTTTACTGATTGACCCATTTTAGCTGGTTAATTTTATGAAAAAGCTATTAAACTTATTTGGTAAGGAGACAGTTGGATTAACTGGTTTAACCCAATTAGCTGATTTTTTAAAAACTCATCCACATGAGTGTTTAGTTTCTCAGTTGATATCTTTTTAATTTTATGTCAATTTTGTCCTCATTTATAATTTGTAAGTCGAAACTGAAAGTCATCTTCTAGCCACGTTCATTGCTTTTACTTTTAGGAAAAAACACAGGGTTTTAACCTTGGAGTTCATAATTAAATTTATATTGGATAAATATTTTTAAAATGAATGATTTACAAAATCATGTATTTAAGATAAATTATTTAATGAATTAAAGAAGAAGAGCTTGAAGCAGCCGGTAAAACTTTCTCATTTATGATTATAAAATTACAGGTTCAAATAGTGAAAATAATCTCTTTGTAAAAATTACAAAAAAAAGAGTGCCATGTCTTTACAAGATAAATTTTTTAACAAAGTAAATGACAAAATTTGATTAAAGAAGTTATCATATTATTACTTCTTAATCTTTTAACATTTAAATATCTTAATTAGTTTATAATAAATTTAAAATTATGATCTCTTTTATAATTTTACTTATTTTAAAAAATATTTTACAATTTGAAATTACAGAAAATATTTTTACTAAAATGCAATTTTTGTTGAGTTTATTTCTAAGTCATTTTAACAAAAATTTTATACAAATAAGAGTTTATTTATGAGTATTAAGGCAACTGATAAAACTTGCTTATTTGAGACCATAAAATTATAGGTTCAAATAACGAAAATAGACTATTTGTAAAAATTATAAGCAACGGGTCGAGAGCGATAACTTTCCACTAACGATCACAAATAAATTACTTAACGAATTAAATGACATAATTTGATTAAAGAAGTTATTAGTAAGGATGTCAAAACTGACTCACCGAGTGATGGGTCATCATGGTCTCGACCCAACTCATTGACATCTCTAGTTATTAGATTATCACTCTTTAGTCTTTTAACATTTAAATATCTTAATTAGTTTATAATAAATTTAAAATTATGATCTCTTTTATAATTTTACTTATTTTAAAAAATATTTTATAATTTCAAATTACATAAAATTGTTATAACAAAAATTGTTATACAAATAACTGAAAAAATTTATATAATTGTTTTTATTTGATTTTTATAATAAATTTTATTCAAATAATTCCACAAAAACGTTACATATTATTTTGATAATTTTAATCACAAATATTTAAAAAATAAATAAAAATATAATATTATCCCCAAAATCATACCTGGAGGTGATAATTAAGTTAAAACGTATCACTCATCACCTACAAAAAGAAAACTAGTAGGCCCTTCGAATCATATCTCCAATTATCTACTCTAGAATGATAATTATGATGTGTTTATACTCAATTACATAAACTCATTATAGTCCCAACAGCCATCGGGGTGGCAATTAAGCTAGGCTTAACCCGGAGTTTAACTCAAAGTTAACGAATTCGACCCAAACTTTGGACTGACTTAATTTTGAATTAAGTGAAAATTTTGAGTATCAAGCTGCTAAAAATTATAAGAAAATAGAGTTTTTTTAATAAAATAATTTTATTTTAAAAATAAAAATTGGGACGAATTAAACTGAGCTCATATGCCCTGATACAATCAGGCTTTAATCTGAGTCCACGCTCGAGCAAGAATTTTGGATCAAGTTCTTTGATGGAGTTCAAACTTTTGCCAAATGATTTGGTCGTGATCTAACTTCAAATAACTCGAAATTTAACATTTTGTTCGGGTTCGAACCGACTCTTTAAATACTAATAAATCAAATATATTTCAAAACATGTTATAAGTACTAATTTTCTTCTCGATACTTAAAAATCTATATCATATTCGGAATGACATTTTTATGAGAGTTCAAACCGACTATTCAATAGACTTATATTGAATTTCAAGTACGGTACGGGTTTCTTTTTAATTTCGAGCTTCTGGTTGGAATTACACTCATCTTATCTTACCTAAAATTCAAATATATCAAATGTAAATGATGTTATTTTATGTAAAATTACGTCATTTTAAAAATTTAAATTTAAAAAATAATCGATTTATCCTAGGCACGGCTGAGTTTCGGGTTGTGAGTCTTGGGCCTATTGAGGCCTCAATTCTGACCCAAGCCCTTATAAAAATTTGTAGCCCAAACTTTATTGAGCCCAATGCCATCACTGCATATAATTATAATTGCTATTATATGTTACTTGACATAACCTTATTAGTACAAAGCCTAAAAAAATTGGATTATTGTGTTCTTAAAGTATTGGGCTTTAAAGTCCAAAACAAAGGAGGCCATATCGTCGAAAAGCCCAAACCCAATGGTGATGTCGTCAAAACCCTCAGTGGCTGCTAGGGTTTGGGGCTGGTTGCAGAAGTTCACGCAGAGAGTGGTAAGTGCTTCTTTTCCTTGTCGCCGTCGCCGTCTCCGTCGCCGTCGCCGCAATCATGGGTCGTATGCACAGTCGCGGGTAAATCCAATTCCGGTTCTCTAACTCTCCTTCTGCATGTCTATGTCTGCAGAGAAAAGATTTGAGCATGCACTGTAGTATTTAACATTTGTAGTGGTTTTGCTGCAGTAAGGGTATTTCAGCTTCTGCTCTGCCTTACAAGAGGACTCCACCAAGTTGGCTTAAGATCTCTTCTCAAGATGTAATTTTTCAACTCCCAAGTTTTCTCTTTTTCAGTTTTGTTCAATCTTTTTTATCTATAGTTGTTTTGGAACGGGCTCTTGTTTACAATATAATTGATCTTAGTTGTTTTCGGAGAATTGACAATAAACTTAGCCCTGGTGGATTGTATTATACTTGGTGATATATGATTGAGATTGCGGATTATGACGTGAGACTTAAATTATTGAGTAAAAATGCCTGATTTTGGTCCTCTCGTTGTGGAAGGTGGAGGACAGCATTTGCAAATTTGCTAAGAAGGGTCTGACTCCATCTCAGATTGGTGTAATTCTTCGTGACTCACATGGTATTGCTCAGGTCAAAAGTGTTACCGGAAGCAAGATTCTGCGCATCCTTAAAGCCAGTGGTAACTTTTTGCTGTCGTTCATATAAGTTTTGTTGGTCTCTCAGAATACAATTAAGTGGATTGGAAGAGAAAAATGGTCTTTTGGTCGTATTGATTGTTGCTGAGTGTAATGAAGTGGGTTTAGTTGAATACCCTAAGTACTAATTCATGAAAAAAGTTTAGGTTACATTTATATGCGTATATGCTAAGTAAGCCAAGACTATCCGAACTGAGGTTAAATGGTTAGCTTGATTGTCGACAGGGTAATAAAGCTTTTAGTTTATTGTTTTGATTTGACTCATTAGGTCTTGCACCTGAAATCCCTGAGGATTTGTACCATCTCATCAAGAAGGCCGTAGCTATTAGAAAGCATTTGGAGAGAAACAGGAAAGATAAGGATTCTAAGTTTCGATTGATCCTTGTGGAGAGCAGGATTCATAGGCTGGCCCGTTATTACAAGAAGACAAAGAAGCTTCCACCTGTCTGGAAATAGTAAGTCTTGTTATGTTGGTATATTGATCCGACAAGTTACAATTCATTTACTTGAATGCACATGCAGAGTTTAGGCACTATCCTTTATTTATAATTATGATCGATCTATTTCCTCTTTCTTAAATGAGGGCAGAGATGATCTTTAAAATTATATATTTCATAATCTGTTTTCTTTCTCGTCCATACTCATGTGTGTATTAGAACTGCGAAAACAACAGCAGAATGAAAATTTTGAAACTGCTGCAGTGTAGATTTTCATTTATATTACAGATGTAGCTTTTAAGATCCATATGCTTTAGTAGAAGCTATTAATATGATTTTGAATTATCAAAAGAGCTACGTGGGGCACTCCTCTACCCATAATTTGAGAATTTGCCAGGTTGACCCCATTTTGCTTTACCAACCCCAGGGAAACTCCAAATACAGGCCTAGGTTAACCATGTTTATCAAAATTCAATCTACGGAAAAAGATGATATGTACATAACTAGGGATCATAGGACTCTGTAGGAACCATGCAATATTGTTACCTTTGTCCTTAAACTTGCTGGTCTACTGAATTCCGTGATCACATGATCTGTGGCTGGTCGTGCATCTGTTTCATGATCATCTGTTTAACAAAACCTTTAGTTATTCTATACTTTACTCTTTTATTTTGATTTTTGTTGCTCAACTCCTTCCACTCTTGACGCATTCCTTTGTATCTTGTTTTGCAGCGAGTCCACCACTGCAAGCACTCTCGTGGCTTAGGCCAAAAATTATTTTGTGACGGTACTTTCAGTAGTGCTGTACTGCTCAGAGTTTAGAAGTTCGACTTTTTTTTTGTTTTGTTGACAGTGAAGAGGGTCTATACTTTACTCTTTTATTTTGATTTTTGTTGCTCAACTCCTTCCACTCTTGACGCATTCCTTTGTATCTTGTTTTGCAGCGAGTCCACCACTGCAAGCACTCTCGTGGCTTAGGCCAAAAATTATTTTGTGACGGTACTTTCAGTAGTGCTGTACTGCTCAGAGTTTAGAAGTTCGACTTTTTTTTTGTTTTGTTGACAGTGAAGAGGGACAGTGAACATCTTTTAATAGTTGAAATGAATCCGTTTGGAGTCTCCTTTGTAATCTTATTGAACATTTGAGAATTCTTATTTGACCCCAAATTATGACATTTGCATTTCAGAATTCAGATTATGCTTATTGGTAATATGTTAACATCTTATGCAAAATTTTCTCAGCTCCATTTGTATTAACCACCTGTCTGGCCTTAATCGTGTTTGATGTTGCAAGGAAGGGTAGTCCAAAGGCTTTACCATGGATTATGCAGATGCAACTTTGATTGATCGGCAGAAACAGAAATTTCATTAATATGGTTTGTTCATTTTCAACAGTCGGTGTGCCCGAGTTCTGTACAATTGATGCTGAAGAGTCTTCCCTTAACGATCATTTGCCCCCACTAATGCAATTTTATCTGCAAATTATTGATCTGCTCATAAGTGAATACTCATCAATAGTTTGTTGATTGTGACTTCATTCATACAGAGAAGGGTATGAATTGTCATTCCAAATAATGTCAAACGAATATAATGTCCCAACTTCTAGATTAGATTCTTATCCAAAGCAATTCTAATACATCAGCAACAGCAACTGTATATGCACTGTACTTGAAAAGCTGAGAATACACTATCACAAGAATATTCAGAAGCACCAATTATACACGAATAAATTGCCTCTAAGATCCTCAGAATCTTTCAACAACCAATTTCAGAACATTTGAGAGTCCGACTTGGTAAGCAAACACGAAACAAAAATTTCTCATTCTCCATAACTAAACCTTTAATTTCAAAGCCAATACTACATTAGACCTACAAGGACTGTCTAAAGACCGCAAGGACTCATATCCATTAGCTGTAATCTAACATCCATTGAACCAAAGCTCAATAGGAGATGTTAACAAAGTACTAAAGAAGCACAGAACATTTACGTATCTGCAATAGTAACTTCAACTTCAACACCAGGTTCAATCGTAATGGAAGTGATCTGCTTCACCACATCAGGTGAACTGAAAAGGTCAATGACACGCTTGTGGACTCGTAACTCAAATCGGTCCCAAGTGTTAGTTCCTGGATTTGGAAACAAAAAAGATGAAGAAACTAATCTCCTCTTAAAGTATACCATGACCAGAAACACTACTGAACCTCGAAACAAAAAAAGCTTCTTAAAAATAATCCGAAGGGTTGTTTCTAAACTAACATAGAGATAATGTGAAATTTGAATTTTGAGAAAACTATAATTTCTCAAGCAATTATAGTTGGTAATTGTCAAAATAGTTTAGCTGCAAGGTAACTTACCTTCACCGCAGGGAGACTTCCTGGTGGTAATGTGAAGAACTTTGGTAGGCATCCTGACTGGTCCCTTAACTCTCAATCTCTTATCCTTAGCACCACGAACCAAATCAGCACAGACTGCTCATTTAAACAAAGCAACACCAAATTCAACAAACCACAAACAAACGCTACTCTTCTTTACAATTGACCACAACAACAAAAATAAAGCAGCTCAAATATACCATCGAGATGGTTTTTCTATACATCAGAATTACAATAAACAAATTTTAAGTGATGAAAGTGAAAGGGGTCTGATACAGCAAAAAAATTGCGCATTCCAGTTCAAAGCATAGTTCTTTGACAAACATAATACAAAATAGATAGAGAAAAGAGCAAACCTTTCTCGAGGTTCTTGACATTTTTAGATGAGAGAGTGATTCTGATCTTTTGAATCTGCTCTAGGGATTCCTCCAATCCCGGCTTCGTTGGTTTCATAGCTCCGTAAGCTGCCGCCATTTTCTCGTACTGCTTTAATCACAAAGGGAATCCACAAACATGAATTTTCACAAATTATGCATGAAAACATGTATAGACAAAACCCAATGAAGAGATTGCTGGTTCTTGAATGATTAAAATCTCTAAAATAAACCCAGAAAAACCTTGTAATATCAAGTCGATAAGTTAAGAGCACCTTACAGAGTAAGTGACCGAAATTCTCGGGGCGGCTTCTTCTCGGCAACTGCTAGTTCGGCAGAACAGGGAAAGTTGAAAAGACGCGAGCTTGGGGCTTATATAGGTGGAGGTGCTGTGATTATTAGGGTTAGGGGGGGTTTTGTTATTGGGCTGGGTCTTGAAAATTGCCCGGTACAAGTATATCTTTTAAAATATAACACACGTATCCTTTCTTAATCAGATTTTCATCGTACAGCTGCGTTGCAGACGCAAGGCAGATGGAACAAGCTTCGCACGGAAGATGTTTGTGACTCCAACGTTGGAGCCGGAAACGACGGTGTATTTAGGATGTGGGAAGGTGAGTTTTTCGATTGCTGCAACAACCGCCGCATTGCCATCCAGTCATTTTCTTTTTTACTTCAGATTTCTGGGTTCAAGTAGTATTATGAATTTTTTTTTCTCCATTTGTCCTTTATATCTATCTTTGTTTTGGGTTCTTCTTAAAAAGCTGCAAGATCGAAGCTTTAAGTGTTCCCGATACATCGATGAGATCTGTTTCTGTGATTGGGTGGTGGGATCTTTGAACCATTGCGCGCTTCTCTTCTATTACTTGGTAAGTAAACTGGTTTCTGTAAGATTTTTTTTTTTTTGGAGAAACATGAGATTAGGTAGTTTGTAAAGCATTTATGGAAGGTTTCCCTGCTTTGATTGAACATTAAAGTTGCCTCTTCTTTTTTCTGGTATTCTCAATACTGAGGTGGGTTATTAAGTCCTTGATTGGATCAGGGTGTTTTGTGTCCTTTATGAGTGTTTGAGGTCTGATTTCGATCATTTCAAGCTTAAGTTAGCTGTTTACGTTCAACCTTTGAATTTGTCTTGCAACGTTATCGAGCTTGTTACTGCTTCCTCTGGATAAAACAAATGGAAAGAGTACATTGAACTTTCTGTATTTTGTTCCAACTCATAGTGATACTCAAATGGATAAGGTTAGATTGAGAGTGAACTTAATGTTTTCTAAAGATCTAGGTGTTTGATGAATGAAGTGATCGAGAAAATTATGGTGATACCTGGTCACTTAGATTGAAATGTTAACATTCTAAAAATTGAAGCTTGCTTAGGCTAATATCTTTTGTGATTGATTTGCTTAGGAAAAGCGAAAACCTAAGTGACACTTAGTTCGATACATATACATTATATAAATGTATACGTATGGAACTAAATGTTTTGTTCTGTTTTCGTAATGTGTGTTCATCTTATAACCTGTTGGATTTATATTACTATAGGAGTTTATGTTTATCAATTATATTTAACTGTTCTAAATCTAATTAAGTAATAAATTGTTCTGTTCGATTTGAGATTTAATGAAAATAATATTTTGATTCTTGATTATGATTTATATCATGCCTTGTACGAGATTTGGAGCACCTTCATCTTCTAAGTGGGCGATGTCCCTGATTTAGGTAATCCTTGCCTTTGGTTTAACAATACTGAGAACCAATCAAGGTATCTAAGTTTAAAAGATCGTCCGATTATGTTAGATAGATTCATTGATCATGCAGCTATAACTTATTATTATTATACTTATTAAGTTATTATTATTAATTTTATTAATTGTTATTAAACTATTTATTATTATTCAATTTCTTCTTCTTCTTATTAATTAAAGTAAATTAAATTTAAATTAAATTGTATTTTATTAAATTAAAAAATGCAAAAGACAAATAAGAAGCATATATAACATAATTAGCTTTATAGTTCTAAAAGTAAAAAATATAGCAATAATATATATCAACGTCAAAACAAGATTGAGATATGACACTAATCCATTTCTTTTAATTTTAGTTTT
>JANZXR010000007.1:28571451-28591796 GCA_027575705.1 Erythroxylum echinodendron
TGCTTATAAATTTTATAATCAAAATTTAATGACATCAGGACAATACCCTTTTTCTATTACTTATCAAATTAGTTATGCTCTTGTAAATTCACATCATAGTATAGAATTTAAAAATACAGATAAAATATATATTGATCAACTGTTTAATGAGGTAGCAAAAGTAGGAACAAATTTTCTAACAAAAATTAGAACTTTACCCCCTATTTAATATCCTATTAATTCGAGACATTCCTTTTCTAATAGTTTATCCACCGCAAATCCAGCATCAATCTTTATAAGAACTCAGTCTTCTAGGTCAGATAGATATTTATGAAAGGATAAAGATGAAGAATCCCATATAGCCATTTTTGATCAAACTATCTTTCATTCTTCTTTAGATACTTCTAAAAAATTAGATATAGTACAAACCCAGCTTTTTAATTTAACAACCTATTTGAAACAAATATTACGAGTATTAGTCAAGAAATACATGAGCTAAAAGAACATTCTAAACAATTAGACTATCAGCTTCAAAATATAAATCAAAAACAAACAAAATTAATTAATATAGTAAATGATTTAATAGCCGAAATAAAAGAACAAAATGAAAAAATGCAAACATTGGAAGAAGAATAGAAATGGTATCAAAAGAATAATAAACAAAATCTAAAACGTAATCCTGACAATATATCTAGATTAATTTGTTAAAATGGAAGACCATTTTATTGCATAAATAGGTGAAGTTATTTATAGGACAGAGTTTGAAGGACCACGAAATATATATATATATATATGTGTGTGTGTGTGTTTGTGTGTGTGTGTGTACTTAAAGGAGAGGAAGATTCTTACAGAGAGTTTTTAATTTCTGAACTACAATAGTGTCCTGCTCAGTCTAACTATATATATATTATTAACTCACAGGAAATTAAATATCGTTTAAAATTTTAATGGATTAAAAGTTTCTTATATGATTAATAAACAAATTTATTTACTCATTAATTATAATATATTATGTATATATGCACGCCTTTAATTTGTAAGTATACTTCACAAAATTTATTCAATAATTGATAACAAAAATTATAACTTAACAATTCACAAATAATAATAATAATAATAATAATAATAATGATGATGATGATGATGATGATAATAATAATATCAAATAATTGCAAAATAATTATTTAATTCATTAATTAAATTATAATTATGTGATTGTTAATTATGATATATTATGTACATACGCATGTCGTAATTAGTAATAATAATAATAATTCCTATTAATTACAAAATAATGCTTTACAAAAAATTTTCAATGATTTATAATAAAAATCATAACAATTAACAAGTCACATTTATGATATTCGTTTTTTACTTTTTACTTAGACATTATAATATTTATATTTACTTTGTATATTTTACCTATTTATAACAAATACAAATATATTTCCTAAATTTTTTATTTTTTCATTCCAAATTTTTATTCACTAATTTTACTAATTCATTTCTAATATTCTAACTTATATATTTTTAATATAAAAAATTTTAACCTTGTTAATTCCTTTCTTAGTAAACATTTAAAATTTTAAATATTTATAATTTTATGACAAAATTTTAAATATTTATAATTTTATGACAAAATTTTAAATTACACAATATTCATTTATACATTAAATAAGATAACATGTTACCCCAGTGAGTTTTTTAATTCCGTTATTTTAATTAACTAAAATATTTAATTGATTATAAAAAATTTTTAACTTATTTTGTTTCCGTCACAGGTGATATATATTTTTTACTTTTTACTATGATACTATAATATTTGTGTTTACTTTGTATGTTTTATCAATTTATAACAAATACATTATACTACACATTTCCTAAATTTTTTATTTCTTCATTCCAAATTTTTTCTAACTAATTTTATTAATTCATTTCTAATATTCTAACTTATATATTTTTAATACGACAAATTTTAACCTTGTTAATTCCTTTCTTAGTATACATTTCAAATTTTAAATATTTATAATTTTATTACAAAATTTTAAATTATACAATATTTATTCATGCATTAAATAATATAGCATGTTTAGAAATACTCCTACAATTAAATTAAGTATAAACACTCCTAAAATTAAATTAAGTGGGCAGTATATTACTGCGCGTTTGCACAGTATCCTTTTGCTGGTAAGTATTAAGAACCTAATATAAAAACAAGGCCTTGTTTGATAAATTATCAAACAAATTACGAGATATTCGACTATTTGACATTATTTCGTAAATAGTTGATAAACTTCTTTTTTTTGACAAATTGAGAAGTATTTGAATATTTGACAATATTAAACTGCTAATAATTATGTTTAATAATCAGCTGATTAGGTTGGCAGATTAAACCTAATCATTTTTTAAGAAAAAGTTCTTATGATGAGTATTTTTCCTCCAACGACTAATAAGAATGTCAATGGGTTTAGCGTTGCCTGATTGAGTGATCTGTGGCCCGACTGGCCAATCCTAGCAGGCTAGTGGATGAATGGGCCACGAGCGGTGGGGCCAGCCACCTACCTTATATATATATATTAAAAAAGGATGACGTTTTCAACGTTACGATCGAACCACAAACTTGGTCAGGCTAGCACCGAACAAATTTAACCCGTGATGTGGTCAACTTAAGCTAAAATTGGCCGGACCAAAATTTAAATTCTTAATGGTTGAGAAATTAAGGGACGAAAAGAGAATTGTACCCAAAAATTCTTTTTTTCATATCCTTTTTCAACTTTTTTTTTTCATTCTTATGATTTTTAACTAAGAAAAGTATATTTGTGTACTTTTAAACTTTCCAAAGCTTAGTATTTTAATGAAAGTTTTACTAAAATATTATTTTTATTATTGGAAAATAATAATAACATAAATGACATATAACTTGCACTCAAATTTTTAAGTTAAGTTTTTTTTTAAAAATAAAATTTATAATTATTATTATTTGGATGTACATTAAACAAAATATTAATATACATAACATATTTAAATTACAAATTTTAAATGAATTATTTAACAAAAAATAATTGAAATAAATTATAATTTTAACTTAATTAATATTCATAAATTTTAACTTTTTTCATTCTCGATCCCATATTTAATTAATATTCATAAATTTTAACTTTTTTTCATTTTCGAACCCAGAGATGCATCCCCCCTTGTGGACGACAAATCGTAATCATGCTTTGGTGGTCCTTATTTTCTTTATAAATTATATACTATACATAATTTTACCTCTATATAATAGAGAGGCCATATTTTATTAACATATAATACAATTAATACATGACATATTTCAAAGTTATATTACTTATCTTCCCTATTAAATAGAAGTTGATAAGGGTGAAAGATATGAAAGTTAAGTTAGATTATTATATTATTAATATTTTATTAATTCACATTTAACATTTTATAACGTGTATATATATATATATATAACACTAATGTTTGAAAAAATTCTAAAAATTAAAAATTAAATAAAACTTTTCTTCAAATTTTAAAAATTCTAGTTGAAGAGATGCTTATGTGCTTTTTAATGTTAAATCAAATTATGTCTCTAAGTCAATTTTATTAATATTTAATAAAAATTAAAAAATATATGTTTAGTTAATAAAATATGAATAGATATTTAATTATAAAAGATATTAACGAGTCAAAATAGAGTAATTGTAAGGATAAGATTTCCTGTACTATTTATAATGTTTCTATTATATTTCATTATATCACGTCCATATATTTATGTAAGTTTTATATAAATATATACATGCGACTTAATAAAATAAGATTTGATCAAAGTAAAAAAAAAATGATAAGATAATAATTGTATCCCATCATTCCGTAGGTTTAAGGTTAGGTCCAGTACGTCCTCCTTCAATCAACGTGTGAATCGAAATAGTGCCTCTTCACGCCTCTGACCGAAAGTGGACAACACAAGCAAAAAAGTGGTCTGGCCTTTGTGCACGGGACGCCTGCAGGAGGTCCGTAGTTTACGCGACGTTGTCTCACCCAACATGTATTCAGCGCGTGTGAGGTCCTAGAATCCTCACACGCTTACAGAAGAAATAACATGTAGGGTTCGATTTTATGACCGGGTCACGGGCAGCTCACGGGTTAAGTTGATAGGGCGATCAGCAAGCTTGTCGGTTATTTTCAAAATGATGCCATTTTGAATAATTTTTATTAAAAAATACATAACGGTCGAGCCTATAGGTAATTCGAACTTGACCCGACCTATTAACATCCTTACTTTTTATACACAAAAAAATTATGCAATTTGATTTAGCATACTTTTTAAAAATTATCTTATGTCAAAGTTAACGTACTCAATGCACAAAATTTCCTACTTTTAAGGAGTTTAGAGTGAGTCATAATGTACGGACCTTTTATTTGTATTTTTACAAAAAGGTTGTTTCTATGACTTGAATCTATGATTTTACTTGAATATGTCAATTGGTCAAATCAGACTATAGGACTAACCAACCATAGGCTGGGCCAAGGGTCGACGTGGCATGTCATTGTTTTTTTTAAGAAAACTTTTAAAATGATGTCGTTTTAGAAATAATAGGGCCTGCCCGACTTCGACCCGTGGCCTCCCCATATTTCGATCAACCTGGGCCATAAAAAGGCAAGGTCGGGTGAGTCGGACCCATATTGATATCTCTAATTTTACCAATTATGTAATTTAAGTGAATTACTATTTAAGTTTTTTTCACTATTTGATTAATAAAAATAATTTATTTAAGTTACAACTATTCGTACTTTCAAAAACATTATTGAACGAGCATTTAAAACATCTTTAAATAGAAAGGGCAGTTGTAGGGTAGTGTTATCATGTAATGCAGGTGTGCATATTCCACTATGGGCTCGGTCCAAACATACTTACTTTTTTGTCTGATTAACGGGCCCCGCTTGACTGCTTTAAATTTTTTGGGGCCACATCATTCTAGTATGTAAGAATGATACTCTGTGTCTTATTATGAACCGCGCAATCTGCTGCGTGATTAAGAATCCTTTCCCGTACGATTACATTCTTGAAGATATTAGAAAATGTTTTTTAAAATATTTAAAAATAAAAATAATTCAAGTGTTAATCATTAAAGGTTTTTAATTATAATTTTAATTTTTTAAAAGATTTTATCTACTTTTCTTTTGAAATTTATTCTTTTATAGTTCTATTAAAAAATAATAAAGTACATATAATATAAGTATCGCAGATGAATCAATCAAATAATATTAACATAAAGACTTAGTCTAATTCTTAAATATGCTTTGAATTAATTATATTCAAATTAAATTAATAAGTTAATTAATTATAATAAATTATTATTTTGAGAAAAATTTAATTAATTTAAGTTAAGTTTAAAAGTTGAATTTGATGAGGGTGAGTCTTAGAGCAATTAATAATGTTACTCTTTCTACTCTGAAAAGTCATAGAAATAACATCTTTGCAAAATGTAAAAGGAAAACTGTGTACGATTGATGATTTCCTTCGATCCTTGTAAAGTGACGAGCTCTAAGTTGAATTGGATTCATGTCACATTCTTTTTACTAATATTTTTTAACAAAAAGGTTAAGCTAAAAGATTTTTAAAGAAATAGAAAGTCACAATTTTTTCTTAATTTTAAAAATGTTGAGATTCTTTTTAAAATTAATTACACCACAAAAAGTTTTATATCTCTTATTTTCGTGTAATGACTTATAAATATTCTTTATTTGTGTAAATATGGGAGATTTATATTTAAGTTGATTTAGTCAAAGAGCACCAGAGAAAAATCAGGAAATTATCTCCCAATTGTTGTGCGACGGCTTTGAAAAGCACTAAGCTTTTTGGAGTCATATGATGTCTCTCTTCTCATGACGGCGTTGTCGACGGCGAGAACGGTGATGGTGGTACAAGTGTTGATCTCGACGGCGAGGTGGGTGGCAGTTAAATGGTGGTTGAAGGTGGAGAAATTTGGGTGTTTTGCAAGAAGGCGGGTGATGTTGTGTGCGTTGGACAAAGTGGTGGTAATAAGGAAGAGGATAAGCAATAGTAAGGAGTGGAGTGAAACTGAAGAGAGTTACATTGTGTTAAACTTAAAGTGAGAGAGAGTGTCTGTTTAGGAGTTTTGTAGTTTGTAGTTTGTAGTTTGTAGTTTGTAGTGTGATTCGAGTTACACATATAGAAGTATGTAGTTCAGGAGTTTTTTGGATGTTAGAAGTGTCACACGGTCGTCGTCCCAAGCAGGTTTGTATTTACTCTTTTTCACGTTAATTCTGCATTAATGTAGGGTAGGACAAGTTACATCCCTTTGGCTTTTAAATGAGAATACATTTATCAGGTACGCTTTTACCTTTCGCTTATCTAATTTTCGTGATACTTCACTTACTACCCTTATGCCTTTACCAGTATAAGACAAGTCCATTAAATTTTTTTTATAACTTGATACATCAACCTTTTATTTTATTCTATTTATTCTATTTATTTATTTTAATTTTATTTACATATTTTTTTTAGCTTATCAGTTTTATATGTCTATTTTTTAACCTGCATCATTTATTTTTTCATTGCCATGTTTGCTTGTGGGTCTACTAGAAATAGCCTCTCTACTCTATAGGGATAAGGTTGCATACTATTAGACTTCTCCAAACTCCGCTTTATTACCAGATTTTGGACTGGGTGCAATGATGATGATGAATTGTTGTGTAGTGAGATATTAGTGTTTGTATAGATAACAAACTCTATCTAATATCTTGTATATATTGCACAATGCTAGCATGGAGAAGCCAACATTTTTTCGCCACAAAATTCTTTATAATATTAGAGCCATCCTGGTCTCTGAACATAAAACCCAAACTTACGCAAACATGGAAAACCAGATAGATACAGAGAATATCAGAGAGAACGATGGTGAGGATAAGAGAAAGAAGGCCATTGATATCACCTCACCATACTATGTTCATCCCTCTGAAACTTTTAATTGTGGTGTGTCTCTCAAAGGTGAATCAAACTACAGAGAGTGGTCTGTTGCAATGCGTCGTGCTTAAAGGGCAAAATGCAAATTGGGTTTCATCGATAAGTTGATAACAAAATTGACATATGACTCAAGTGAGAATGAAGATTGGTGGCTTGTAAACAGTTTGCTAGTCGGATGGATCATGATGTCAATTAATCTTCCTATGCAGTCCTTGATTACATATATGGACACAACAAAGGAAGTGTGGGAACACATTAAAGAGAGGTTTTCTATAGGTGACACCATGCGAATTTACCAACCATTTGGGGCAATTAGAAATTGTACTCAATTGGGCCAAAGTGTAAAAGGGTATTTTGGTTGTTTGAAGACATTGTGGGGTGAGCTTAATGGTTAATTGAAGGGGTCAGGGTGTACTTGTGGAGGCTGCAAATGCAGCTGGGCGAAGGAAATCATGAAAGGAGAGGAGGAGTTGTTATATCAATTCCTTATAGGTTTGGACAATGCTCTTTACGACACAGTTCGAACTAATATGTTGAGCCAAACTCTACTACCCACTATTTGTACTACTTTCTCTAATATTCAAGAGGAGAGACATAAACAAGTCATTAGAGAGAGAAGAAAGGGTAGATGCTGTCAGTTTTGCTATGAATGTAATGAATGTAACATCCTACTTCCACCGAGCATGTACTTGTACATCTCGAAGACATTTGAGCACATGCCTTGTGAAAGTGACATGTTAGGACGATCACATCGAATCATTGCAAATTTTTTCTGAATCACACCTCACGAACATTAAACACGTCATCAAAATTTCAGTAATCACTTGGGCCCATTACAAATAATGTATTATTACATATTGAATTCACGTATACATCGTACAGAATTCATATATATGTACATATTCAACAATTGTGGAAAACAAATCTTAATACAAAAATGATTGAAGATATATGTAGATGCAAATTGATCCCGACCCCTAGTTCACGTCGGAATTCAGTGGCTATACTCCAATTTGTTTAACTGGGTATCTCCCATGAGCCTAAACGACAACGTTGCAATTTTGGTAAGCTTAGCGAACTCAGTGAGAGAACCACCTCAATGGGCTAACTCATAGCAACACAGAACATTTCACATATTCATATTCACAGACAATTAACATATTCAGAATTTGCACGTCATTTCACACTTCAATTTTGAAACAGTACTTATATCTCATTTCAATTATTCATTTCGTACATATCAGTTTATTTATATGCAATGCACATGTGACTCACTTTTAGTTGTTACTTTGTTGTGACCGAGTACCTTTTAACTGTCCTGTATCTGTTGGAGATACCAAGCTCATTATACATAGTTAGCCTTTAGCTCTTAATCACATTATGAGTTTTAAGCTCTTTTTCGGTGACTACTCAAGTCACAACTGTCTTTATCTGATCATGCATATCATGTAATGAAATGTATGAATTCACATATATGTAGTCAATCACATTTATTCAGTACACATTCACTTTTTCACTTTTTCGTCGGATCTTTGTCTGGCATTCAACGAAAAGCTGAGAACATTTATTTCTTTCTCATTCACATTTAATGAAGCACTTCCGATACATTCACATTTATTCTCAGACTATTACGGTCCAAAATTATTTCAATCACATTATAATCAGTTCAATACAAAAATTTAAACAGAAACAATCAAATAATGTGAGACTGTCTAGGTTGACTCACAGTATGCTCCAAATTAGTATTTGTGTCCACGATCCGGAAACGTCTGGACACTGACGTTCAATTTTTTGTATTAACTTCATGCAATACACACATTGTACACATGTTACTAATTTGCACAATCACATAAACATTTAATCGTACACATATGTATATGTTTAATGTATAATGCATGCTCAAGTTGACTATTCCGGATATGTCTCTTTAATCACATCTCTTGATCATTAATCATTTTCTCTTGGACATAAGTACTTTACACTTAGGCTAATACCTCAAGTATATTTGATTACTCTCATTCATATTTCATACTTTCATCAATCACTTAGTTTTTAATCCTTTTTCTAACATTATAATTATTACATAATATCCAATTTCTCATTCATTCTTACTTAATATGCTTTACTCATCTCCTTTGAATCACATAATTCAATATATCTTAATACATCTTACTCTCTTTCTTTGAACCTCATTTACTTTTCTAAGAACATTTTCATTTATACAACACTAATAAATTTTCAGATTTGGGTACTTGATATCATCAATTTATTCTTATATTATTATATCAATTATCAACTTACATATTAAGCTCTTTATCAATTGATCAAATATCAATCTAGTTCATGTCAAGCCTCATTCTAATCTAAATGCATCATGGGAGAGTACCATATCATTTGTTGGTTTAACAATCGTATAAAACTAAAATCACCATTTTGAGACCTTGCCCATGATGGTGGGATACCTCCCCACGATCGTGACAGAAGCTAATGCATCTATCCACGATCGTGGGATGAGTGCCACAATCGTGGCCTACTCTTTTTCCTACACTTTTCCAGATTTTTAAATCTTTACTTATTATATCCAAAAATCTTATGTATAGTTCATCGTTTCTACTTCATTTCTTCATTAAAATCAC
The DNA here is from genome assembly GCA_027575705.1 of Erythroxylum echinodendron. Taxonomy (NCBI): domain Eukaryota; kingdom Viridiplantae; phylum Streptophyta; class Magnoliopsida; order Malpighiales; family Erythroxylaceae; genus Erythroxylum; species Erythroxylum echinodendron. The sequence continues at coordinate 28,581,058 of JANZXR010000007.1, forward strand.
TTCAATTCCATCTTAAAAACTTCCATCAAACAAACCATGCATTATTGTTCATCAATCATACAAAAACAAGAAATAAACACATTCATTTCTTCATGTTCATTTTATCACCAAATTATCATCATATATGCTTCTAATTAGACAACCCATAGAGATTAATGTATTACAGTAATTACTTGTTTATCTCCAAGCTTCTTCAAAACTCCACTTTATCGTAGCTCCTCTAGCTCACTCGATCATCACCATTTTAAGGAGGAAAGGTTGGGTTTTCATCATCAAAGTGAAGACAACGAATATATGGAGTGGCAAGGTGAAGGATGATAGCAAAGCTCAACATTGATGGATGGGTTATGAAAGTATCGTAGATAAGAGAAGAAGAGATGAAGAAGATGAGAGCATTTCGTGAGAGTGAAAGACAATGGAGAAATAAGGATAGTCTTTCAAATGGTAATAATCGTGGGTTAAAAGCATGGAGACAAATGCTTGGTGAGTGTGATGTGACTGATTGTGTTGTTGAGCAAAATTCTGAACTATCTCATGTCCTATCGACAGTAGTATTTCTGCAACTACTCTGAGGCGTGGTCATCGTCAAAAATAGTTAAATGTTTGTCTCAAGGATTATGTGGTTACCAAACAATCAAATGTGTAGACCCCTTCGTGAGTTCCCCTTCCTCGATGTCCTCACGTAATTCGTATCCCATAGCTTATTATGTTTCATGTGACAAATTCTCTTCTACACATAAGGCTTTTATTGCAACTACTGACAGAGAGGTTGAGGCTGTTTCTTTCCATGAGGCTATGCGTAACCATAAGTGGAAGGAAGCCATGCAACTAGAAATTCAAGCCCTCGAGGCTAATGAGACGTGGACTATTGAGAATCTTCTCCTGGAAAGCAAGTTATCAGATGCAAATATAATTCTGATGGTACTACTGAACAACAGAAGGCCCATCTTGTTGTTCTTGGAAATAATCAGAAAAAGGGTGAGGACTTCATCGAAACATTTGCTCCTGTAGATAAAATGGTTACATTGCGAACTTTTCTTTATGTTGTTGCGACAAAAGATTGAGAATTGCATCAGATGGATGTCCACAATTCCTTTTTGCATGGTGACTTACATGAAGAGGTTTATATGCATTGGCCACCAGACTTGTTTGCCTCTCATTCTGGTAAGGTTTGTCGCTTGGGTAAGTCTCTTTACGGGCTTTGTCAAGCTCCCCGCAAATCGCAATTGGTTTGCCAAATTGGTAGGTGCTTTGAAGCAATTTGGTTTTTCAAAGTATTATGTAGATTATTCTTTATTTACGCTCCGTAAGGGCTATGTTTCTCTTTATGTGCTTGTGTATGTGAATGATCTTATTATTGCCAATAATGCTACTGCTGTTATTGTTAATTTGAAGTGCCGTATGAGTAAATGCTTTTAAATGAAGGACCTGGGTCGTTTGAAATATTTCTTAAGTATTAAAGTGGCCTGAAATTCTGATGGTCTTTTTCTTTGTCAACAAAAGTATGCTTTGGATATCTTTACGGAGGTTGGTCTTCTTAGTCCAAAGCCTACTTTTTTTCGATGGAGCAAGATCATCAATTGGCATTGGCTACTGGTTCTTTGCTTTCTAGTCTCAATTCTGAGAGTTATCGTCGGCTTATTAGATAGCTTATTTATCTCATTAATACATATTCTGGCTCAATTCATACCATCAAATTCTCTTTTTCAGTTATTTTATTTTAACTTCATTCTATTAAATTTCATTCATACGTTTATGTGAAGTCTACATAAATATATAAATAAAATTTAATAAATCATAACCGGAACACCAGTATCTCCAATTCATCCAATCCCCTTAATAGGAACAATGGGAGGCGGCGATTGTACTTCGTGGATTGTTAACTACATTTTTCCTTTTATATTAGAAAAACAGAATATTTAAGAGAACAGTTAGGGAAAACAAAAAAGGAAAATCTCAAAATGCCTTTAATTAAAGGGCCAGTCCATATCAAGCAGACAAGACCAAGGTCCCAAGAGCATGCGCATAAGGACAAGATATGGATATTTTGGTAAATCAAAACCAAAACGTTAAATGTATTTTGATGAACTTCTAATAATAGACTTTCTTATATTTTAAGAAATATAATTTTTTAAAGGTTTTGATAAAACTTTTTAGTTTTTAGTTTTGTGAAAAAGCATAAAAGAAAAGGAATTTTAATCGTTAATCTCCAAAATACCCCTTTCGTTTCGCACTCTATCAAAAGGTCACAAGATGAGCTCAAATCAGAGGGGGCGACCATGATTCCTCATCCTGACTCGGTTGGCCCCACGCTGTCCCCAATTTTATTTAAACTGTATGTCCTCCGTCACCTGCAAATTAATGATTAGCCCCCCAATTTCTTTCAAATTTTCAAATTGTACCCTTCCCTACATATATAAAACACAGCAGCCTCACTCAAACCACACTCGTAAACATTACTTCTCCATAACGCTAAACCAACAACGATGAGCCCGGTGCCTCCGGTTCCGGCGCTGTTCACCGTCACCACCATACTTGTTCTTCTCTTCACCGACGTCGCTCCGGCCTCCTGCTGGCGACCATGGCACCATTCTGAACCCAACTCATCCGATCTCCTCTACGGCGCTTCCAAGAAGTATGAAGGATCATCGGAGTTCGTTCGCTTACGTTACCACATGGGTCCAGTTCTCACGGAGAACATCACAATCCACACGATATGGTACGGCGCGTGGGAGAGGTCTCAGAAGAAGATCATACGCGAGTTCATCAACTCAATCTCAGCCGTGGATTCGAAACAACCTTCGGTCTCTGGCTGGTGGAAGACAGTACAGCTCTACACTGATCAAACAGGCGCCAACATTTCGCGGACGGTTCGGTTAGGCCTGGAGAAGAATGACCGTTTTTACTCTCACGGTAAAACGTTGACGAGGCTGTCCATACAGTCTGTAATAAAGAGCGCTGTGACAGCTTCATCTAAGCCGTTGCCGACAAATCCCAAGAGCGGCTTATATCTCTTGCTCACAGCCGCTGACGTGTACGTTCAGGATTTCTGCGGGCAGGTCTGTGGGTTTCACTATTTCACGTTCCCGTCCATCGTAGGGTACACATTACCGTACGCTTGGGTGGGTAACAGCGCAAAGCAGTGTCCAGGGGTGTGTGCTTATCCGTTCGCCGTACCACCGTACATGCCTGGGTTAAAGCCGCTAAAGTCACCGAACGGCGACGTTGGGGTTGATGGCATGATAAGCGTGATCGGTCACGAGGTTGCTGAGCTGGCAACGAACCCGCTGGTGAATGCTTGGTATGCTGGACCCGACCCGAGTTTCCCGGTGGAGATAGCTGATCTGTGTGAGGGAATCTACGGCACAGGAGGAGGTGGGTCGTACACCGGGCAGATGATAGAGGATCATGATGGTGCCACGTATAACATGAATGGGATCCGACGGAAGTACTTGGTTCAGTGGGTGTGGAATCATTTGGTCGGTTACTGCACTGGCCCGAATGCACTTGATCAGTAGTATAACTAGTACTAGTGTATGATTTCTCACTTCCTTTTTATAATTAATTTTTTTATTTCTCTCATTTTGGGGTGTGGGTGTCGTGGTTACGTACTTGTCATTAAGGTAGTTATTAAGGTTTGTTGTAATATGTAATAATATCTTTTATTTTACTCGAAAAATATCTTTTTGTACTTAAAATATTATATTTAAAATATATAATTTATAAACTATTATATATATTTATCAAATTTGGAACGACTTTAAAATTTTTAATTATATTATATTAATCATAATTATTAATACATAATTAAATAGTATATATTTCATCAATAGAAAATAAAATTATAAAAAAATATTAAATTTTAATTATGATTTTTATGAAGAAATTAAAATAATACTAATAAAGTTTTTTTTTCTCACTAAATTTGAAAACCAAAAATCACACTTAGAAACAAAGAAAACAACAATTTATGCCTGTTCTTGCACGAAACTAGATTACAGGTATTCCTGCTCTTGCATGGAACTAGCTTACAGGTAATTAAGCATTCACGACAACCTACGGTGACACAAGATCATACGTTGCAGCACACAAGCACTCAGTTTATTCCATAGGGGTCCACTAACGTGGACCTTTGTTTAGTAAGGTTCAACTGGTGCTCTGAATTTCCGTCCAGCATAGACGGCTGCAGACCCAAGCTCTTCCTCTATCCTCAGAAGCTGCAATGGGACAACACAACAAAAGGTAATCAGCAAGAGAGAAACTAGATACTCTAATGATGTTTTAAAGACAGTGCAAAGTTAGTTCATTGACCTGATTGTATTTAGCCAGACGCTCTGATCTACAAGGAGCTCCAGTTTTGATCTGACCCTGCATTTGGATGAGCAGAAATAGTAGGAAAGCATATTAGATCAAGCAAAGTATCAAAATGAAAGACAGGTCACGCGGAAACTATTCGAAAACTTACCGTTGCTAATCCAACTGAGAGGTCAGCGATGAAAGTGTCCTCAGTTTCGCCACTGCAGATAGCAAGGAAAAATGTGGTTTTAGCGCAATTCCGGAGTAATGGGACAGAATTATGAAGTTTGTGCAAAAGAAGAAAAGGGTTCACCTCCTGTGACTTGCCATGACACCCCAGCCAGCTCGTTTAGACATTTTCACAGCTTCAATACTCTCAGTTACAGAACCAATTTGATTCACCTGCCAAGTTATTGAAGTCATGTCAACTTTTTCCAGTTCTGCGTTCGAAATTATTGGAAGTGAGCCCGGAGCAAACTGATGCAACTCCTGACCAAAAGCTAAGAATTACTACCTTCAGCAGAAGGGCATTGCAGGTCTTCTCCTTAATTGCTTTCTCGACACGCTGTAGCAAGGACAAAATACTGAATGTCGAAGACTAATAGTATAGTTTCTAGCTTATGTCATCATAATAAACCACAACCAGCATAACAGGACCAATTTTCCAATATTCTCTAACTATAGATTTCACCTTTGGGTTTGTTACAAGAAGATCATCTCCAACAATCTGTACTCTTTCACCGATTTCAGCCGTCAACTTAGCGTAGTGCTCCCAATCGTCTTGATCAAATGGATCTTCGATTGACACAATTGGATAATCAGTCACAAAAGCTTTGTAAACGTTCTTCAGACTGTCTCCCGAGATCTTTTGTGATCCGTCATTGTTCTGCATCAGAAATAGTCACAATTGTGATTAGAAATCTTATAGGTTAGCAGAAAGGTGGATTTCATACCGTTGAAACCACATGCTCAAGTGGTTTAATACCTCTTCCTTGAAATTCAAGTCGTAGGTCTTGTCGTTGCTATTGTAGAACTCTGAAGCAGCAACATCCATCCCAATAACAACCTGCCAGGAGATCCATGAAAACAAATGAGATTATCAAGGACACTAATGATACATAACGATCAACTAGCGATGGCCCAGCCCAAAATGTCAGGAAGACAGAATCCCTTCATTTTGGGGTTTGGCCGAACCAGATTCCAGCCTGTTTGTCAACCCTATGAGCAACAGATATGAGACTAACCTCTCTTGTATATCCAGCTTTAGCAATGGCCGTCTTCAACAGTTCTAGGCCCTCTTTATTTTCCTGAAAATAAGAAAAAGAAATGTTAGAACATTAATATAATTAACAACTTTAGGTAAAACAGACGCCAAGAAAAAGCTCAATATTACAATTCCCAGTCAAGCTAAAGCAAATACCAATCTTTATAAGCCATCATTGCATGAGATTATTGCGATTGATAGAATTTGTTTCATATGCAGAGAATTCACCTGAATGAAAAACTGTCCAGAAATCACAAACCTGAATGTTAGGAGCAAAGCCACCTTCATCACCAACATTAGTTGCATCTTGTCCATACTTTTTCTTTATTACACTCTGCAAAACAAACACAATCAGGTCAACAATCATCCATTTGATTATTCAACCTAAATCATCAGACTTGTTCAAGTTAACTTAGTCATGAAAGAATATCAACCTTCAGGTGATGATATACTTCTACACCCATCTTCATGGCTTCCTTGAAAGATGATGCTCCAACAGGTAGAATCATGAATTCCTACGAGAAGAAAAGTTCCAAGAGCAGATATAAAACCCCAGTCAGGAATGGGGATAAAGGATACCCTTTCATCAGTAGCAGATAAAGATTTTATGTTGTCCTTAAAGAAAAGTTATCCCATCAAAATTACCTGCATCGCCAGCTTATTGCCTGCATGGGAACCTCCATTAATAACATTGAATGCAGGTACCGGTAAAACCAAGGTCTTGTTCCCGGCAAGATTTGCAATATGCTGCAGGTATATGACATGACAACCTTGAAACTCTTAATAATTGCAGTAAGACGAATTGAACAGCAAACTACACCACAACAAGTACCTGGTAAAGAGGAATCTTCTTAACAAATGCACCTGCTTTGCAGACAGCAAGTGACACTGCCAATATAGCATTTGCTCCAAGCTAAATCAAAAATGGAGAACATTAACTAACATAAAAGGTTGGGCGAAACTAATAAAGGCAAAACATGTGCAAAAACCAACTTTAAGGACCCACCCCACCTTCTGTTTACACCAGCCCCATTCATTAACTGTACCATCAAGCTGTTGAACCATGAAATTATCAATCTGAACCTGCTCTGTTGGGTCCTGGAAATCACGACCATATAGAGAGACTGTTGTCACCACCATTCGATCGCTAGTTGACCAAATAAACAGGTCAAGTTCAAGTGACTATCTTACCTTGCCAATCAAGGCTGGTCCAATGATAGAATTCACATTCTCCACAGCCTGAACAGTGTCAAGAAACCCAAAAAGGTAAAAAACTAGAAGGAGAAAATCAGTATCAGGTTCATCCACTCCAATCAACACAGATTATAACAGCAGGATTCTTAAACATAACATACACAAGACGGATTCTTTATGATCCAGAAAACAAATCGAATAGAGTAGATTCCCACAGGAAGGAGAGAACTCACAGACGCGTACCTTAAGCACACCTTTTCCAAGATAATCCGATCCTCCATCTCTCAACTCCAGAGCTTCGTAGACACCTTTCAGACAAAACCAAACGTGACTAAGCAAGCCATTATACAGTCCATTCACTAAAAAGACCAAAATATAAGAAGGGGTTTTATTTTCATTTTTTTTCCATTTCCTTCTTCATTTACCAGTTGAGGCACCACTTGGCACAGCAGCTCTCGCCACAGTTCCATCAGAAATTTTGACGTCAACCTGTTAAAACCCAAGACCCACAGAACTTCTCGGTTACCCACATTGTTCATAAGCTCGAAAAGGAACCCAGATAGAAAAATCATACTCATGTAGAGAGCAGAGATCAATCAAAACAAAAATGATCCAACTTGAAGCAGGTTCACACAGTTTTCTTTTTTCTAAAACGAAGAAGACTTTCCGGCTAAAATGGAGCAGAAGAACTCACTTCAACGGTGGGATTTCCACGACTGTCGAAAATCTGTCGGGCTTTGACGAACTGTATCGTTGCCATTGTCGTGTTACTTTGATGTCACCAAGGCTGCTTTCCTTTTGTCTTCTCTAGCTTCTTGCTTCTTGTGTGGTTTCACTTATAGGACCTCATAACTAAAGGAAGGTAGAATCTCATCCGTTGATCTTGGTGGGTGTGACGGCGGATGATCTGTTTCTTGTGGATCATGTGATGTCATGATGGTCAAGTGGGCCCTCGTGGAATCCATTGGTTAATGAATATGCCAGAGAATATTTTTACAATGGGCGCCTCGTGTTGTTGATTTTGAATTCCAAAGGTATTGTCTTCTCTTTTCTAGAATCTCAACTCCGATCCATTCTACAAGTTTTCAGTTTTGGCTTCTATTTATTTTAATATTTTTTATTATTAAAAATTGAAAAAATTAATTAATATTTTTATAAATTAATTAAAAAATTAAATGATAAAATGAATTTTGAGATTGTAACTAAGTTGTTATTTGAATCCTTTTTATCATAAAATTTTTATTAGTGGATCAAATCCCAATTAATTTTTTTTTGAAAATATCTCTTGATTTGAAGAAAAAGAAAATAAACCATGCACACGGTGGGCTTCGTGGGCCAGGTTAGGATCACACTGTCTTTGGTCCGGCTTGACCTAAACCGGGCTATGGTGGCCGGTGGCCTAATGAGCAAGAAAGGATAAGCTCGTGGCCCGGCTCGACCACAGGTTGACCAGCACATGATAGACTATGATCTGGGAGTCCGATCCTTCATTTTTTTAAAAGAAAAATTTTCAAAACGATGTCATTTTGAAAGTAACGAATAGACCACGAGCAATTCGAGCTAAAATCAGAGTGAGTAAGAGTTGCGCCCTTTTTGACATCTCTAAATAGGCCGGAGGAAATTGTAAATTAAAGTGCTTAATTTAATTTTAGCCTGATAGCGAAGAAATAATCTCTCGACTGGTTAGGTGTACAATTGCATGTTACTAAATTTTTTCAAATCCTGCATTTTAGTGGGATTTTTACCGAGGGAGTGTTTGGTTGAGAATAAAGGGTATTCTATTCCTAGTAATTAAGTATTCCGTTGTTTGGTTAACACAAGGCCAACAAAATAAGTATTCCTGAGATTAATAATTCCCAAACGCGAGGGAATAAATAAAGATGACATGAACTTGTCTTTACCTATTCCATGCACATCCGGAATAGGTAAGCAGATTGTGGACAAGTTGGTCCCTCTCCTCCCACTAGAAAAATACTCTCTCATGTTTCCCTCAACTTGAAACTCTCACTCACGCATCGTCTGGTCTCACTCACACCCAGTGGCTCTCTCTCCCTCTTCACGTTCTCATCTCTTTTCTCTACTTATGGTCTTGTCTCCATTTTCTCTACTACCTGCAAAAGCCAAGGGACCGTCGCAACTCAAACGGGGTTAGTCTCCATCCAATTCCGTGTCAAACAGAACGAAGTAAAGCATATAACCAACTAGATCAATTATCAATTGTTTTATCAATGGGCAGACTGGCATATGTGCAAAACCAAGCACACAAAACCCACCTCCAAGCAATCCCTCTTCCTCTCTAACTCTCTCTCTCTCTTCAAAACGTTGCGTTTTTTCCCCAACAGACACCAATTTGTTACCGGAAGTACGTTTCCGATCGGTCATCTATTACTTCAGTAATATTTTTTACTACAACACAAGATTACATCTACGTTTTGTGTATTATTCATGCGATTCTCTTGTTGATTTTGATCATCATCCGTCGTTGATCATTATTTGATTGATCAATTTCATGCTTTTAGTCTTTATCGTTCGTTTTGATTGTTCCTGGGCATCTTAATGGTTATGACTTCTGGGTTGTTAGGTAAGTAGACATGTTCTGTTACATCCACTTCTTGCGAATCTAATGAGCTCTTTACAGTTTCGTTTGCAGTAATTATTTTAAGCTTCAATAAATTATCTCCGATTACTCATTTTTTTCATTTAAATGCTGATCTCCATGTTTTCTTACAGCCAAGTTGGTAATTATTTCCAACAATTGTCCTCCTCTTCGGAAGTCTGAGATTGAATATTATGCTATGTTGGCAAAGGTCGGAGTCCATCATTACAATGGCAGTAAGTATCTCTATTTTATATCCATGGTTGGTAAATCTTCCTATGTTAGACATGATTATACTTAGCGGTTTTGTTTTAATGTGGACAATTTTGCATATGAGATTGATTAAAGAGATAAACATGCAGTTGAAACAATCATGGTTGTTAGTAAATCAATATGCAATTGTTGGTATTATTGTTGGGATCTTTTTATGAATCTTTTAAATGCTTTTAGATGTAAAGTCGTATTTTATTTGCACTACAACTTGCTCTTTATTAGCATTTATACGCTATTATAGTTATGTTTGCATTGGTTGTGTTGTTAGTTGGGAGTTAAGGTAACTCTTTTATACTATATTTTTGTTTCGACTTTCTTAATGTTGTTGTTAGATTTGTAATAGTTTGCCTTTTTTTACTATATTGTTTGGCAATATTCAATCTTATGGATGCCTGTAGGCCCAATTCATATTGTTAGTCGATGATCGTTGCAATTTTAGACTTGCATCTTAAAAAATGTTGTATTCTCATTTTAGACAACATCGATTTGGGTATTGCTTATGAAAAATACTTCAGAGTCTGCCACCTTGGTGTTATTGACCAAGGTATTTATTATTATGACTATGCCTTTATATTTATGATAAATTTAATTAAATTGAATTTTCTTGTTTTGTTAATCTATAAAAAACTTCTAATATGATCCCTTAATGTTGTGCAGGTGATTCTAACATTAGTAAGAGTATGCCTGAACATTGATTTGATATGACTTGAGCTCAAAAATCCCTTTGCTAGTTAGTTCAATTTTTACAAGAACAATTTTGTACGAACTTTGTTTCTGTGTTCTTCAATTGTGTATTTGTAATTATGACTTGAAATGGATGGTTAATGTAATATCATGCGTCAGGCTCAAATTATTTTAGTTTCTTACATTGATGACCAATTGTCTTCTTTTCAATTGTCTGGTTTTACTAAATTTTCCAGTTATCAATGGGATTGCATGGGTATGTTTGTATTATTAGAAATTTTAAGAATGACTATTTAAGTTTTTGTGTGATGATTGATGAAAAATAACAAGAATAAGTGCCTATTTGTAAAATATGGTAGAGTTTTTAAATATTAAATAACATATAATATGAAGGATTTATAAATGAGTAATAAAATACATGTATTATATCCC
>JANZXR010000007.1:28591896-28602083 GCA_027575705.1 Erythroxylum echinodendron
ATTATTTTAGTTTCTTACATTGATGACCAATTGTCTTCTTTTCAATTGTCTGGTTTTACTGAATTTTCCAGTCATCAATGGGATTGCATGGGTATGACTTAGATTTCTTTATTTGTTTGTATCATTAGAAATTTTACGAATGACTATTTAAGTTTTTGTATGATGATTGATGAAAAATAACAAGAATACGTGCCTATTTGTAAAATATGGTAGAGTTTTTAAATATTAAATAACATATAATATGAAGGATTTATAAATGAGTAAAAAAATACATGTATTATATCCCTTTTTTAAATTTGTTTATCAATAAAGTTTGCTAATGAGTAGGACATTTATAGGTCAATTTTGGTTTTAAAACAAAATATAAGTCGCAATAATAATAATAATAATAATAATAATAATAATAATAATAATAATAATAATAATAATAACACATGTAATAATATTAATATTAAGAAGAAGAAGAAGAAGAAGAAGAAGAAGAAGAAGAAGAAGAAAATATAATTAATTAAAATAATAAAATTATTAATAATAAGAATAATAGTAAGTAGAAAATTAATAATAATTATTATTAATAAGAATAAAATAGTAAAATTAATAAGAATAATAATAATAATTTTAATTTTTAAAAGTAAGTAGAAATTTAATAATAATAATAAATAAAATTAATAATAATAAGAAATTTAATAATAATAATAATAATAATAATAATAAAAGATGAAGATATTTTAGTGCTTTTATTAATTATTCCTTTATTATTCTAAGTTTATATTTTCATTCTAAATACTGGCATAAAAATTCTTTATCCATCCTATTCTTTCAACCAAACAAAGAAATACATATTATATTCTATTCCTTATCTTTTTTATTCCTAAAAATAATTATTATATTTCTTATTTATTTAATTATTTTAACCAAACAGGCGGTGAGTGTTGTTATTATTATTGGTACATGAACATTAGTAGTAGTAATAGCCCATAACTGTGAGCCCAAACTTCTTTAAGGCCCATTTGACATTTGAGGTTGTCTTTCCTAAAACTAAAACCCTAAATCGAATTTGATAAAACCTACAAACCCCAATATTGATCGTCTCACATTCTCTGAAGTCTCTTCATCGACGATATTTGGAGGACTCCGGTATACTTATCTGCTAATCTTATGGGTTTATCATTTCAAGTTTTGTTCTTTTGTGCCTTTTCTCCCTTCTGCCTGCTTTGTTTGGTCACTTATCTGAAAGATTACATCTAGGGTTTATTCGTCCAACTATACATTTGAATTTGGTTTGTTTATGTGGGTTATACATTGAGGAGAAACATAAACAATCTGTTATCTGAGCTCTTTCTGTATGTAGGTGTTTGCAAATTCGTTTTCCTTTTCTGTTTGTAACAGTGAATCACATGTCAACTGCGAAAACAACAGATTTTGTGAAAGTAGGGTGTTGGGTAGTATAAATTTCAACGTTCTTTTGCTGTATTCATTCTGTTGTTTTCATTTTTGTGTGTTGTTTAGTGTGCGTTTCTGCTGTAACTATTGAGCTTCCTTTAGTAGATGTTAGTAACTTGTGTTTATGGCGGGATTTAACATACCCGTAATTTTGTGTTACTTTTGCAGGTAAATCGAAGTGCCATGATTAATAAAGATTCAGATGAGGAGCCAATGAATGATAATGGAGTGGAAGATCTCAGTGAGGAGGAGGATGAATCTGAGTCCGAATCAGAGCAAGAGCACGTGAAGTTGGCTGCACCCCAGTTGAATGCTGTATACAATAGGGATGGTTTAAATGACAAGTTTCAGGACATTAGTTGGCCAGACAATGTGGGTTGGATCCATAAGCTCTCTATCGATGTTGATCAAGAGCAAGAAGTGGACGTGAATGATGACCTGGCCAGAGAGCTTGCTTTTTACACACAGGCATTGGAGGGAACAAGGAAGGCCTTTGAGAAGCTTGAATCAATGGGGCTCCCTTTTCTTAGGCCCCCTGATTATTATGCAGAGATGGTGAAGTCAGATGCTCACATGGAGAAAGTTAAGAGCCGGCTTTTGGCTGAGAAGAGAAACATTGAAGAGGCTGAGGAGAGAAAGAAGGCTCGGGAAGCCAAAAGAATAGCTAAAGAGGTTCAGTCCCAGAAGCTGAAAGAGAGGGCTGCACAGAAAAAAATGGAGATTGAATCTGTTAAGAAGTGGAGGAAAAATAGACAAAGAAGTGGGTTTGCTGGGGGTGAAAAAGATGGTGATATGGAGTTTGCCTTTGAGGATGGTAAAGCATTTGAAAGATCTAGCAAGAAGAGGCCAGGGGTGGCACCTGGAGATCGGTCTGGAGGGAAAACAAGGCAATTTGGGAAGAGACAAGTTGACAAGAAGCAAATGAAAAGAGAAAAAAGGAACTCCAAATTTGGATTTGGGGGAAGAAAAAGTTTGAGGAAACAAAACTCAGCAGAGACCACCGATGATCTTAGAGGCTTCAACAAGGGTGGTCCTGCAGGAAATAAGAAAAGGACGAAGTGATCAACTGTCATGGTAATCTGTTCTATTCAATATTTCACCAAAAAAGTTATGGTATGAGTTATGATTACAGTTCTTGAAAGTTATTTATGCTGGAAGTGCTTGATAACATATCAAGCTTAGCTTTTTCTTCCTGTTAGCTTGAATTCAAAGCAACCTTCAGTTTTGTGCTACTAATGCACGGTGTGTTTAAATTGGAACTTTGTTTCATAATCGATTACATTTGCTCCTGCCGTTTGATTGTCACTTGGTTTGGTAAGTTCAGTAAGCTGTCCATATCCTTAATAGTGTGATAAAAACCCTTGGTCATATCGTTTCAAGTTAATCTTTTATTAAACTACCCATCTCTAACAACCGATTTGTCACAGAACTGAGAATCTAGCTATTGATCGGCTCTCAAATACAGTTCAATGCGTGTCCGTTGTAAGTGATAACACTTTTTTATGAGGTAATCAGAAGTCAGCATCAGGGGATGGACACTTGGAAGGCACGTGCCACTTTCTATAGCATCAGTTGGAATTTCTGTAGCAATCATGTAAAGAAGTCAACTCGTGGGATGAACATTCCCATTTCATCTGATCTCTATAATTGTCTCCATCTGGTAGCGGTGATGTTATTCTGGTACATAAAAACAATTCCTTCACAGGTCTTCGTCTGTATTGAAGTTACTTGCTTATGCGAATTATTTAACATAAGATGGATTTTGTATAGCATATCCTCTGAAAATTCATCAAATCAATGGGTTAATGCCATATGGCATACCTCTTAGAAATAGCATGAAATGAATGCAGTAAGAATAGATTCAAAGGAAAAGTCTGGTAATTGTTGACATGATGACCCAGATTGGAGGTAGAAGTGAGGTGTATCCTTGTGACGTTCTTGTTTTGTACAACGAGCTTTTTATCAACTTAATAACGGAGGGAAGCCCCACGTATTAAATGGTCAAGAAGCTTCCCATCTCATGTACGTGTTTCATCGATCAATAAACAATAAGATAAAATATGTCATCTTCCGATAACTTTCTCCATACACTTATGTGTTCTTTTGGTTTGTCATACAAAAACCTTTCTTTCAACGCCTGAACCCTCCTACAACAGCCATAGATAAGCTCAAATTGTACCCTTCTGCCAATTTCTCTTTAGCTTTCACAACCATGTTGACTTCTACGTTGGAACTGATCACTCAGGCTGCTTCCAACTCTCTCTTTATCTTCTGCTTCTGTAATTTTATTATACTCATGATCGTCATAGGCTCAAAATCTGGCGCGGACTTCGATCAAGAAAGCTCAATTCCTGTCTCAGTGGCCACCTACACATACAAGAACATGAACCAAGGAAGAGAAATAGAGCGTTCAGTCGATGAAAACAGAGTGTTAACTGATAAGTCTGCAATACCAGCCAGTGCCTTGATGTCACCGATTGATTACAACAGTGAAAAGGACAACAGATATGGAGATGATGAACTAAGGAGAAGGATTGAAGAATTCATCGATAAAGTTAACAGGGGATGGAGAGAAGAATTAATGAGGACACCTAGAAGTAATCATAGATAAGGAATTGGAGGATCATCCTTACGCATCAGTACTCTCAGGTCTCAACTCCACTAATGGAGGAGAAAGTCTTGGCCCGTTTCCTGATGCTTCGAAACATAGATATAACAGCTTCATCTGAACATATGTGCCAGTTGTCTATAGTAACTTCCCATGTTCTTGGAGGTCTTTTTTTATCGTGTAGAACAGAACACCGCTTTGAATAATAAAAAGATACTGAGATTGGCCTGTTGTCTTACAGTTTGAAACCTTGGTAGCTTTTGTATATTCCTTGTCCTTGCTGTAAAATTAGCCACCAATTCTCTTTCACTTGAGGTAAGAGTAACATTAGAGATGATCATATGTTACAGCCAAAGAGCGAGACTGTTAGTTGTTCGCCAAATTGCTGGACCACAGTTTCGTGGAACAATTGTGTAGAATATGGAGACGCCTTGGTGAGGGTCAATTGATGCTAAAGGTTTTCAGGTTCACACCAAGAAAGCAAATCCAATGCCTTAATTCTAAATTCTGCGAAATCCGAAATCCAAGCATTTCACAAACACAATGTCCTCGAGTTAAGTTCATTTATGGAAGTACTCAAACAAGAAGAATGACACACAAGGATCAATACACCTAAATGCTACAACAATAACAATGACTGATCTAATGCTGTAGGTCCTAAAACTAAGGAAGAAGCGTACACTTGGTGGGTTAAAACCCATATGAAGTTAAACCCTGAGATTTTTTGTCAAAAGCTAATGACTTTAATCTTAGGTGAGGTCAAGCAAGCCTGAATACTGTTTCTGCAACACAACAATGATGAGATAACCAGCACATTTGCATCCGTCAGCAAGAAACCTCGCAGTTTGACTGCTCAAGATCTCGCGATTCACGATCTCTAGATTCATCTTCAGGCGAAGTAGATTTACTGCCAGTTGCCGGGTTCTTAAAGGCCTGAAAGGGGTTGAGCGAACCCGGATTGTCTCCATGGAAGGGTGAATCAGGTAACGGAACTGGCTTTACTGCACCAAAGCCTGCTTTAATGTCTTCAGCAGTGATAATAGTGACAGCAGGCACGACAACCGGTGCAGGTGCAACTCTGTGCTTTTTATGTTTATGCTCCTGTTGGTGAGCTGGGAGAAAACTGCCCACTACAACCTGATGCAAACAAACAAGTCCACAAAAACAGGCATTAAAAGCACAAGATACAAGTTCATGTGGTCCAGCAGAATGACTGCTAAATCATGCAAGCAGTACTGCGTCTGTCTGGAAAGATTATCACTATTAACATCTTTGCAGCATTTTAAAAAGCATATGGCTGTAATCTATTAGCATTAAATCCAATCAAGTCCTTTTGTTTTTCTTCTTCTAAAACGATGGATACCTGCACCGGGCCAGCAGCTATTAGCAAACCAGCTAGTCCTCCCCCAACAACACGTCCATCTGCACCTGCCAAAGAGACACTCATTCCACCAGATCTACTCTTTGTTCCTCCATTCTCAGTAGGCGTAAAAGATCCAGATAAGGAGAGTATCTCAAATCGACCCTGAAAAGATAATGCATTCATAGTGTCTTAGAAGTAACCATATTAATGTGGAAAATAAATGGACATGCCTTTTTATGTCCATGATGAAACAAATACTGCGGTGTATCTTGAGGACATTTGTAAAAGGTTAGATTGTTATTGATCGGATAATAATATCTAGAAATATATAAGACAACAACATGCTCCAAAATCCAAAATTTCCATACACACTGAAAGCCTTAATTGATAATTAAGAACAAGGGTTAAGCTCATTATTCTGTTTCAGATAATGCCAAGATTCTGAATTCCCAATTAACAGTTTAATGCCGCGGCAAAGATTACAACTGACTGATGGACACATGTAGGAGAAGACTAGTCAGCCTAAGAAAAATGAAATAAAAAGAATCCCTTTCGTTCGTCCGACTCACAATAGTAGACAGGTTCTTATTGTAAGTGGAGAGAATCATATGTCCATCTTCTTAACTTCAATTGAGCATTTACAAGTTACAGTTATCAAAGCTACATTTATATTGTTTAAGCCGAATTGGCTCTGTTCTTCTTGTACAAAAGGAATGGCAAGGGTGAGATCTACTCAGATGATATCATCAGTCAGTGAGCAATGGAAACTTATTTCACGGAACTTCTCATGTTATCAACATTCACCAAAATACTAAAGTCCAATCCAGTTACATAAAAAAGGTACTACCTCATATGTTAGGGTACCACCAAAAGAACTAGGTTGACGAAGTGTAACATTTGAGATTGTGCCATTTGCAGAGAGAACGCAGATAGCACGAGCTCCTTGTTGAGAAAAAGACATAAGTTTCATCGTTACATCCTATAACATCAACAAGGAAAGTGATTCAAAATACTCCCAACATAAAAATGACATCTGAAAGTAGCCAAACATGTTTCTTGAATGAGAAGTGGCTGATTAGATAACGTCCCATACAAGAAAAATATAAAGATTGCACAGAGGCGAACTTGACCTATATTTCATATACCGACTGATATTCAACGATAAGTTCCTTTATAGTTGTTATAGGAAAAGTGAAAGCAATCAGTTCATATTAATCCATACAGAAGATGAAAGATATCATTAGGAAAAAGGATTACTGTTGACATGTTCAAAACACGGTTTCAATTTTTTTCCTGGAACAAACTCAGATGAAGAACAATAACTTGAATGACTTGACGCACTACGCATCCTCCTATTGCATCAAGATTAACTCGGAAAAATCTCAAAACATACCTCACCAGCATTAACTGTAATCACATGAGGGGTGAAGTTCGCTCCAACAAAGTACGCAAAACTTTCACCTGAATCCAAAAGATCTTAGAAAGTCAGTATGATCATAAAAGAAACCTTGCAGTTTTGAAGTGTAACCTACCATAACAAAGATTTATCAACAGTTGGTAGTAGTACTGTGGAACAGAAATGAAGCCAAAAGAATGGTGTGCAAAGATGGCAAGTCAATCAAGTGAAAAACTAGATATCAGTGATTACTCAACTAGTCGTCGACCCAACCAAGAACCGGAAAAGAACGAAGAATTTGTATAACTTGGTTTTAGAATAATTAAGCTCCTCATTACAAAACATTTTGGCATAAAGTGAAATTTCTGTTTCCAGTTGACAAAATTTTTTCTGGAAGTCCAAATATGGGAAACCATTTACCTCATATGCCAAGTAACTGCTGAAGTTTTATGAGTAGTTTGACAACCATTTGCATTATTGTGACTCTAGTTCTTCTGCATAGCTTTTTCATCTTGCAGACTCAATACTTTTGAAGTTGGACCCCTTATAAAATTCATAACCAGTCATCAGTACTGACCTATTAAAAATATTACTAGCCTAAGGCAGATCTAGATCCAGCCATATGGTCCTAGCTGTTCGTTACCCTTCCAACGAAGTCTGTCAAATTGGGAAAAACATTTCTCAGAACTCTACTTTTGTTCCATTCACTGCAAGTACAAGCGTTATATAACTGTAATGTAAGAACATTTAAAAAAAAAAAAAGATGCATTCCTATTACGTTATCCTCATCCATATCTTCTTCTCTCCCCCACTTGCCTAGAAGTATCAGAAAAGAACGGTCCCACTCTCACTCTCACATCAAACTCAAACAAAATTTCCTCTATACTTCGGCTCCAATACCCAATACAAAACAAAAGATAAAACCTTTGACCCACATAAGACTTTGCATCATCATCAGCAACAGATAAACCCATATCACCATCGAACAGACAGATACAAGACCTCATACATAGTAAAGCAACAAACAATGTGTTCAGAGGTTACAGTCACACGCATAATAACAGTCAAAACAATAGTTCAACACTTGGTGAAATTATGAAAAAAGTATAAAAGAGAGACTTTTGATCTATGTACCTGGGCTTTTTTGGTATTCATAACTATGCTGCTTCTTCGTTGACTCTAGAGGCCGTCCTCTACCCCGCTTCCAAGCGGAAAACTCTCCGGCGAGAGGAACCGACGAGGATATCGGCATCGGCGACAATGCCGTCGTTATCGCTAATGACCCGTCAGGCCCGTACTTCCTGGGTCTCCCTCTCTTCTTCTTCACCGCCTTACCGTCCGTGGCTAACGACGGTTGAACCACCGTAAGAGCAGCAACAAACTGATTAGTGCTCGGGGTCGAGTTTGGATTCGGGTTCGGCGTAGAACTTTCGGTCCTTGGAGCCACTATGTAGGTCTCCGGAACTTCATCTCCTTTCACAGTGACTCCTATGCTCATTCCCTCTGCTGCTTCCATTTACTCATAGATCACTCAAAACCGACTAAAACCCTTAAATCCCTGAAACCTCACAAAACTCAAAGATCCAAACTTGGAACTCCAGGTGGTTATTTCAACACCAACAAGACACGAAATTTTTCTAAAAATCACAGCTTTATGGAGGGGGAACTTGAACTAGATACTTCGCTTCAAAGAAAATGAAAAAAAAAAAGAAGAAGTCTTGTTGGTTGAATCTTCAAAGATCAGGAAGTGAATAGTATAGAATAAAATAGTTGGCCTTCTATGGTTCAGAAATCCGCCATTGCAGGTGATGCACAGAGCTTCAATGGCAACGGATAAATTTGACCAAAAAAAATCACAAAAATTAAGAAAAATTAAAAGCTCAGAAAATGCAAAAACAATATTTCTGTGATGGTAGAATTTCTTACAAGCGGAATGAATTTAGGGTTTTGCAAGAAAAGAAAGAGGAAATAAATAAAGTAGGAAAATACAAAAAATTAAAATAGAAAAAATAAAGCATAGTTCATTTAATATTGTGAAATTAAACAAAATAATCAATATTTTAATTCCATTATTCAAAAGTATAAATTATGGTTAAGAAAATGGTTCACGTCCGTCTTGGAAATTTAATAAATTGGATTTAAATATTAAATTCCAGATCAAGTAAATTTTAATATATTAAAAGAAAATTACTTTTTATTTTAATTATTAAAATTTCCCCTTTAATTATTTATAATTCTAAAGCTGTAAAGCTAACTTGGCACCATCCCATTTTTCAACTACTGACATCTTCTTTGTCTCTTTAGCCAAAACATTAAAGTTGACTATATAAAAAAATCCAAGTAAAATGCCCTCTCATTTCTGAGAATTTACTGTCTGAGCCACTGTAGACAACATAGTAACCTTAAACCCAGAAAGGAAAAGGTTGAAGATGACCAAACCAGAAGCAACCTTAGCCAGTTGGTGTCTGTGTCAGAAAAAATGGAATGGTCCAAGTGGTAAAAGTAACCTTTAAGATTCTTCCAAGTTCCAATTTAAGAGAGTCAAGTATAGACTAAAAATGGTACAAAAGTTATCTTAAGTTGGGTTTAATTGAATTTTAAATCAAATTTTAGATCGAGTTTAAATTTAAAAGCATGACTTAAATTTTGAATTATTATTATTATTATTTATAGGGACACATTAAAATTTATAAGAAATATTTGAATGAAAATATATGATATGTTAAGTAATTTTTTAAAAATGTATGTTTTATGAATTATTAAATAAACAACAAAAACAGCAACAACAACAATATCCAGTAGAAATCTTGCTAAGGGACAAAGTCTGGAGAAGTGTAGTAATACGCAGTTTTATTATTAACTAATTAAGAGGTTATTTTCAAATGTTCCATATGAAGAAAAGGAATAAAAAAAAGACGACAACAATAATGTTCTAATAAGAATTTCATTAAGTGTAAAATATGAAGAGGTTAAGAAATAAGCAGTTTTATTCTTAATTAATAAAGTGGTTATTTTAAGAGATGAAATTTCTTTATTGAAAACAGACGAAAAAACAATGGATAATTATATAAACAAGAAGTTGTATAAATGAAAAGAATAAAATAAAAATAAAAATAAAAGTAAATAAATAAGATATAAAATAAATAAATAAATAATATAAACAAGAAACTGTATAAATGAAAAGAATAAAATAAAAATAAAAGATAAAAGTAAATAAATAAGATATAAAATAAATAAATAAATAAATAAAACACATAAGCAATTGAAAAATATGAAATAAATAAGATAATTAAAGACCAAATATTATAAACAAAAGTATTTAAGATAACTATTATATGCATTTAAGGATTTGCTTAATAAATAGTTAAAAAATAAAT
>JANZXR010000007.1:28602183-28659213 GCA_027575705.1 Erythroxylum echinodendron
AGGTTCAGAAATAAACAGTTTTATCCCTAATTAATAAAGTAGTTATTTTAAGAGATGAAATTTCTTTATTGAAAACAGCTGAAAAAACAATAGATAATTATATAAACAAGAAGCTGTATAAATGAAAAGAATAAAATAAAAATAAAAGATAAAAGTAAATAAATAAGATGTAAAATAAATAAATAAATAAAACACATAAGCAATTGAAAAAAAAAAGACGACAACAATAATATTCTAATAAGAATTTCATTAAGTGTAAAATATGAAGAGGTTCAGAAATAAACAGTTTTATCCCTAATTAATAAAGTAGTTATTTTAAGAGATGAAATTTCTTTATTGAAAACACTCAAACAGTCGGAAAAACAATGGATAATCATATAAATAAGAAGCTGTATAAATGAAAAGAATAAAATAAAAATAAAAGATAAAAGTAAATAAATAAGATATAAAATAAATAATATAAACAAGAAACTGTATAAATGAAAAGAATAAAATAAAAATAAAGGATAAAAGTAAATAAATAAGATATAAAATAAAGAAATAAATAAAACACATAAGCAATTGAAAAATATGAAATAAATAAGATAATTAAAGACCACATATTATAAACAAAAGTATTTAAGATAACTATTATATGCATTTAAGGATTTGCTTAATAAATAGTTAAAAAATAAATCACAATTGTAAGAAAAAAAAAGGAGTAATTTTAAACCTAAAATTGGCAGATAACTACAGCTTTTGGAGGATAAGATGACCTATAAAACTTGGCTAAGGTTTGATTTGGCAGGTTGGAAAAGGCCTATGTGCAAAAACACCATGAGGGAAAGATACCAACTTCTCACCTAATATTTATTCCAAAAAAAAAAATCTCACCTAATATGCCACCAACCAAAGTAATTCAGCTTGCCTTAAATCTCATTAATTTGTTGGGAATCCTTATTTTGAGGAGGAAAAACTAATATAACAACAACATTAAGTAGAAATCTTATTGCGAAACAGAGTCTGAAGAGGTCCAGTATTTAGTTTGGAACACACAATGTTGCGAAACAGAGTCTGAAGAGGTCCAGTATTTAGTTTTGGACACACAATAACATCGAGATATATTGGATTCTATTATAATCGTTTTTTTCATAGTTAAAATTTTCTCTCTGCTCTTGCCCGAAAACGTAGGCATCAATGGCCGAACCTTAAATCTCTGTGTCATTTCTTCTTTACTTTTCGTACTTAAAGTGTGTGATTGTGCGTGGGATTATTATTGCGATTTGTCCAACAAAATAAAATATTGAAAAAAATCATTCTTTTGTCTCTTCGGTAATTAAATAGATTTTTTGAATTTTTTTTGAATATTTGAAGTTAAAATTTCAAGTATAAATTTCTTTAATATTAAGAATTTAAGGTCTTACTTAATAAAAGTGTTAGACTAATTTTATAATTTATTTAAAAGATGTAATTTATAAGTTATATTTAAAATATTCAAAAAGTTCATCTCTTTTTAAAAAATTACTAAAAATAAAATCAATTTAATTAAAGATTTGAACATATCTTATTTGAACACATTATGATAATAATAAAAATAAAATTACTAATAAATCATGTCTAATTAAGTTTAGTCTAATTGAATAAAAGATCCAAATTTTAATTTAATTTTAAATTATAAAAATATTATTTTAATTTTTTAATTGAACCAGTTAAACTTATCTATCCACTCAGATCAGGTCTTATCAATTTGTCACCTCTCTAACTTTCTCTGTCATGTCGGAAATGAAACAACTAATATCTGGGAACTGCATTTCCTTCTGTTATTCTAACCTTAAACATGCAAGTTGGCTGCATCTAGGAAATACCAATGGTAAAATGGCGTGAGTTTGATTAAAACTGACCAAGAAAACAACTTTAACAACAAAGTCTGCGTTAGGTTCAACGTAGACTAGAAAGCCAATTGCAATTGACTTGTAATACACTAAGAAGACAAGTCCTCAAATTATGAATATCCAAAATAGATAGCCAAAAGCAAAGACATCATTCAATGACAGATTCTGATTCAAGTTTCACCTAAAGATTAAGAATACTAAACTTGTATTAGTGACTTTATATGTGCTTTTGGGACAACATATCTGGCTCTTCTTTCTTCAAATGAATATTCAGTCTCTTCAGGAGGGTCTTGTCCTTGAACTGGATAAGCACCATAAGCTGGTTGAGCAACTGGGGTAGTCTGCATTGGAACTGAGACTGTTGAAGGTGTTGAGGGCACAGGAATTGGTATGGTCTTTGGAGTCCTATTCTCTTCATATGCAGAAGAAATTGTCTTTGAAGGAGTTGTGAAGGAGAGATTATTTTGTGGAATTGCCTTATTTAAGTCACCATGTGCCATGGCTGCTGCTTCTTCCAACATATTGGATTTTGATGATGTTGTTGAAGATATAGGCGAGAAAGGTTTCCGTATCAATGGAGATTCCGGTTCACGAGCATTTGAAGTAGTGAAATAATGTTTTTCAACATTAAGACCAGCAATATCTGACCCTCTTCTGCCTGCAGTTGTAAGGGAAAAAGAGTTTGTATCAACAGAGGACTCTAAACACACTATAAAAACTGTGACCACTAGTCCATACTATTTAACACAACAATCACAGAAGCATTATTGGCATTTCAAGATGAAAAACATAAGGTATTCTGTTAATATATTTTTTGGTAAAAATGTTATCTAACATTGCCAACAGAAGAACTCAAAGAAATAGGACCTACTTCTTCAAAAATTAGTAAATATAGTGAAGAACCAGTTGATGTTCTTCCCAGACCCCGAGGGAGATTGGCAAGCTGTTATTGCTCAGTTTCAATTATATCCTCTTCAACAAAAGACAAAAATAAGAAGAAAAATGAAAGCAATTTAGCTAAAATCTCTTGATTCCAATTCCTCTGCATTGAGTAACTTCACAGATGGACTTACCAGTTGATGTAATTGAAAAGGCATCATCCTGGCAGTAATTTAGAGGGTCATTCTGATGCATGCGCTCGCCTTTCTTTCCTTGGCGGGAAGATTTAGGAGTTTGAAGCATTGTTCCACCAACAGAGAGCCTTCTGTTACTTGCAGCTCCAGCTGAAAACCTAGGAGTTTTCTTCACACTTTGGGACTTTGAAGGGCTTGGTTTTGAACCATAAAGTGCTTCCTGCTCTGCTATGAGCTGTACCTGTAGTTTCTTCTGATCCTGCATTAAAGAGGCGGAGGCAACAGGCTTCATTAGCATATGTTTCCTTTCTCTTCTTTTTCTACTTTTTTCCACTTCTATCTTTGTGCTAAATAAAATTGCCTTGATTTACAAGGTTATTTATTCTATGATTTACAAGGTTATTTATTCTATGCATATACAGTACAGGTTACTGCTTAAGAAATGCGAGTAACTAAAATGAAATTTCCATACTCGTTGCCTCCGCTTTTCTTCTTCTTTATCCTGACGCAACACTGTGTAATCTTCAAGCATTGAAAGAAGCCGAACCTGAGCAATGTTTAGTAAAGCAAGTTAGCAGCCAGATTTGAAAAGAGCATGGAAAAAAAAAAAGACTATTGCTCACACCAAAGGGCCCAAAAATTCAGGAGCTAAACCTCAAGAAAGGAAATTTGACTTACACCATCGTATAAGAACTCAATCCCTCTCTCATTTTCCCATGCAACAGTTTTTGAGCCCAAAGCCTCCACCATACCTGAGACACGGGAAAGTTTTTTGTTAATTATTTATTAATCACAAAATCACACTGGTGGTTCCATGCAGAGAGAGCAATTTCCAGGATTCAAATAAACAACCAAAGTTATCCAAACTAATCGATGATGTAAAAAGAGAACATGTACCTGGAAGCTTATTAACTAAAGATCGGGCCTTCTCAGCACGTTTCAGGGTAAGATGAGCACCTTTTCCAGCATTATAGCGGTTATCATCCTGTGACATCACAAGATGATAATGATAAGCAGGAACAACAAATAATGTTTGTCCTCAAAAAGACAAAGCAATGAAGGAGACATTTTACCCTGTTATACTCTTCAAGCCAACATTCCTCCTCACAGGCAGCCAGCCATTTCTCAACCTTTTCAAGTATATCTTTCCTGCTAAAAGCTTGTTCTTTAACATTTGCAATTTGAAGTTCTATCTGTTCAAGGACACTAGCTGGGTCCATAGTCCCTGCAATGACATGAACATCAAGTAAATGATAAAAGATAAAATAGCATTAACGTGGTTCTAGCATTTTGCTTTGTTAAGACTGGTACCAGAATCTATGGCTTCAATAGCATATTCTATCCCTGTATCTGCTTCTGGAATCAAATGTGTCTTTCTACAGATCTCCTCAAGTTCTGATCTCTTTTTCAGAACAAGTTCTTTCATCTTGCTCGATTTCAACTCTTCCAACCGAGATACTTCTGCCTCAACCTACAAATTTTTCACTTGTCAGATCATACATCCAGCCTTTTGCAAAGCTGAAGCCAGGAGACCACACAGAAAAATAAAAATAAGTAGGTCCAGAAAGTGACTCACATAGTTGATGAAGTCCAAAGAGAGAGTGTTTGGTTCAGTTACTTCAGGTTCTGATGCAGCTATGTTACAAGTAACATTCTGGAATATTTGCTGTTCTTCTATAGGAGTATCCATCAAGTTCCACAGTTCCAACATTGTTGTTGCAAGATCTTGAAGCTGTCATAAACAAGGACACCTTTAACAAGATACTTATGCTGTTTACCATACATATGAACAAGGAGTTGAACTAAAATTACCTTCTGCATCCTATGTATTTTAATCTCCCGCAGTTTGCATATCGCAGTAGCCAAATGTTGAATTGCTTCATTACTTATGTTCCTAAATCCTTCCTGAACCCCATAAGTTGGATGAATTTCGGTTATGGTTTGCTTGAAATCCATACCAAGGACTGAGCAAAGCGAGCTCAAAGTATCCAGATGTTCCTGAATCTGCTTCGATCGATTGCTCTGAAAAATAGATACACAAGTCAGTCACTGAACATCATTTAGAAGCAAGAACTCAGCTCTGAAGATGGCAGTATAAAGAATAATCCAACCTTCTCGGTTTGTAGTGCATGGAATTTTCTGTTTAACTCTTCAAGCTTTCTCAGGGATAGATCAGTTTCATCCACTTGCATATGAACAGCAGATCCATGAAGCTCATTGGACATCTTCTCTATTTCTCCTAAAACTTCAACAAACTGACTTTTTCGGTCTGATTTCCTCTTTCTCATCTCCTCCAGTTGTGGAAGAATTCTTTGATACTCTTCCTTCAAGCTTCCAGCACCTTTATCGGCCTGCTCCAGGAGCAAACTTATTATATTGGAATCAGCAAGGTCACAGTCATTTCAATTGTTAGATTTTTACTAATTAACTTCACTTTCAAATTATTTTGCACATAAAGTTTTTCGTGATTTAGAAGCTCCATTAATTGGGTACAAGTCCAAATATCTTCAAAGCAATTACTGTGTGAATTGCAGTTAAAAAGTTCATCATCTGTCCTAAGCATATGTGATTTTTTTTAGTTGAAAATTGACTTTTGTACTTGTAATTTCATAATAAAAAAATACAAAACTTTGTAGTATTGCATCAAATAGTAAACACAACAGTTGTAGAGGCAAACAGACACTCCTTAGCTGTAGAAACCAAAAGAGTTTATTTCCATTTAAGCTAACCTGTCTAATATGTACGGGTCTTTCCCCCATAGCGGAGCATATTGTTGCAAGTTCTGCTTCAAATTCAGCAATAGCTTGTCTTAGCTGAGCTCTATTCTTGTTTGCCTGATCCACCTTTCTTCTATACACTTCTAGGCACTCTTGTTCAATCTCAAGCAGCATTTTATCCCTATCAGTGTCTGACTCTCCAACTTCATCCCATATTATCTGAAATTTAGTAGTATAGCAGGTGAAAAAATTTTGAATTTGTGATTTCAGTTGCCAAAGGATATGTTATGTACGAGAACATAAATTATGAAATCAACTGCAAGGTCAATGAGGGCTACAACTATGAAATCATCTGCAAGCGTAATGAGGCCTACAAACCTGCAATTCACATAGAAGAGACCCACAAATTGTTTCCACTTGCAGAAGTGGATCATTTTGGTGATTGGACATTTTAGCTGCCAAAGAAAACCTCTGTACACAATTCACAAGCAACAAAGCACACAAGATAAGAATAGTGAAAAACAGAATCAAAATTCATTGACAAACACTTGGACTGGATGTTTAAAGAGGACAAAATTTTCATGAACTCCTTTCCTAAAATGCACCAATTCTTAAGAGATTAATAATTTATGGCATTATCATATATGTAAACCATGATGAGATCATAGTGGACAATGGAAGCCTTAAAGTACTTACTAAGTTTATCATGGGCAAAATTAGAACAAACTTAGCTGCATTTACGATGTAAATCATGCCCAATTCTACACTAAAAGCGATTTCATCGATTTCATTTACCCCATTATGATCAATCAATTCGCCGGTAAATAATAAAACAAGCAACCAATCTAAGCTCATCTAAATTATTAAGAATTCAACGCTAATCGTGACCTAAAAAATGAGCATTAACTGAAGGATATTGTTGGTTTTTCTCAGATGAAGTGCTTAAACGGATACGGAACCTCAAAAAGCTTATCGATTTTTGTGAAATTTCCAAGCTTTTCCTACATTTTCCCGAGAAACAAACACAGAATTTGAATGATCAGTGAAGTGGTTCTGGTTGTGTGGGGACTAACCTGAAGAAAAAACCGAGAGAGAGAGAGAGAGAGAGGTGAACGGCTTCAGGTAGGTCTTTCAATTCCAAATGTTTGATATGTTTGTTTCTTGGCAAAGATGAGATTTTCCTGGAAAAAAAAATGAATCTTTCCTGGAAAAAAAATGTATGGTCGAGTGTTTCTGGTCAAGACGAGAAAAAAGGTCTGATCTTTGATGCGAAATCTTGAAAAACAGAGAGAAAGAGGAGCCGTTTTGAAGACAAAAGGACCGTTAAAGAGCGTTTGTTAAGGACTTTTCTTGGCTTCTCTGAAGTGGATTTGAATTTCAAATTACACCTCCTGATCTCCTGCAACCAATTCTAACAAACTCAAGCTACGTCTGAAGGTCAACGGTCGATGATCGGTAAGGTTAATAATTGAGCGTTTCTAACCATGGATGGTGGCGATTGGCTGATCACTAAATAGGGCGGGACCTACAAATAAGACAAAACGAGCAAGTAAGGTATGGGCTAGAATCTCTAACTCGAATTGATATTTAACGAGGCTTAAGAAATAGATTTAATTTGGATAATTATTAATTATTATGTTCAAGTAAGCCTAACAATCGATCTCAGCTCGAAGTCAACAAGTCATATTCAATTTGATCTAATCGTAATTTGACATATCAAATTCTTTATTTCAGTTACTCCGTTCTAATCATATTTTATTAAATCACATCCATATATTTATATGAGATCTACGTAAATGTGTGGATAAAATATAATGAAACATAATATAAACATTATAACCAGAACAAAAGATCTAATCTCTTATAGGTGTTTGAAATCTAATGAATTGAATTCAATTCATGCGTTTAGAATGTTAGAAATGAGAAGATTTAAATTCAACCACGTAACTGAATATCATTTTCTTTATGAATTCAATTCACATCTCAAATGAGGCGATTTGATGTGTGAATTGAATAGTCAATTCTTTTCAAAACATTAAAAATTATTTTTACAAATATACATATCATAAATATCCAAATTATTACAAAACACACATATATTGATTACATATTATTTTTAGTTAAGGATAAAAAACTCATATGAAGTAGTTGAATTATTTTTTATTATGTTAAAAACAATATAATTGAATTCAATTCTAATATTTATAGATTTATTCCAAACAATATAAATCGAATTCAATTTAATTCTACAAATATAATTAAATCTACTTCGTCAATAAATCCAATTCGAAATTTTCCAAATAGCCTATTAATTTGAGACTCCAGTTTGTTTTTAAAACAAATCAGGTTTCAAGTTAAGCTCTGATTTGAATTACTTAAGCCTAATATTCAATAGTTACAATAAGTTCTTTTTTATTTTTTAATTTAAAAACTTAATCCGACCTATTGCTATCCTTATATACGAGAAAATGATTAGGCAATTTGAAGTTCAATTCCTGTTTAGCAAGCATGATTTTTTAAATTATACAAGCTTTTAAAAAATATTAATTTAAAAATATTATAATAACTTCATGCTAAAATACAAAATTTTAAAATATAAAACAAATTTGATATCTACTTTACTTAACTTCTTAATTAAGTTAAATAATTAATTATAAATATGTAACAAATCAAGAGGGTAAGCTTTAGATTATAAAGTCACATGTTCAAATTACGAAAATAACTTCTTTCTAAAATTTAAAAAAAAAATTACGTACGTTATTACGCTCAGGGTATGTGACTTACAACTGTGATATAGTCTCATTTAAGATTGACAAGTCTGACTGAACTTCAATTGCCTGAACCTAAACTGAAATGATTAATGCAAAATTCAAACTTTTATTCATTTTTATATATAATAGTGAATATTTTATCAAACAGCTCTGGGTTTCTCTACAAGTACATATTGATGTATATCTTAATGAAAAGCACGCACAAACATACAATAATTTATCTGCATGTTGAATCTGATCTGGATCTCAGCTTCCCTCCAAAGAATTTCAGACAAGGAACTGATCTATTTTCTTAAACTCTACAATAAATTAGTTGTCACTGAACATGTTACCTAGGAATGTGCAAAGGTTGCTTGTACAAGAAAACATTCAGCAACCTTATGAAAATGAGCTCTTGCTGTCACCAATTTCTCTGTGTATGATTTCAAGCACAAGTTCATTCCAGATATCAACTGGACCTGGCATGCACCAGTGCAAGCAATCCTGCGGTGGAGGCCGTCCATCGGGACCGCGTTTTGTTATCTTATTCGGATCAGGGCTTCGGTATGGACCAGGATGCCCGTCGTGGCGATAACTGAAGGCTTCAGTGATATCCATCAACTTCAGCTTTGATTTATTAGTTCTCTTCTTAACTGCGCGATCATAACCTGTTACCTGCTTCTTGTGCATTATATCTGTAAAACCATTTTCCACTAATTCACCAGCTGCAAGAGGTTTCACCTTCCCGGTGCATGATCCACCCGTGTTCCAGGCCCCACCTTCGTAATGATCGGGCGAAAAGGAGCGAACGATGGTAAGCCCAGTGTAATTCGGATGCGTGACAAGAGATGTGAGAATTGTCTCAACAGATATCCCAAATGCTTCCACGTTGTTAACCTTCATTGGAGGAGAATTTTTTGGCCACCACAATTGTCCTCCCACAATTTCATTATTCAAAATGTAGACTGACTGCTTGGCGAACCAATGTCCAGAAGAAAGAACAATCACATCAAAACCTGGGATGAACTCCATAAAACCCTCATCTGGGGCATCTAAATGGAGTTTGGTAACACCCTCTGGAGCAAAGTCAAACTTCTCCGACGTTTGATGAACAAGCCAAGAGGACCATATCCGAACAATCATAGTGGATGTTGATCTAAAGTAATATCTCTGCATTTTCCGGTTACCTCGGTTTTTTGGAGCTTCCACCTGAAAACAAAACAAGCATTATTAGGAACACATCGAATCATAATGTCTCAATATGTCTGCTGAAATCATAATGTCTGACACCGCACATGAATCGGTCCACTAACACATTTACTAGGAAGAAAGAGGAAACTAAGGCATCAGATTAGAGGGACATCTCAGAAAGGGATATCAGAAGTATAGGTCCTGCTTCGGTTAGTGCAGGTTCATTAATGACCAGCTCCGGGAGGGTACTTATCTTACAGAAGTAAAATATCAGTTGATTAGGTTCTAGTTATCCGAAAAGTGAACTGCCACAACCAATGTTAGTAAAAGAAGTACTTATGAGACAGAACTGACAGAATATGCTTATCACTTGCCTGCCAGAGAAGACATAACATTGATTCCATCTGATTTCGAGCCACAGAATCTCCAATGAAAGCTAGTGTCTTCCCCCTCATCAGCTCCAGAAATTTCTTGGCATCAAACCGTGGAAGATCACATTGAAACGGCTTCCATCGCCAATTCTCATATTCCTTATCAGGTCTCCCATTTCCTTGGCAGTTTTGCATCTGTGTTATGATGGGGCACGTATTGTTTGTGTAAGTCGGTCCCAGTGGATCATAAAACCAACTTCCATGAAACAGATCACAGCCTACATGTCAAATGGGAAATCAGTCTGTAACGTTAAAAGATAAAAAGGCAGGGACGAAAAGAGAATTCAATAATATACCAATTTTTCTAACTAAACTCTCTGATCTAGACATTCTCCTGACAATAAATAAAACCAAACAGTTGATGTATAAAGTTACAGACTACCAAAGTCCAAAACCTAGAAGTTCTAAAAAAAGCTTTCGTAAAGCTGGTGAAAAACACAATGCAAATTCATCACAAAAAGAGAAGAAAAGTGTACTCCTCTGCAAAATTAGATACAGAAGGCAGCATCATAGTATAATGTCCATATCTCTTTAAGATACGTCGAGTACCTATATCTATAGTCACATAAGCACAACAATGGACACTCTTTAACCACTCCCATTTTCTAAATATGCAAGGAGCCCTTCAAAGCCTGCAAATCTATTCAGCACATAAATATAATTTCTTATGGATTCTGCCAATATTAACGTACTTAAATAATGCTAGATTGCAATTGTTAACTCCTTTGATTGATTAAAAAAATCTGAAAGGGAAAAGAAAAGAAACGTGAACATCAGTTCTCTATTTATAGAACAGTTGGCAATTGCAGAAAAAAAGACAGTAAATTCAATAAAATGTTTCAAGTCCCTTTTGTATATTTCCATGCATAGCAGCTAAATGCAGAGGAATCATTTCTCAAATCCCTACTAGAGAAAAGTAAAGCACGTCAAAGAAAGAAAAACCATAATTAACAGTTCATTTGAATTGTCAGAAAAGAACCTGAATCATCTGCAGCGTTCTTGGTTTCATTGCCGATCACAGGAGATACAGTTGGTTTAGTCTGAGAAGTAGTAGTCTGGTTACTGTCATCTAATCCTTTACCAACTCTACCGGAATTACTGGGTAAGGAATTCTCCAGATCAGTTGAAATAACTGAATTACTTCGAGCCTTCTCCTCTTTGTCATGTATAGTATCAGAAGTACCAACATTCAACTTTAACTCAGATTGCAAATTCTTATTCTTATCAGTAACATCTGCAATACTATTAATACCACTGGAGCTTTCTGAGTTAAACCCAGACGGAGAATTAACAGTGGTCACATCTGTATTAACATCTTGGCGGCGTTCACTGGAGCTAAGACCCCCCTGAGTTGCGGTCAAAACCAACTTATTGGAGTTATCAATACCGTAGAAATAAGTATGAAACGTAGTACCTATAGGGTATGAGACAAGAACCGCAGAAGCAAGAATTAAGAATAAAGCAAGCCCTCCCAAAGAGACGGCCATTGAAGAAAGCGACCGTGGGAAAGCAGCCATTGCAGCTGCACCTTTCGGAGAAGCCAGCGTCATGGCTTCTAATTCAATCTTCTACATAGAAGCATGAAACATGAAGAACCCAAACCTCAACAAAAACCAACTATGTCTTCCTTTCAACAGATTCCAAAACCAACCTTGAAAACGACCCAGAACCCAAAATTTAATCTTGAGTCTAAAATTCAGAAGTCGGAAGATCAAATCCACACCACCAATCTGGGAAAGATTGAAAAAAAAAAGGAAAAAGAAACATCATATTAATTATCAAAAACAAATGCAGAAAAATTTCTGATAGAGCAATATGAAAGATTCGGATCGACAACCTGAATAAAACTAACGTTAATCCCTTCGCATTATGTACTTTCCCACGCGAGAATCCACTATGAACGCAACTGAAACCGAAACTTCGCTGTTAGTGCGAGATTTAACCAACATCCAGTCTTTGCCGCTCTAATCCTCCTTTACCATCCTGAGAGAGGGATTAACACAAAATTTAACAAATAAATCCAATTTAGTGGTACGTGTAAGGAAAAAAGACAAAATTTCGGACAAAGTCTTGAAAGATCACGAAATAAATCTGATTCCAAAAATCCAATTTTTAAACGCAAAAAAAAAAACGGAATCCAAACTTTTGGTTGTCGGTTCCCAATTCGTCGAAGGTGCAAATCGAAACAGAATTACGATAACCAGTCAACGACAAAATCCATTTAAGATCATTCATAAGGCGACGAAACCCTTTATAGTTTCGGAATTACGAAACGACGAAAGCATTCAAACCCGTTCCAGTGTTGAAACCACAAAGCTCTAATCATTGGAAAGTAAAAGAAAATCGTGAAAACGGATCCAAATCGGACCTGGGAAGTTGGGGATTTGGCGAAGGAGGATGATAAATTATGAGTGTCGTTCGCTTATCTCGCTCTGCAGGCGTTATCGACGAGAGTAAACAAATGTGTCAAAAGGTAAGATCTTTGGATCGGGTGAGGATGGATTTGACTATTATTGGTTGGAGATTTCGATGAGAGAATGAGAATTTGCGAGAGTTGCGCTAATTCTGACGAATTTCGAATCCGCGAGCAACTCTATTTCAAACACAGAGACAACAGTCAATCGTCACCTTCCCCATTATTTTTCCTTTTCATACACAGAGAGAGAGAGAGAGAGAGGGGTGCGGTGCTACAATCGCTAAAACGCCCCTCGTATCTGATTCCTCTAAATCCTTTGTCTTTGGCGGTCTTAATTATTACACGCAGACAACCTTGTCCTTTTCTGACTTTTCCTCTCTTTATCTGATATTTTTCTATTTCCTTCTCATTATAATAACAAGTTAAAGTGTAGGATTTTTTAATAACGAGTATCAAGTATACCAAATCTTTTATAAATTATATATCTAAGATATATTATTTAATAAGTCTGTGATATAACATGAGATAATAAATATAATTATATTAATATTTATAAATTATAATATTAATAATAAATCAAGTGAAATTAATTTAATAAATACAACAACAATAACACCACCACCTAACAAGAGTTTCACTAAATACAACATTACTCTTATATAATAGAGAGGTTATTTCCGATAAACTTATATATGGTACAAATTAATAACAGTACCATATATTTATAAATATTATATCTAAACATATAGAATATGGTAAAAATAAACAACACAAGATAAATACATAAATTAGGATAAAAAAAGATATATCACACCAACCATCCTACAACAACACACTATTCATACTAATTAGGTTAAATAACTTGAAGATAAGTATTACTTAATCAAAATATTACGGTTGTTTGTAAAACCAATGACTCGAAATAAAAAGTTTAGAAAATTAATTTAATAAGTACTAATTTTATTTTTATTTCAAAACAATGTATATTTGTAATTGTTAACTTATTTTATTATTTGTATATATATATATATGCACATACATTTATAATTTTGTAGTATCGTCATGACATATTGTATGTGGGTATATTAGAAATAATCTCTCTGTTAGATAGGGATAAGGTTACGTATTATCGACCTTTTCCAGATTTCAAACCTCAATGAGACTTCAACTAAGTACCGACGATGACGATAATAATAATTATTTTATTAATTTAATTCAGAAGTTGGATAATTTAAATTTATTTATTAAATTTTGTATTTTAATTTTTGGTTGATAAAATTTTAATATATAAAAAATATGATCATACTTATTAAATTGAGATTTAAAATCTCTTAATATATAAACCTTTTTCTCCATTTTTAAAACATCAGTGATTAATATTAATTTTGTTCTAAATGGGATAAATATAAATTGGTATGGGATTTTATTCTAAATAAAACAAAAAAAGGAATTTAAAATAACATCCTACTTGGAACCAACTCTTCTGCAATACATTGATAAACAAAATTGTCTCTTTCTTTATTTTTGGTTTTTCGAGAAAAAGAGAAAAGGACAGGAAAAGGACATGTGAATCATCGAGAAGCGGGTAAAAAAGTTGGTCCACGTCGGCACCTAGTTAGCGGTAAAAAAACAAAGAAAATTACCGGTTTTGGTAAAACGGTAAATTAATTATTGAAAAACAGGTGGCGGTTACAGAACATGCTGCATCGAACGAGCTGCGGTCGTTTAAGTTGGCGAACCGCGTGACTGTTTTGTCTTTATAGAATTGTGCGACGTAGTTTTGCGCTTTCCAGCTAAGAAAAGTTGGCAAGCAAATGGTGTGTGTACGGTGCAGTGTGTACTGACCTGCTTGTCGGATACCTTATGGCCGGGTCGAGCTGATTTTTCTGGGTTAAGTTGTAAGCATTTAAGTATAATCAGGTATAAGGTTTTCAATCAAATAAAATATAGTAGAATCGAACGAAACATAATATTTTATAATAAAATAAAATGTAAATAGGTGTGATATTAAAATATTATTATTTAAAAAAATAGAAGGGTTTATAATGTAATATAGTAAAATGTTATTTTGACGAAGGTTTATAATATAGTAAAGTTATTTTTCATTTTACATTCCATTCTAAACTCTCCGGATCGGAGGTTTTTTATTTTCACCATTTAAAATACAATGAGGTGTAATATGAAACTCTCTTTTTTCACCTTATTTCATTTCATTATAAATCTTCTTTTTAAACAATAGAATAATATTACATTCCATTCTGTTCCATTATTAAACTTTCAAAAGTCCCAAATTTTTAGCTTATTCTCAAGTCCAATCGGACTTTAGTGGTTATGATTAGTCTGAATTAAATTCAATTAAATATATTTTTAATTTTTGAAAATAGAAAATGACGTTATTCACTTAAAATTTTGAATTTCTAGCGTGGCTAGACTTAATGGATCTAAACTCGAAGCTCAGGGACCAATTAACTTAGAGTCAAACCGAGCTGGGCAACTTTTATCGCTCTTACTTGAATATTGCTTAAAAAAATTTAAATGAACTCTCAACTTATTTTTTAAATCCTATTTTTAATTTTTTAAGAAAAAGCTTTTTAATTTGTACTTTAATAAAAAAAATAACAATGAAACACAGAAAATATAAACATCTTGCATAAACTAATGAAACATTATTTAGATAATATCCCAACTCACTTTAATTAATTAAATTTCATTATAATTGATAATTTAATATAATTATAATAAATTATGTTGAAATTATGCCCATGACCTAATCATTATGTAATAGAACACCCGTATTTTGTGATTATTAACTTTGTTTAATAACATGGCAAATGATTATATTATCATATTTTGTTTATTGCTTTTAACCTAATATGATAAGTCCTTGATTAAATTTATACACTTGCTATCATAATGGAGATTATGATAATAAGAGTCAAGTCTTTAGGGTTTAATATAAAAGCATTCTTAATCGTAGGATCATCAAATAAGGACTTTAATGATCTGGTTAGATCAATATGTATGTAATAGTATCTATTTGATGGATATTAGTAGATCTCGTTTACTAAGTTACATATATAGATTATGCATATGGAAATATGATCATTGAATTGACCAAACTGAGAATTCTCAATAGTTAATATTATCTATGAGCTGTCAAATGGGATATTCTCACGAGGATTTAAATGTATATTTTTCCTTTGACTTTAGACCATCGTATTAATCAATAAGTCACTTATTATGTTTTGATGTCAGACACCTAGTGTGTAAAAATGTTAGTTGAATGATCATTGGATATAATTAAGTACCTATCTTATTAGTGGTGAGTCAAGATGGGATTCATTAACTCTACGTAATGAGTTTAAGCTCTATGGTATCATTGATCTTAATAGTTGTTTCAAGACTTTAGTCAGGGCGATTGAATTAATGAGGAAAGGAGTTTTTTAAGTCATTCACCAATCATTAATGATCGGTATGCAACATAGTTGGTTATCTAATAAGGTTTGACAGTTAAACCACACCTTAGGATAATCCGGAGTTGTAACAATGGAAGGTAATAATATATTATCCTTAACCAGGTTCGGTCTTTATAAGGCTGTTACTTCACACTATCCAATCGTTGAGGAGTGTTGTTAGACTTCAACTTTGATTAGTAAGTAATTGGATTAATTACTACCGGCTTAGTGATGAATCTATGTGATCATACACTTACGAGTATAATATTTCTTGATTATGATTATTTAATTTATTATGAGATAATTTATTAAATAATCTATATGGCATATTATTATATTTTTTGTTGGCACATAAAATATAATTAATATTGGAAACTCTCTAGTACAAAATAAATGAATAAAATAAAATAAAATAATTTTATTTCTTTTTATAAGTAATAGTAAGAATTAGAAAATAAATTAATCAAAATAGCAAAGAAGGTGTCGGATGGCCTTAGTGATGACAATAATGGACCAGCCTGTGTTTGGCCTGACTTGGACAGATCATGGTAGGCTGGTGGCCCGCTTGTGACCCGGGTTTTGTCCAAAACGCTGTCGCTTTAAATTTTTTCTTTTAAAAATAAATAGCAGCCTGGCGCACCCGTAACCCAACGGGCCATCATAACTTTCAGCCCAAGTTCGATCTAACTCATTAACATGCCTAAATGAACTTTGGTGATTTTTTCATTTTACGTTTAAAACCAAAAACGAAGAAAAGAGAAGTTTGCGTCTCTTTCATTTTATATTGTACATTAAAAACTTACGAAGACATTGTGTGGTTTTTATTCTTATTATTTTGTACGTAAGTTTTTAAAGAAAAACAAAGAGACGCAGGGATAGCAATGGGCCGGCCCCGCCTAGTCACTATCATGGCCAACCGCGGGTCTGGATTGGCCGGCCTGTGGCCCGGCCCATGGTTTGCCCATGGTCCGTTAGGCTACAGGCGGCCCAGCCCGGCCTATATATATATATATATATATTTTAAATAAAAAAGTATACAAAACAGTGTCGTTTTGAATAAAATAATGCTGTTTTGTCTAAAATGTGTGGGCCAGACCGAAATTGCCATCCCTAAAGAGAAGTGTTGTTGTAACATGCAAGAAACGAATAAGAAAAGTTGGTCTCTTATTTTTGAACGTTTAAAAGAAAAACGGAGAGAAGCATTGTTGTTCGTTTTTTAATAAGGGAGAAAGAGACAAAATTGTTTTCATTTCATCCTTGAAGAAACAATTCTTCTAAAACCTTCATAGTCATATCAAGTGTTGAAAGTTTGACGAATTTTTTAGTGTAGAGTATATAGAAACTTAGTATTTTTAAAGTTTATTACCGATTAATCCTCACAAATTCTAAATATTTGTTTTTGTTTATTCTTAATATTAGTATGAATATTAAACAATAAATAAATTTAAGATTGAAATTTTTTGTTTTCGCTGCATATGCGATCCTTCGAATTATTAGTTTATATCAAAATTAGTTAGTTTAATTTGAGTTTAAGAATTAGGCTAGTTAGTTAGTCGAAGTCACACATATCTTCTTACGTATATGGACATCATCGTTGAAGTCAGGCATTTCATCGCAACTACCCAAAATTAGTATATTAAACACAATTAGTAATGACTTAATTAGGATATTAGACCTCAATGATTATCAGTTATCATATTTGTTCCCATATATGTCATGATTTAGTCACAACTGATCTCATATTTTAAGCCATCTCAAAAAGAAAATAAAGTGAGTTAAATAAATCAAACTTATTTCATATACTTTGGAAACAATCTCTTTATTAATTAAAGGTAAGATTACATATTATTAAACTTTTATAAATTTTGTGTATCAATAGAATTCATATTGATTGTTGTTGCTATAAATTTATTTTACACACTTGTTAAGAATGTGCAATGGTTATATTAAGAATATGTCAATAGTTACATTTGTAATTAATGATATACTAAGTCATGACTCAAAAACCTTCGCGTTAAGTGTCGAAGTGTTCATAAACACTTTAAGTATTTATCCTCTTAGGAAGTCCAACCTCAGTGTCCAATCTGTCTTTCTAGTTGTGAGTCGTGGACAAATCTTTCTGTTAAACTACACAGATTTCAGCTCGAGTGTATGAGGAAAAGTCTCGTGAGGTCATCTATTACTGTAGGATGTGTCATACTCTCAGGGCTACTCAGCAAGGACCCCTAACACAACTAGAGACAGGAAGAGTCATACTTTACAACTTATCAGGTATTAACAGATATGGGTACCATATAGCGTATTTTCTTTGGTTTTATTTTATTTTATTTATTTATGTACGTATTTAATTTTATTTACCTACCCTTTTAGTATGTCAGCTTTTATATCTACTCTTTTAATCTGCATTACTTTTTCATTGTCACATTTGCATCTGGGTCAACCGGAAAAAACTTCTCTATTTTTTGAGAATAAGGCTGCATACTATCAGATCTCTCCAAACCCCACTTTAATGCGGGACTCGGATTGAGTGTGATGATGATGATGATTGAGTCACTAGTGCGGTTTCATTTTTAAAGTGTATTGCACAAAGTCTTCTAATCCAATTTACACACTTTCATTATAAACAAATCCGTGATTCTTCTAAATATTTCCATAAAGAATTTCCCAAACATAAATAATTATGTTTTATATGTTATTAGAGAATTATGTAAAATATAAAAAAATAAATTCTCACAGACCTAAATATTTATTCATCGGTAGAAGACATAATAAAAACTTCATAATTTTGAAAATTTAGAAAAAGATTTCTTTTAAATTTTAATTTTTAAAAACCTCTTTTTGAAATTTCGGATAATAAATAACGACGAAATACATATAATATGAATATAAATATAGGCAAATCAAATGTTATTTATTTGTGTTAGGAAAAATGCCCTCGGATTAGATTCCTGTTGAATTTAATAGTTCGAAAAATAGTAAAAAAATATAGCAATGCAAAATAAAATGGGACAGGACATAATATTTATGTGGTTCGGTTAATGCGACCTACATCTACGGTCGGAACGTGAGCCAAGTTCACTAATATGTGAAAAGCGTATAATAATTATAAAAGGTTGGCATAAGAAGCCTTTTAATCAGAAAATTCCCAAAAGGAATTCAAAAAACAATAGGACGAGTGCTGCGAGAAATGGCATTGAAAGAAGGAAATGGTGCAGAGAGAGCTTCTGTAAACTTCTATATTTATAGGGAAGATTCCAAGCATTCGTCCAAGGCTTCGGTTGATTTCGTCACAAATCTTCAGCAAATGTCAAACATGAATTTGGCCAGCCAA
This sequence comes from Erythroxylum echinodendron, assembly GCA_027575705.1. Lineage (NCBI taxonomy): Eukaryota > Viridiplantae > Streptophyta > Magnoliopsida > Malpighiales > Erythroxylaceae > Erythroxylum > Erythroxylum echinodendron. The sequence continues at coordinate 28,621,419 of JANZXR010000007.1, forward strand.
AAATTTCCAAATCGTGTAGACAATTTATGCTACAAGCCAAATATGGGAGCACACATTTGTTGACCGAGAAAATGTGAAACAATTAATTTAGAGGAGGCCAACATCATTTGCTCACCAAAACATTGACTTGGATGCTTTTGAGGGATTAAGGCACCCAATTTTTCAATAAATCTCAACCCTGACTTGGTCCCGAACAATTAGTGATCTGCTCCACCTTCTCCGGTATTGCTCTAAAGGGCTTTATCACCAATTATAAACACCTTAGTAAATATATTAGCAGGATTATCCTTAGCGTTGATCTTCTGAATTAGGACCTTCTTCTCTGCAATAGTATCTCGAATAAAATGACACTTAACATCAATATGCTTCATTCTCTCATGATACATCTGGTCTTTTGTCAAATGAATAGCACTTTAACTGTCACAATAAACAGTGGTAACCCCTTGATGTAGAGATAACTCGTCGAATAAACCTCTCAACTATAATGCTTCCTTGATAGCCTCAGTAACTATCATATATTATGCTTCAGTAGTAGATAAAATCACTACATATAGAGTAACTTTCCAGCTAACGGCACAACCTCTAATGCAAAATACATAACCTGTCAGATACGTGCGTCTATCGAGATCACCGACTTAATCTGAATCTACAAAATCAACCGAAGTGTTGCTGGTTCTACCAAACTCCAAACAAAGGTTTAAAGTACCATTAAAGTATCTGAGAATCTATTTCACAGCCTGTCAATGTTCTTTCCTAGGATTAGCCATATACCTGCTAATGACACTAACAACTTGTGAAATAACAGGACGAGTACATATCATTGCATACATAATACTGCCGATGACATTATAATAAGTAACCTATATCATATAATCTTCCTTTTCTTGAGACTGTGGTGATAGCAGAAGATAGTCTAAATGACTATCAAGAAGAGTAATAACTACTGTGGCATCTCGCATGCCAAATCTATCAAAAACTTTATTAAGATAATTCTTCGAGGTCAGGAATAATTTACCAACTCCTCGATTACATCTTATCTCCATGCCAAGAATTTTCTTTGCTTCTCCCAAATATTTTGTCTCGAATTCACTATGTAATATTCTTGGCAATAGTGAGCATGTCATCAACATATAACAACAAATAAATGAATGAGCTGTCATCTAACTTCCGGAAGTAAACACAACTATCATACATACTCTTGGAGAAAGCATGACCTAAAATAAACGAATGAAATCTCTTATACCACTATCTTGGAGACTGCTTTAATCCGTATAAGGATTTCTTCAACAAATACACCTGGTCTTCTTTTCCCGTTACTTCAAAACCTTCAAGTTATTTCATATAAATCTACTCATTTAATTTGCCATGTAGGAATGCTGTCTGATGTCAAGCTGTTCTAATTCCAAATCAAACATAGCAGCCAATGCAAGTAATAAACGAATAGAGCTATATTTCACTCTTGGTGAGAAAACATCATTAAAATCAACACCTTATACCTGACTGTAGTCTTTTGCAACTAAACGTGCCTTATACCTTGAATTTTTAACACCTTATACCTGACTGTAGCCCTTTGCAACTAAACGTGCCTTATACTTTGGTCTGTCTTTGGCTATGGAATGTTCTTCTTTTACTGGTTCATCTTGAACATGATCAGGATCTGGTTCATCAACTTGATTTGTTAGATGTGTAAAAGATGCTTGTGAAGGAACTGAACTACCAATCTTTAACTCCACCTGTTTCTATGTACTATCCTCTAAATTATAAGGATTACAAGACTCTTTTCTTAGATACAACATAGAGGATTCATCAAATGTCACATTTCTACTAATTACAAATTTAGGTGACTTGGGATCAGGATACTACAAACGATTTCCTTTCACCTCTGAAGCATAATTGAGAACAATACATTTCTTAGCCCTAGGCTCTAACCTTCCCTCATTTACATGTATATGTGCTGGAGATCCAAATATTCTTAAAGTAGAGTAATCAGCAGGAGTACCTAACTAAACTTCCTCCGGAGTCTTGAAATCGATACGAGCACAAGGAGAGCAATTCACTATGTAGCAAGTCGTAGCAATGGCTTTTGCCCAAAATCAAATGTCAACCCTGCATTAAATATCATACACCAAGCCCTTTTCAAAAGAGTCCAGTTCATGCGCTTGGCGACTTTATTTGTTGCAGATTCATTTTGACAGTGTGATGCCAAACAATTCATTCATTCTTGCAAAATTCTGTGAATTTACCTCTATAAAATTTCAAACCATTATCTGTCCGTAGCCACTTAACATGTTTTCCTGTTTGCTTTTCAATCAAAACTTTCCATTACTTAAAGGTTAAGAAAATATCATTCTCATGTTTCAAGAAATACACCCAAACTTTCCTTGAATAATCATCAATAAAAGTCAACATATACCAGGAACCACCTTTAGATGGAACATGAGAGGACCCCTAAAGATCAGAATAAATATAATCCAAAGTACCTTTAGTTTTGTGGACAATTAGAGAACTGAAACTAACTAGCTTATGCTTCCTAAAGATACATTGTTCGCAAAAGTCCATCTTACTAGTACTTTAACCACAAAGTAGGCCTCTCTTGCTTAACAACATTAAGCCTTTCTCACCTATGTGTCCCAAGCGTACGTACCACAATTTGCTAATGTCACCATCTATAGAGATTGCCGCAGTACCTATTATCGTAGATCCCAACAAAACATACAAACTACTAGATCTGCAAGCTTTCATCAATACAAGAGTACCTTCAGAAAATTTCAAAACTCCACTTTCAGCTGAGAACTTGCATCCTTGAGAATCAAGAGTGCCCAAAGAGATAAGATTTTTCTTCAAATCAGGAACATGTCTGACGTCAGTGAGTGTTCTATCGATACCATCATACATTTTGATCCGGACTGTACCTTTACCAATAACTTTATAGGCAACATTATTACCCATTAAAATAATTCCATCATTCAATGAGTCATAAATGGAAAAACACTCCATGTCGAGGCTCATATGATAAAAACAACTCGAATCTAAAATCCACTTCTTATTAGACCTAACTTTATCTTTTGTGACTACAAAGACAATTTCCTCATTTTCATTCGCTACTACAATAGCCTCGGTAGTATTGCTGTTAATCTTCTCATTTTTCTCCTTATTTTTCAATTTATAGCAGTCAACCTTCATGTGACCCTTTGACAATAATTACAAATTTTATTTCTATGTATGGATTTTCACCTGCTTTTGGATCTACTTCTTTTAAAATCTCTATTTTCACATCTGCCCCATACAAATAGTCCCTCTGCCTGACTTCCACTAGTCTCCCCAGTGATGTCCCTATTAGTCTGTTCTTTTGACTTTAATGCAGACTTAATACTATTATATGAGACTGACTATTTTCCATAAATCATAATATCACGAAAATATTTAAAGGGCTGGGGGAGGGAACATAACAACAATATGACTTGATCTTCATCCTCAATTTTTACATCTACATTTTTCAAATCCAAAATAAGATAATCAAATTTATTCAGATGTGAAAGAATGGATGTACCTTCTGCCATTCTCAACATGTACAACTTCTGTTTCAAATAAAGCCGATTTTTTACTGTCTTCTTCATGTATATGGCTTTTAACTTGTTCCACATACCTTTAACTGTTATTTCACTAGTAACCTCTTGCAAAACCTCATCGGAGAGATCCTAACCTTTCTATTTAGATTTATAAATTTATCTGACGCCACATCTGCTGACTTTTTCTCCATTTCATCAAGTCCAATCTCACACTCATCTTGTATTAAAATGACCAGCATCTTGAGCTGCCACATACCAAAATTAATATTTCGGTCAAACTTTTCAATAAAGGTCTTTATTACTGTCATGGTGGCTAAAAATTGATATTCTGACTATTTTTCGACAAGTGGACCCTACATGTGAAACTGGGATAACAAGCCCCACAAAAGCACTAGACGCGGGTCCCTTAGGTAAAGTTAGGATGTGAGCCCCACAAGCAAAATTGAACTCCGTTTACAAAAGTGAGACAGTGGGTCTCACAAGATAAAACTGAGGTAGTGAGCTCCGTTTGGATTCACAATAACATCTAATTTACTTTCTGATGCGGAGGATCTACCTTAGTGCAACCACAAAGCATGCTATAAGTTAGAACAACAAAAGAAGCTTTGATACTAGTTTGTTAGGGAAAATGCTCTCAGATCGAATCCCGGTTGAATTTAATAGTCCAAAAATTAGTAAGAAAAAGCAGAGAAATGCAAAATAAAATGGGACAAGACATGATATTTACGTGGCTTAGTCAATGTGATCTATGTCCATGGTCGGAGGGTGAGCCAAATTCACTGATATATGGAAAACGTATAATAATTACAGGAACCTGGCATAAGAAGCCTTTTAATCAGAAAATTCCCAAAAGGAATTCAAAAAAAAAGAAGGAAGGGTGCTGTGAGAGATGGTTTTGAAAGAAGGAAATGATGCAGAGAGAGCTTCTGCAAACTTCTCTATTTATAGGGAAGATTCCAAGCATTCGTCCAAAGTTTCTGTTGATTTCGCCACAAATTTTCAGGAAATGCCAAACATGAATTTGGCTAGCCAAAAATTTTCAAATCGTGCAGACAATTTTTGCTACAAGTCAAATGTGTGAGCACACATTTGTTGATTGAGAAAATGTGAAACAATTAATTTGGAGGAGGTCAACATCATTTACTTACCAAAACATTGAGTTGGATGCTTTTGAGGGATCAAGGCACCCAACTTTTCAACAATTTGTATGGATGGCGATGAGCTTGTTCGACCTTGCCTGATTTATTATTTAAAATAGAAATTCAAAAAACAACATTGATTTGTCCCTCTCGATTGGGCATGGGTTGGGCTTGGTTAACTTGGACCTGGCCCATTTACTTCCTATTTAGCTTGTCGTTTTGTCACTCTTGATTAGGTTACAGGTCGGGCTCGGTCAACCTGGGCCTAGCCTGAGCCAAATTGTCATGCCTGTTTATATAACGATTTAATAAAACTCCTAAACTCAAACTTAAACAATTGAATGACACAAATAAATTATTTATTATATTTTTTAATTATTATTTTAACTCGTTCATATCAAATTTAAAAATTAAGCTAAGTTATTATATTAGTAACATTTAATTAATTTATATTTGATACTTATATTTCGTGCATTTTATTATTTTTTCCGCATTTTAAAAGAAGCTAAAAAGGAGGGGTTTTTTTTTGAATATTTTAAATATTAAGGGATTTTTCAAAATTTCTTAAACGAAACAAAACATCTATGTCTTTTATTTTTTATAGCTCTTTAGTCTTTAACCATCGCTAACGACATCGTTCTTCCAAAACGACGTTATTGCAACCAGTCCAGAAACGTTTACGACCTTGGAAGTGTGTGCTCGCAGTCAAAGAGCAGAAAGCTAGCCGAGAGACGCCATCCATGAAAGCAGACGCTACAATACTAGCAGCACTTCTCTAGAACCCTTGCTTAAACCGTAATTTGCTTTCTCGAATTTCAATTTTCTCGCGCTTGTTTCTTCATGGCAAGTAGAACTTTGACTTTTCTTCTAACCTCACTCTCCACCCCCCAATTCTCCGGCGAGACGCCTCAGTGTTCGTTTTTGCTTTCCACGAGCTCATTCCGCGGAGTAAAGCTGGTGACTAGACCTTCATGTTCAAGCAGTTTCGCCCTCAAGTGCCACCGCTCTGTGCTCAGTACCGTATTGTCTACTCTTCCAACTAAGTGGGTTTTGGTTCACTTTTAATCTTCGATTTGTCTGGTTTTTCAGAGTCTTGACATGGGATTGCCATTGTTTTTGCTATGCTACTGCAGGAAATTTACGTCGGAGAAGATCCCAAAGTGCGTTAGTCGGTATCGCTTTTTCTTTGCGATATTCATATTAGTTCCTTCAAATTTGAAATGCATTTTCATTTTTTCTGGTGTCGATTTGTTATGATTGATTAGATGGTCGGCGAGGGCAATAAGGTCGTTTGGATTGGCAGAATTGGAAGCGAGGAAAATCAAGTATCCCAATACTGGAACTGAAGCTCTTTTGATGGGGATTTTGATTGAGGGTATGCGAATTTTTTCCTATATTCTGCGCCTACAGTTCTTTTAACTGTTCATTTGTGCGTTTCTGTAAAATGTTGACCTTCAATTTAGCTCTTGGGCTAGATGTTCTCTTCATGTAGCTCTTGAAAATGCTTACTTGCTTGAATATTTGGACTTCTCTTGTGTTGTATGTATCTCTGAATAGGAACAAAGTTAATGTAAATGGAATCCCCTTATATTTGTGGAGTTGGGATTTTCTTAATTCTGAATGTATTAAAGATCACTCATATGTGCTTAGGAACTGAGCATATAGCTATAATGTTTCCGTTATCTGTTTGGGCTTCTCCGAGCTTGGTTGTGGTCATTTGCAGGAGCAAGTCCAGCTGCAAAGTTCTTGAGGGCCAATGGGATAACTTTGAATAAGGTTAGAGAAGAGATTTTGAATCTACTTGGGAGATCTGACTTGTACTATTTCAGCCCGGAGCATCCCCCATTGACAGAACAGGCTCAAAAAGCTCTTGATTGGGCTGTTGAAGAGAAACTAAAGTCAGGTAATTACATCCTATTTTGGCTTAGACAGCTTAATTTGATGAAATTTTGGCATTTTTGGTCAAGATTATGCACTCTTATTGAGATTAATATCTGATTAGTTGAAAAGGTTCCCTGTAAATACATCACAAGTAGCATAAAAGTGTTTTTTCTTTTCGAAAGTCGAAATGAATATAAATTGGATATAAACTGGAAGGGCATAAAAGTAATATTATAATGAATGTGAAGCATGTTGTATAGTACAATCCTAGTAGCACAGCTCGATTGAGTTTTCATCCACTGCTGGACAGTTAGTTGATCAGCTATCTTACAATAGACAGGTTCTGCATATTTCGGTTTTCTAATATCTGTAACCTTGTTAAGATATGTCAAGGCTAATTCTGGAGATATACATAAAAGGAGAAGAATGTTTCTGATTGGGATAGTAGGAAGGTTGCGTACAATTCTTCGTTGATTTGGTTGAGTCATGTTGCCATTACTAATTAGGATTGTAAGCAACCAGCCTCGTGTTAATTGTAAGATATAGGGGAAAATTGTTAGTGAGAACTTGCTTCATGGGTACATGAGCTCAGCTATGAATGCTTGCAGATGAATTCTATTATATTAATGAATGGATGAGACCCCTCAAAATGTAATGTCAAGATTCATTTTTTGTGGATTACTTTATATGTCTAATGCATTACCCTCAATGTCATAGTTGATTTTTGTACTAATTGCAGGTGATAGTGGGGAAATAACCACAACTCATGTACTCTTGGGAATTTGGTCACAAGTAGAATCTGCTGGTCACAAAATCTTAGGAACTCTAGGTTTTAACGACGAGAAAGCCAAAGAACTTGCTAAATCTGTAAGTTTTTAACACCATGGATTGCTCATCGCAGTTTGCATGGTGTTGCAACTTATGTCCATTGATGTTCTTCTTCATCAATGCAGATAAATGGAGATAAAGTCTTAAGCTCTCGTTAGGAAAGCTCAGCGTCCCAGGGACCTCTACTCGGCTTCCTGTATTTAGACGGTTGATTCTTGAAGCGATTAACGAAGGTCTTCCATTAATTGTAATTTGTTTTCAAATCTTAAATCCAAAATTCCTTCTTGGCACAGCTGGAAATGCTGAAACTTACTTCTTTATGTACAAGAAATTTTGCAGAACTTTATTTGTTTGTCCGATATCTGTTTGCCGATGCGTTTGGTCACCGATCTGTACTGGTTCCTTTTATCAAAATCTTGTTTCCAACGGATGAAAATCTGATTTGCTTCTGCATAAGCATTCCCAAACTTGTGTACTACTGTGCTTCATATTGTATCAAGTCCAGTTCCGCAATTGCTTGGAAGTCTTGTACTGGGCAGGTGTCACCACCCACATAAGATAGGCAATAAAAAAGTCCTGGCTTATAAGGCGCACTTCACTAAGTCAGGATCCTTCCTATTGTCTATCCGATGGGGCCATGACACTTTTCCTCACCTAATCCTGTGGTGCCCTCGTCATAAGTGGGGCCTTTTACCTTTACTACTTGTCACGTGTCTATTATCCTTCTCCCAAAATATGCACCTAGTAGGATGTGCAACGTCCACACTTATAAGTTAGGACCTTTTTTGTTGTCTATTTGATGTGGGACGTGACATTCTCTCTCACTTAATTCTGTGACGCCTTCGTCACAGGTGGAACGCTTATGAGCTAGGATCCTTCCCGTTGCTTATTCGATGTGGAACGTGACAACAAGCATGGTAATGCGAATGCCTTAGGTATCAACCTGATTTGAAGAAGTTTTTCATGTCGAATCGAGTTGGCGGATTCGTATTGTCATGACCATTGTTATGAATACTGGTTTGTACTGGTCGGTACGTACCGTATCAGATCAAAATCGGTACGAAATTATAAATTATGGTACCTGATTTAAATACCGATCGGTACCGGCTGATACTGGTGATATTCAAAATATCGGTCAAATACCAGCCAGTATTGAAAATTTTAAAAAATTGGGAGATTTTTTTTGCAAAAATTTAAATTTTTTTAAAAATATCCTTCCCTCCCTCCTACCTCTCTTCCCCCCTTTTTTTCAAAGTTTTTTTAAATAGTTATTTTATTTATTTCAACTTTTATAATTATTGTGAATTTTTAATTTTAGTTTTTAAAATAATAATAAACATTTTTATTACTAATAATAATTATAAATTAAATAAAACTTAAAAAAATTATTTTTAATATTTTATATAATATTTATTAATTAATAAAAATATCTTATTTTTAAAGTAAATAATTTAAAAATTATTATTTATAAACTAATATTTATTTTATATATTTTAAATTATTAAATCAAAATTTGTTTGAAATATATATATTTTAAACATATATTTTAAATTTAATTATATTTATTAATAATTATTAAATTAATTTTATAAATTAAATTAAAATTAAAATTATTATTTATTATTATGTTTTTTAGAGATATAGTATAACTGTATAATATGATAATGAATTATTTTGTAATTTTTTAAAAAAATAGGGACTATTTCATAAATTTAAAAAATTTCCTAAAACGGTACTCAATATTAACCGGTATCGGTACAATACTGTACGATAACTCAATCCAGTACGGTATTCGTAAATATAAATGGTGTTTATGTAAATGGCAAGGTAGTTAAAACATGTAGTAGCCAAGATGATTCGTTGGACTAGTTAAGATAAGAAATTTAAACTTTAAAAAATTTAGACAGTTGTTAAATTGTATAAAGATTAAATAAAATTAAAAATTTTGAAATATAATTAAAAGAGATTATCTTTACTTATCTAATGATTTGAAGTTTAATTAAAAGATAAATTATTAAATGAAATATTTTATTTATTTTAGTTTATAAGAATTTATTAATTTACGAAAATTAACTTATTAATTAATCAAATGATTAATTTTTAATAAAAAAGTTATTAAAATAAATCATATTGAAAATTTAAAAATCAAATCGAAATTTTAGACAATTAAAAAATTTTCAGATTAAATTATTCAAGTTAATTGAATCTTTTAATTATTGGTTTTAATTTCTATGTTATATACATAATTTGAAAATTTCATTTTATAATTCAATATTAAAAAATAGTATTCATATTTTATTAATAAATAAACACTACTTTTATTATTGTTTTAGGCAATGTTTTTAAAACCGAACCGAAAGTTAAATCAGCAAAATAAAAGATTTAAGATTTAAAAGGTTCAACTAGTATTAGATCGATTTAACATTAAATAAAATTGAATAATTAAAAAATAATTGAAAATGATTATACTTATTAAAATATTTAAAATTTAATTGAAAATAAGTCTTAAATAAAAATTAAATAGTTTATTTTAATTTATAAAATTAATTAATTATCAAAAATTAACCATCAATTTTTAATAATAAAAATCATTAAACTAAATAAAACCAAAAAATTAAAAATCAAACCGAAAATTGACTAATTTTGACCGTTTAACATTAGTTTTAGGCAAAGCACTTGTTTACACAATTTTTGATTATGAGGTTCATATATGCGTCTAACAAAGGACAAGGATTTTTTTTTTCAAGTATTCAATTATAAGAATTTTTTTAACCCGGTGAATTATTTATAATTTTTGATTTTTGATTATTTTCATAGTCAATGAATTAATATGAGTTAAATAATAAAATTTTATATGAAGTATAATGATTATTAATTTTATTGCATTTTATGTTTTATAATAACTGGACATACAAACAACTAAAAAAGAGATTAAACACGTAATGTGTAGGGATGTTAATTTTAGCCCAAGTTGATCAGGTTATAGGTAAGTCACAGGCCAAAATAGTTTGGCCCGAGCCATAACCTGATTGAAATTAAAAAAATGACGTCGTTTTGTAAATTTTTTTTAAGAAAAGAAGGATAGGCCGGGTCGGTATAGCCTACCTGTGGCCCATTAGATCATGAGTCGGCCCGAGAGCTATTCAAGCAAGGGTCGGGTCGGTTCGGACTAGGCCAGAAGTAGTCTGGGCTCGGCTCGACTTGACCCATTGACATTCCTAATAATATGTAAATATTATGGGTAAACTAATTAAATAATTAAATGTTGATTATAGATAATTCAATTTAGTTATTAAATTTTATTTAAATTTAATTTAAATTAATAATATAAAATATGATATTTTATGAGTTGAAATATAATGTTTATTTTGGGTGTATCTGATTTTTATTTTTTATTTTTATTTAAATTTAAATTAAAAAAAATGATAAAGAGAAGAAATTTAATTTTAAGTTTGAGAAGCTTTTCCATTTTCAGTTTTCAACAGTCAATTCGGTGCGTTACCACCGTCGCCCTCCCGCCAAAGGGTTTAAGCCTTCTAGTGCTTACTGCTGAGTCTCCCGTTTCTTCCTCCGTGGAGCCCTAGAACTCGCAAAGTCACCGCCGCAACAATGAGCTTCGCGGCTTGTAAGATGATGCACTGCCCCACCGGCATCCAGAACTGTGCCTCCGGCTACATCACTCATTCTCGGGTCGACTTTGTCCCTCAGATTCCTCCTCTGCAGTCCGACGATCTAGACTCTGAGTGGCCCTCAGGCTGCGGGATTGGGCCCGTTCCGAACCTCATTGTCACCGCCGGCAACGTCCTCGAGCTGTACGTGGTTAGGGTTCAAGAAGAAAGCGCTAGGGAGTCCCGAAATTTGCCCGAACCGAAGCGCGGTGGAGTAATGGACAGTGTTTCTGGAGCTTCTCTTGAGCTCGTTTGCCATTACAGGTTTTGAATTAAGCGTTTATGCGTATTGGATAGCTTAGTTGCTCCTTTTTTTTTCTTCCGAATTCTAATATTGTTTTAATAGGTTGCATGGTAATGTTGAGTCAATGGCGGTGCTGTCTAGTGAAGGTGGTAATGGTTCCAGGAGACGAGACTCTATTGTGTTAACATTTAAAGATGCTAAGATTACGGTTCTTGAGTTTGATGATTCAATTCATGGACTTCGTACAAGGTACAGTTCATGAAGAACTTTCTCTATCATGTTTTGTGCTATTGCTAAAATCGTAGATATGGCTAATACAGTGGTGGAATTTAGGGTGTAACTAAATAATGGTTTGCTTCTTGATGTAATTGAGGGTTTTGTACTTATCTGTATGAGTTGTTTTCTTTTCCTTCAGTTCTATGCACTGTTTTGAGGGTCCGGAGTGGTTGCATATGAAAAGAGGTAGAGAATTCTTTTCAAGAGGGCCGTTGGTTAAGGTTGATCCTCAAGGCAGATGTGGTGGTGTTCTTATTTACGATTTGCAGATGATAATACTTAAGGCTGCTCAGGTTTTTGTTGACTTCTAATCTAGTTAAGCATTAATCCTGTCTGAATTTTAGGTGCTGTGGATATACTACAATGGTCCATTCACTCTCTCTACTGTTGTTGAAATTTGAATTCCTAGGCTGGTTCTGGGTTGGTGGGAGATGATGAAGCTATTGGTTCTGGAGGTGCTATATCTGCTCGTATCAAATCTTCTAGCATAATCAATCTCAGAGATTTGGAAGTCAAGCACATAAAAGATTTTGTATTCATACACGGTGAGTTTGACAAACTAGATTGACTATTGTTTTTGTGCTATATTGGTTCTAAGAACTAGATGGATGAATGAAAATGCTTTATGAGAAACTAGGTATCTTGCAAGTTGGAGTAGAAAGCAGGTGCATAGGAAAATCTTGAAAATGCCAAAATCAGTGGAGAATACTAGAAACTTGTCCTTTTTGAGTTCAAATTTTGTTAAGGACATGTTAAGTTGTTTTTGAACATAGGCTATTAGAAGCGATTGACTGCAAAAAGACTGAAAATTCATGAACTTGAATGCATAGTTTTCATGGTTTTTTGATTGAATTATATGTTGCACCTTTATGTGGTTGTAGAATTATCAGGCATACTTCATGGTACGTATTATCGAACACTATATGGTACATATTAGTTAGATCTAAAGTGCTGATGCTTAGAGATGTCAATGGGTAGGGCTCGAGCCTGGGTTGAAAATTTTTTCCTAGCCCAAGTTTGGCCAGAAGTCGATTGGGCCCAAAACATTTGGTCCAAACCTGAGCCTAGTCGGGCTTTAATAGTTCCAAAAATAACTATTCATCAATATACAAAACAATGTCATTTTATATGTGAAAGAAGTTTAGGCTTTGGGTTGGGCTCAGGGTTCTCGAAGCTCTAAAAAAAGCCCAAGCCCAAGTTTGAGCTCAGTTCGAAACCTAAAAAAGATCCAATCTTGGCAGCCCGAGTTGACTGGCTTTGGGCTAGGCTAGGCTCGCGCCCTTTTGCCATCCCTACACATTATAAAAGTTTTGTACTTATTCTAGTTTTGTAGAATTCAAATTTCTGTTTAAGCATAAATATGGCAGGCACCATTGATCAGCACCCTCATAAGACATGTTGTTAAACATTTTATTGGGCATAACAATCCTCTAGTGGATGGTTAAGTACAGTGACTATACACACAACTTTTTTCATATTGAATTTTCATGCTTTAGTTTTTATTGTCTCATTTGCATTTGCTTCATTAGTTTGATTTGCTTTGTCATGTAGATTATATTGAGCCTGTGGTGGTTATCCTTCATGAACGGGAGCTTACATGGGCTGGTCGTATCTCATGGAAACATCATACTTGCATGATTTCTGCATTTAGCATCAGCACAACATTGAAGCAACCTACGCTCATATGGTCAGTTACGGTATGTTATGAAATTAAGCAAATGGGGTTAATGTGCTCACTTATATTTAGTTTGCGTGAACTTTAGTTTTTGTATTTGTGTAAACTTCACATATTAGCTTCTCATACCCCCCTCATTTGGAAACCTGTTGATATTTTCATGTGTACATTTATGTCATGCTTACGTTAGCTTGTTCGATATCTTGTCAGAATCTCCCACATGATGCTTACAAGCTGCTTGCAGTGCCGTCACCAATTGGTGGTGTTCTCGTAATTAGTGCAAACACCATCCACTATCACAGTGAGGTTGGCTTTTGCATATGCATATTAACAGTTGCACCGTTCTTGTTGATGGTAAATGATGCAATGTTTATTTCACCTTATATGATTGAATGTCTACTCTTGTTGTGCAGTCAACATCTTGTGCATTGGCTTTGAACAATTTTGCTGTTTCTATTGACAGCAGGTCTTCACTCTATTGCTCTCTCTCAAATTGGCACAATCTCTGATTTTTTGCTTATATTTCCTTGCATTGTTGGTTGGTAATGTATGGGCCTCATAATGAATTTTCTGAGTTCATTACGGAGTACCAGAACTTGACTTTTCCTAACAGCCAAATGTTTTGGTAGAGGATTGTTATTCATCAAGTTTGGACTCTTTTTTCTTTATCCAGTTTTGGTTAACCTCATTATTGATGCTTTCCTCTTTTGCTTTCAGTCAAGAGCTGCCAAGAGCAAGTTTTACTGTGGAACTTGATGCCGCCAATGCAAGTTGGTTATTAAATGATGTGGCTTTGCTATCAACTAAAACTGGGGAACTCCTTTTATTGACCCTTGTTTATGATGGAAGGTAGCAGGTTATAACTTTCAATCATTAATTCAATAGATTCTTTGACTTTAATCTTTTATTATAGAGTTTTCTTTTTCCAAGTTGGTATGTTGTCAACCATCACTGATATATGATATCTTTAACAAGCTATTGCTTTAGATGACAGGATATGCTGATGATGACTTCCGATTTTGAGTTTTAGATGCACAAGAATATGTACATGGTCATTTAACTTTCTGTGTTTATTCAATAATATACAAATTATGTTGGAATTTTAGAAACACAGGGAAGTCTTTATCCGCGTTAAAAAAGTCATGTTATTATGATATGGATGCATTGTGGGAAGAACCTATGAGGCAGATAACAACTACTTGCAAAACGGAGTGTTTTATTAGGATTCTATTAGAGGAGTGTTTTATTAGGAGTCTATTAGAGGAGTATTTTAATTTTAGTAGGAGTCTATTATTTCTACACTAGTTTCTGTTATAGTTATGTTAATAAAAATGACTTGAATTGGAGTCTTTCTAAGAGTCCTAAAACATCTTGAATAGGAGTCTTTTTAGGAGTCCTAGTTTAGGTGGAACTTTTATGTTTCTTTGCCTATATAAGGCTATTACGTTATGCAATAAAGTAAGCAACAAGCTTTCATAAAAATTAGCTTAGAAGTAGAATAATTTAGTCCAATCTAGGTAGACCTTGTCATTGACAAGTGCTGCCTGTTTTCATCAGCAAAAATAGGTTCTGCAAGGAAGGGGTCTAACATAAATAATGGAAAAGAGGTTAACTTTCTTGAGAATCGTCCTTGGACTCGATCCCAGGCACGGGCACATAACAATTTGGTAACAGAGCAGGAGTTCATGGGCGAAACAAGCTATTTAGTTGTAGAGGAATCTTCAGTAGATTGGCAGATGGATCAGAGGATACGGGCATTAGAGATGGGGTAGCAAGAATTGAAGGCTCAATATGCAGAGATTATCCACATGCTTGCAAGTTTGGAAGGTGCAAAATCGAGCAAGTGTTAGGCATCATCACCATCACCACCGCCACGGGAGGAGAGGACCGATGGGGGCAGCAGGGCAAGAATGGTGCCTAAATATACTAAGATGGAATTTCTAACCTACGATATCCATTGGTTTGGCTTCACAAGTGTGAGCAGTTTTTCCTAAGCCAACAAACAATGGAGGAGGAGAAAGTAAGATTGGTTGCCTTCATTAATGGGGGAGGCCCAAGTATAGTTCTTTCAACTTGAATAAGAAGAACCAAGGATGCATTGGTACTCTTTCAAATGCCATTGTAATATGAGATTCAACCCTCACCTTAGTAACAACCCTGTAGGAGAATGTGAACCTCAAACAGACAGGGAGCGTAGAAGAATATCAACGCCCATTCCAAACACTGCTAGCTCGAACCATAGGGCTTCCACGAGACCTACAAGTAAATCTATTCACGACTAGGTTTGTAGAAGGGCTGCGAATCGAGGTGGAGATGTAATATCCTGTTAATCTTGGAGTTGCAATGAACTTAGCTAGAGCATGTGAAAGAAAATTGCAATATATGCTGATGCAATACACCCAAGGGATAAGAGGCAGCCGAAACACTATCCTATGGCTATCTTCGCAACTGGACAGTAGTAATAATAGCACCAGCGCTAGTGCAAACACACCTTTAGGAAGTAAGGTAAACTAGGGGGCTAAAACAACAACCTCCAGTATAGCAAGTACTCCGCCCCCGATGGGAAGGCACTTAACCATAGCGAAAATGACTTAAAGAAGATAGAAGGGGTTGTGCTACAATTGTGACGATACTTATTCGGTGGGGCACAAATGTAAGGGACTATTTTGGATTGAGGTGGCAAATTCTGAGGAAGAAGGAGAGGAACCAGTGGAGAGAGAACCTGAGATATCTTTGCATACCATCACTGGCATAACTTGAGTTCAAGCTTGAGGGCAAGCTCGATGTCGAAGAGGGGAGTGATGATATGGATGCATTGTGGGAAAAACCTACGAGGCATATAAGAACTACTTGCAAGGAGGAGTGTTTTGTTAGGATTCTATTAGAGGAGTGTCTTATTAGGAGTCTATTAGAGGGATATTTTAATTTTAGTGGGAGTATATTAGTTCTGCACTAGTTTCTGTTATGGTTATGTTAATAAAAACAGCTTGAATAGGAGTCTTTCTAAGAGTCCTAAAACAGCTTGAATAGGAGTCTTTCTAGAAGTCCTAATTTAGGTGGAACTTTTATGTTTCTTTGCTTATATAAGGCTATTACGTTATGCAATAAAGTAAGCAACAAGTTATCATAACTTAGTCCAATCTAGGCAGACTTTGTCCTTGAGAAGTGCTGCTCGTTTTCATCAGCAAAAATAGGTTCTGCAAGGAAGGGATCCAACGTAAATAATGGAAAAGAGGCTAACTTTCTTGAGAATCGTCCTTGGACTCGATCCCAAGCGCGAACAAATAACATATTATTCTTCTTTTCTTGTTCATGCTTTGCAAGTTTGCAGTAAAATCTACTTAGGCTTTGTTTCTCTTTCGAAGCATTTAATGTATTGTACGTTTATGTGTTAGTGATTGGAGCAATGTGCATGTTGTTGGGCCTGTATGTCTACATAGCCAGCATTGTAAATACCTTGGGTTCCAATTAAAATTAAAATGACAAAACTAATCAAATTGCTTGATTATGTTTTCTGAGATTGTATTGTGGCTTGTTCATTTTATGAATCTATGAATGTTTCATTCTACAAGTGATTTAGTGCGTCTCTGATAAGCTCTGTATTCATATCTCTTTATATTGAAGGGTTGTGCAGAGACTTGATCTTTCCAAGTCTAAAGCTTCAGTTCTGTCTTCGGTTAGTTAATTTGTTGTATTCTCTTTGTTAGGTTACTTTGTTTCTTTCTACGTTAATGTTTCCTTGTTAATCTGTGTATGGGAACACCTGATTATGCTAACAGGGCATCACAACGATTGGGAAGTCATTATTTTTTCTGGCCAGTCGTTTGGGTGATAGTTTGCTTGTGCAGTTTACTTGTGGGATGGAATCTACACTGTCATCATCTGGTTTGAAGGAAGAGGTAATTTTTGCTAGTTAATATCCTAAGTTTTGCTTAGTGCTACTTCAACCACCATATTTTCATTCATTTACTTGATCTTGTCATCTAGGACTATCCAAAATATATGAACTTAATTGTTTCAAGAATATTCTTGAAATTTACCCACTAAAAAGTTCACAAGTGTTTCTTCCGCCTCTTGAAGATTTCTCTGCTCTTTGCATTACGTGCAGGTTGGAGATATTGAAGGTGATATTCCTTCAGCAAAGCGATTGAGGAGGTCATCTTCTGATGCTTTGCAAGATATTGCTAGTGGGGAGGAGCTTTCTCTATATGGATCAGCTCCAAATAATGCAGAATCAGCACAGGTTGCCTGATTTTATTCTTTTTGTTTATGCTTTTTTTTTCTCTGTGCTTAGGAAGGAACAGTGAATACTGCATCTTAGTTAAGAAGCCAATGAAAGTAAAACCTAGTAATATAAAATTGAGAGAACATATATTAACTAGTACCTTATTCTTAAATGTCATAGATGAACTCTTAAAATAATGAGTTCTAGTGAATGGTTAGGGTGAAGGTATGTCTCAAATTGAGGGAGTTTAGGGAAATACACTGATTAACCTCTCGCTTTATTCAGGAATTACATGATCTTATTTCTTTAATTAGCAAGAACATATATAGGCATTCTATCTAAGATAATAGCCTCAAGATTCCACTTTGGTGGCAGATTTATCAAATTATGTTGCATTTTCTGATTTTCTGTTATTGCCTTGACTTTTTTTCTACTTGCCTAATTATTATTGCTTTTTGCTTCTTCTTATGTTTTATTTTCACCGATGCAGAAAACTTTCTCATTTGCAGTGCGGGATTCATTGATCAATGTTGGTCCTTTGAAGGACTTTGCTTATGGCTTGAGAATAAATGCTGACGCTAGTGCAACTGGTATTGCCAAGCAAAGCAACTATGATATGGTTAGTTTTACATGGTAAAAGTGTTACTTGAGGCCCAAAAAGATGTCAAGAAAAGCAAAGAAATTGTGTTTTGTCCAACTCAAAAGCCAGAGCTTTGTGGGCGTTACCACACCTTTATTATTGCTTGTTCAGCTTTTGTTTCTGATATTTTGTATTCTTATCATCCACACAAATTGTACCACATAATCTAAAATGGAAACAAGAGCTATTTCTTTTGAGGTATGCAATCAAATACTTCTTCATTCACTTTTTAATGGTACCCTTTTAAGGTATGCTGCTCTGGTCATGGAAAAAATGGTGCTCTTTGTGTTCTTAGACAATCAATTCGCCCAGAGATGATAACTGAGGTCTGTCGTTAATGTACCTTCTTTCTTTCTTACTGCCTTCCATTTTCTATTTGTTATGTGTACACGAATTCAATAATGCTACTGCTATTTGTAGGACTATAAGGTGAAGTTCTATACGGATATGATTGTCTTTTGGTAACATGTTAGTCAGTGTTTTGATAGGTTTAATCATATAATTGGTATGCTAAGTTGTTATAAGGTCTCACTGATTCAACATTTTCAACAGTAGACATAGTGGTGGCATTGGGATTCGAAGTGTCTGTCTTTAAAAGCTGCTTCAAATGTCAGACTTTGCCTAACTCATTACAACTCTATGTGTGCCTGTTGGTTTTAGAAGTGTCAAAATAAAAAGTTAGGTTTTTGATGCACTCCTGGAACTTATCACAAGATGTTAGCTTTTAACGATATCCACAAACTATATATTGCTGCCTCTATCAAATGTTCACATTTCTTGTGAAATACTTCTGTGCAGGTTGAGCTTCCTGGTTGTAAAGGTATCTGGACTGTGTACCACAAGAATGCACGTGGCCAGGTTGCCGATTCATCTAAAATAGCTGCCAGTGATGATGAATACCATGCATATTTAATCATAAGCATGGAAGCTCGTACAATGGTAACCTCCTATTGCTTCTGATGGCAAAGTTACGTAGGAATTAGTGGGCTATCTCTTCTTGATGTGATACCAGTCATATATGGCTATCTCTTCTTGATGTGATACCAATCATATATGATAGCAATCTCTTATGTGCAAGTCAACCCACCTCTCCTAGGTATTTTTTCTCCACCCCACCTAAAAAGTACGTATGTTGCAGTTTGAAGAATTGATTTTTTTTTTCCTTCTCGTCCGTAGTTGAATTTGATCACTAATTTGTCCATTGCATCATAAGCCTGCCTTGTGATCACTCCATTCCTTAAACACCCTTATCGTCTTAGGTACAGTTCCTACTCCTATCTTCCCGCAGTGCACTCATTTCTTGTAATCATAAACTATCTTGACACTTCAATAGAGAGAAAGCCTTCCTTATTTTGATGGCTTGTGATTAAGCATTGTGTAATTCATATCTTATTGGGCTACTTATGGTTTTGCTGAGGATTAGGTACTCGAAACTGGTGAGCTTTTGACAGAAGTCACAGAAAGTGTGGACTATTTTGTACAAGGAAGAACAATTGCTGCTGGGAACTTGTTTGGAAGGTTAAACAACAGTCTCATCTTAGCTACCAAGTTTATTTACACTGTTTCTGTTTACTCCCTTCCCCCATCAGCTGTTGTTTCTCTTCATCTCATTTTGAGCTCTTCTACTGCTGTGGTAGGACTTATTGTCAGTGTTCTTAAACTATTGATTATCTTTTACTATAAAATTATTGGACTTTTCCTTCACTCTCACTGATGTAAAATATATTTTTCATGTTTTCTTCTTGCATCATTTTCTTGTTCTTCAGGCGTCGAGTGGTTCAAGTTTTTGAACATGGTGCTCGAATTCTTGATGGTTCTTTTATGACTCAAGATTTAAACTTTGGAGTTACTAACGCTGGATCTGGTCCTGGTCCTGAGAGTGTGAAAGTGATGGCTGTTTCTATTGCTGATCCATATGTATTAGTGAAAATGACAGATGGAAGTATTCGTCTTTTGGTTGGAGGTATGTGTTTGCATTGATCATTTTTTATGTGTGTAATCTTGCATTCTGATCCTCTTCTCTTAGATTGTAAGTTAACTTTGGAGAGATAATGTGGTCCCATAATAACTTGGAGAGATAAAGTGGTGCCATAAACTTAATAGCATACATGTTATTTCTATTGCCGCCTATTTGTTGATAAGAAGGAGCTACTTGCCATGAATCTGTAGCATTGAAGATTCCAAGAGCTTAGTTGATTGTGACTTTCTACTGTTGCTTGTGTCATTGTGCTCGTCGACTAGCTCATTTTTGCTCTGTGCACATGTCGCCAATTGATTATGGTTCTATATTTTTGTGTTAATTCTTGTTTTCTTTTTGCTCTTGCTTCTCATCTAAGATTTTTAACTTTTAACATCTTTCGTGATGAGTACCAGATCCTTCAACTTGTACTGTTTCCATAAACACTCCATCTGCCTTTGAAAGCTCAAAGAAATTGGTGTCTGCTTGTACACTGTATCATGATAAAGGACCAGAACCATGGCTTCGAAAGACAAGTACAGATGCTTGGCTTTCCACGGGCGTCAGTGAGACCATTGATGGTGCTGATGGTGGACAGCACGAACAGGGTGATATATATTGTGTTGTTTGTTATGAAAGTGGTGCCCTTGAAATTTTTGATGTGCCCAATTTCGGTTCTGTTTTCTTTGTGGATAAATTTATCTCTGGAAAGAGCCATCTACTTGATACCTTCCTACAGGAATCAACCAGTGATTCTCAGAAGGTGTTGAACAAAAGTTCTGAAGAAGTGGCTGGCCTTGGTAGGAAAGATTGTCTTCAAAATCTGAAGGTTGTTGAATTGGCTATGCAGAGATGGGCCGGACATCATAGTCGCCCTTTTCTTTTTGGAATTCTGACTGATGGGACAATCCTTTGTTACCATGCTTACTTGTTTGAAAGTACAGATAATACATCTAAAGTAGGTGATGTTGGTTCTGGATCGAATTCTATTGGAATAAGCAGCATTAGTGCTTCAAGGCTTAGGAATTTGCGATTTGTCCGTGTTCCCTTGGATAATTACATAAGAGAAGAATTCTCAAGTGAATCCACAAGCCAAAGGATTACCATTTTCAAGAATATCAGTGGTTATCAAGGGTTTTTCCTTTCTGGGTTAAGACCGGCTTGGTTTATGGTGTTTAGGGAGCGAATAAGAGTTCATCCACAGGTCAAAAGTTTTGCCTTTTGCTAGAAACTTTTTTTTAATTTCTATATACATTGACTTGTTGCATAAGCAAGTGCAGATATGGTTACAGAATTCCTTTTCTTTTTAACGAGTTAAAGTCTCATCTTGTGAAATTCTATTTTCCTGTTTTGAGCAGCTATGTGATGGATCTATTGTTGCATTCACTGTTCTTCACAATGTGAATTGTAATCATGGGCTTATCTGTGTTACCTTACAGGTTCTTATGAATGTTTTCTGCTTGGTCTTTTACATTTAATTATGTGCTTCGTCATTACAGCTTATCATCAACTAACAACCTTACAGGGAAATTTGAAGATTTGTCAACTGCCAACAGTGTCAAGCTACGATAACTATTGGCCAGTTCAGAAGGTGCTTTTTCCTTTCTTTTTCATCATTATTCATTTGCCAATGTTGTATACAGGTGACATTCATCAATGTGCTCACGAT
Source organism: Erythroxylum echinodendron (assembly GCA_027575705.1). Classification (NCBI taxonomy): domain Eukaryota; kingdom Viridiplantae; phylum Streptophyta; class Magnoliopsida; order Malpighiales; family Erythroxylaceae; genus Erythroxylum; species Erythroxylum echinodendron. Next base: position 28,643,190 of record JANZXR010000007.1, read on the forward strand.
AACTCCTACATTTGTTAGATTCCACTGAAAGGAACTCCACATCAAGTGACATATTTTGCAGAGAGAAATCTATATCCACTTATTGTTTCTGTTCCTGTGAGTCTCCTTTGCATTAGTTGTGCATTTACTTTTTGATATTCTTTGCAAGTACAAGCTTTTTTGTTTTGGTCTGTTCTTTGCAAATATAATCTAAGTGCAACTTATGAACTGCCACATTTATTATACCTTGTATGCCCTTAGGGGAGATGGTTTTTCAACTGATGGACCATTAAGTTGTTAGTATTGATGAATTCCAGTGGGGGGTGCTTAGTGCTCTTGTAATAGAGTTAGTCAAAGTTTAATTTGGATAAAGCATAATGGTTAACTAGTTTGGGTATTAGGTATCTGTCAAGGAACTCCAACTATTCTATTAGTGCAATGTTTTGATAAATTTGTTCTTACATCGAAAGGAGAAAAATTTCATCACCATATACTTCTTGATGATCTTAGCTCTGTGTACCTAGTATCATGTGAATATTTTACTAACTATATGTTTTATTCATGAGGTCACTTTTAAACATCTTCTTTAGGTTTACAAACCATTGAATCAAGTCTTGTCATCATTGGTTGATCAAGAAGTTGGCCATCAGATGGAGAATCCTAATCTAAGTTCTGATGAGATGCACCAAACTTACTGTGTTGAAGAGTTTGAGGTGCGGATCTTAGAGCCTGAAAAATCTGGTGGTCCTTGGCAAACTAAGGCTACAATCCCAATGCAAAGTTCTGAAAATGCCCTAACAGTGAGAATGGTTACACTCTTTGTAAGTATGCTTTTTTATTAATTCTTTTATCAAAAGTTTGTGCGAGTGAATGGTGTAAGTAATTGGCGGTAGTATATTGGCTCTGTTCCTTGTGATTTTCCTTGAGAATGGTTAGTGTTTAAGGAGACAGTCATATCTGTCCCATCTGCATATCATTTTTTATTTGCTTCTCTACTCATGTTATAAGAGACATATAGCTTCTGTAGACGTGTGAGGAAAAGGAAGAAACTGGAGAATTCCAGCATGAACACTGTTTGGTGGAGAGGGAATTTGGTCGTTTTTCGTAACTTTCCATTAGTGCCTGAAGTGTTGCATCTGTTTTGGTAACAATACGAGTTCATGTAAAATTTGGTCATCTACATTAGATATGCAACTTATCAAACTTAATATACAAAATACAGCTTTTTCCTGTGTCTCTAATTAATTGTTGGTGTTCCCTCAGACTCCAACTCTTGGTATTATGAAAGCAAATATCTATGTTATAGTACCTGGAGAAATTCTACTAGTTTGTTGCACTAACTCCTAGCAAATTTTCAAGTAAAACGATAGGCCCTCTTAATACAAGATATTAAAATTCTCATCTAGAGAGATTTTAACACCTCAAGATCTAAATAGATTTGGGGTGCTTAAAACATAAGAAAATTAGAAAACAAAAGGCTAAAAGCGTAATAGTTGCTGATCCTTCAAAGAATTTAAATCTTGTTGAATGAAAAACAAAACTATTACAAGGAAAGACGGTGTCTTATCACCAATAAAATAGTTACCAGTGACAGGCCCAAAACATATGAAGGCTAGGGTCCTTAGGGAGGAAAGGAAAGAGAAGATAGAAATGTGACGTACATGTGTGCTTTAACTTGTGTAGTACCTTTTTGCAGAATACAACTACAAAGGAGAATGAGACACTCATGGCAATTGGGACTGCTTATGTGCAAGGGGAGGATGTTGCAGCAAGAGGACGTGTTCTTCTCTTTTCTTTTGCAAAAAGTTCAGACAGTTCTCAGAATCTGGTGTGAACCAGTTCATCCTTAATATCCCTCTATTTTCTTTTACCCTTTGGTATCACAAACCCAGTACGCAAATAAGTTTAGCATTTTCTTACATTCTTCCCTCCAAATCTTGATACTACCAATATATTGATTTCAATTTCCTTCAGGTTTCAGAAGTATATTCGAAAGAACTAAAAGGTGCTATATCTGCATTGGCTGCACTACAAGGTCATCTGTTGATAGCTTCTGGTCCTAAAATTATTCTGCATAAATGGACTGGTACAGAATTGAATGGTGTTGCCTTTTTTGATGCTCCACCATTATATGTTGTGAGCTTGAATATTGTAAGTATGCCCAAGAAATCAAAATACTCTGGAAATTCCCTCTAGAATTTTGTAGATCCTGGAAATATGATTTATGTCAGCCTTCATATCATGTCCTCTGATTTTGATTGCTGCGCTTAACTTATCTTGTATGCTTATATTGTCTTTTCTCAAGAGTAGGGGAAGGGAGAAACGGAACTGAGAACGAGGTTAAAAGATGCAGTTCTAAAATTTGAAACAGAAACATCTGAAGTTCATGTCTATGGGTTACTGTTATCAATTAAATCTGCAGTGCCAAACTAGTGGAAATCTTTATCAAGGACAATGATGGATGCTAAATTGGTAATAACGTTTTTCTGGTGCATTCATGTTCTGATTTTCTTGCTCTTTTGATTTGTCATTGCAGGTCAAGAATTTTATCCTCTTGGGTGACATTCACAAAAGTATATATTTTCTCAGTTGGAAGGAGCAGGGAGCTCAACTTAGCTTATTAGCCAAGGATTTTAGCTCTCTTGATTGTTTTGCAACTGAGTTTTTGATCGATGGAAGCACACTGAGCCTTGTAGTTTCTGATGAACAGAAGAACATACAGGTTAGCATATCTATAACTTGACAAAGTGCCGTTCAGTGGCCAACACTTATAGTTGAATCCATGAAAAGGAAATTTGAGTTGGAACAATATTCAACCCTTGAATTGGTGATTTTTTTTTCAATTCAACAAGTTGGTTCTGCTCATTGCTAAATAGTTTGTAAATGTCAAAGCAGATATTCTATTATGCCCCAAAGATGTCTGAGAGTTGGAAAGGACAAAAGCTGCTTTCAAGGGCTGAATTTCATGCTGGTGCCCATGTGACCAAGTTTATGCGGTTGCAAATGCTTCCTACTTCTGACCGCGGTGGTGCTGCTCCAGGCTCTGATAAGACCAATCGGTTTGCTTTACTATTTGGTACCCTTGATGGTAGCATTGGCTGTATTGCACCTCTCGATGAGCTTACATTCCGTAGATTGCAAGCACTACAAAAGAAACTTGTTGATGCTGTTCCTCATGTAGCTGGCTTAAACCCAAGGTCATTTCGGCAGTTTCGCGCTTGTGGAAAGGCCCACCGACCTGGCCCTGAAACCATAGTTGATTGTGAACTACTTTCCCAGTAAGTCTTCTTTCCATGAGTTATGGCTGCATTGGCTTCTTGTACAATCTCTCAGGTTGATCATCAAGGTCATGTGAGAAAGGGTCGATTAAATTCAACTATTTTGTTTACCTATATGTCATCACGGTGTTGTGAAGCCATGCTAAATTCCATCTCGTTATTAATTACATTTTTTTTGTTGCCCTCTTCCCAATATATACTTGGGTTTGTCTTCGAGAATGTGTAGCATGAATTCCATTTGATCCTTTTAGAAGAAGACACTATCTTTGCTGATTTGATGTGTGTGCTTCTATTTTACAGCTATGAGATGCTTCCATTGGAAGAACAGCTTGAAATTGCTCAACAGATTTCAACAACCCGGGCACAAATTTTATCAAATTTGAATGACCTTTCTCACGGAACAAGTTTCTTGTGATTAAGCTGACCGGAACTCGAGATAGCTGAAGTATTAAAGTCTAATGATCATTACGAGGCAAGAGGCAATCATTCCTGCTTGCGAAATAGAGGTGTGCTCTTCAAACTTCAGATGAACTGTTTACCCAAAATAAGCAGTTCGTAGTTGCCAGCAGTTACCCCCTTCAACTCCTTTTGTATAGTTCATTCTGCAACTAAAGTAAACGTCATGAACCATGTTTGTACCTTTGAAGAAAGGAACATCAGTAACTTTTTGGTACTGTATGCTCTTTTTGCGCACTAGATGAAGCATGGATGTTCAAATGTTCACTGAAAACGAGATCGTTTTAGCTACCGTAATGAGTATGCAAACCATGAGACGTTCAATCTCCGCAGTTGAGAGTTGATGAGATTTGAATAATACTGAGATTTTATTCAGGTATGTCTTTTTCACTTGTTAGGGGTGAAGAACTAGAGAATTGAGCATATATGCCTTGCATGACTCGATGAAAGTATACAATGGAGCTATACTGATTTTATTGATTTTTACGGATTGGATCAAAAACCATTATTGAATGAGGCTCCAGGATGAATGGAAAAACCAATGTTCATTGGTTTTACCTCCTATTTTTTATGAAGAGAATAAATCTTTTTATGGAAGAATAAGAAAGAAATGGGTCCGAATCTCTTGCGGAAATGATTTGGAAGATTCAAAACAAAAAAGTGATATTTGTTAGCAACAACATAATGGAGACAATTAATCAATATGGATAAAAATAATCTCAAATGGGTTCTTCGGGTCTTCTATTCATGTTTTAAAAACTCAATTGATTCGATTGATTTAATAGTAAAAATCTTAAATCGTCTATATTTTTGCTTCAATTTAACTTTTATTTTAATAATTCTTGTTTAATAAATTGATTTAAAAATTTATCAATTTATTAATTAATTGTAAATGAATAAGTCAAAATAAATAAAATTAATTTTCATTTGACAATATCTTTTTTAATTAAACTTACAAAATTTTCATAAATGACATTTTTTAGTTATATTTTAATTTTTATTTAATCTTTGTCGGTTTTATAATAGTTTAATACCAATTAAACTTTTTAAAATTTAAACATCTTGACATCTATCTTACTTTTAAAATATTGTAAAATACATGTTGCTAATACAATTACTTACTAATTAAAGAAAATAAGTGTTTATTCATTATCTATGCATTAGTTCCAACAAAGATTTTGTTTTATAAGGTTGGAGTCTAATATTATTATTTTCAATGTATGTTTAATGAATAAAATTTTGAATATGCATAATAATGTATAGAAATTTTATTTAAATAATTAAATGATCAAATAATTCATTTTGATTAGACATTTGAAAATCATGTAAATTTATGAGACGCATTTTCCAATTTTTTAATTTTTTTAGAAAACTTCCAACTGGTTACTTTAACTCTTCTTTAGAGGGGATCAGATTTTCTATACCATTTATAGTGTTCTTATCATGTTCTATTAAATTTCATCTACACATTTATATAGACCTCATATAAATATATTGATAAAATTTAATAGAATAAGATTGAAACAGAGTAAGTGGAACTTAAGATTTGACAGGACTTCAAAGGCCACCAAAAAAATTTTGATCTTAGAAATTAATAATTCATTAAATACTTAATGTATTGTTGGAGAATGTGAGTCACCCAATAAAGTTTTCAATAAAAATAATCAAATGTTATATATAAAAAGGGAATAAATTAAAAAAGAAGAAAAAGAGGGAAATGGGCTTGGGCCTAATGCACATGGGTGTGATGCAATAAGTTTGTCTACCATAGACGTACAAACGTTTACGACACATGTGGGCATTACTTCATTAATGTCTCCTGATAAGTATTCTACATATAATATTATAAGGGACTTCTCCAGAGTGTGTTATACCTAAAATTATTTTATTATTTGGATCAATGTCTTCTTAGGATTGTCTCCCAGATGATTAACATTTTAGTACTGCTTGGGTGCCAAGATAAGTTAATAAGGAGGCGAATGGCATAGCTTGTTCTGCTTTTTCTAGTGCTTGTTTTACCGACTGCGAGGTTGTTCCTAGTTTTATTGTTAATATGTTACAGTTCGATTCAGGTTTGATTGATAGAGTTGATAGTCACCCTGTAAATTCTAATGAGATAGTTTCAGGTTTTTTTTATAGCTCAAATGAGGAAATGGGTGTAAAGTCTGAGCAGTTTTTTTCTGAGTGAACTTAAGATTTAATAAAATGCTGTTTACTTAAAAAAAAAAAGGACATTGTTTTAGAATTTTAATGAATTTGGCCTTTAAAGACAAAACAAGATATACAAACAAGCTACAAAGAGCACTACATATTTGTTAGGCAATATGAGTTACATAAAAGAGAAATTAACAAACAACCTAGGCATGGCAGGGGTCAAATGTTCCACATTCTAGATGAGCTTCTGATTTGTACAAACAAATTGTGAAATTGGTCCTTAGATGAGCTTGTATTCTGAAAAATTCGAAGGTTCCTTTCCTTCAAGGTAGCCTTGATAATGAAAGAAAGAGATATGCAAAAGCACCAACTGAGAGGATCATCAGAAAGTGCAAACTGACCACACCAAGCCTTGAAAGAGTACTAACAATTAGAAATTTTCACCATACTACAACTATGTAGGATTGCCCTCCAGTTGGTATTAACAAACTCGCACTGGAAGAATAAATGTTCGTGACTTTCGTCAGCCATCTGACATAATATGCACTAGTTAGGGATATAGAGAAAGCACTTCAATCTGTCAACTGTTGACAGCTTTTTCTTTTAAAGCTTGCCACAATATAAACGCAGCTTGAGGATGGCAATGCTTGATCCAAACAACCCTATTGTAGGGAGTTATGGTAATATGCTTCTGCATGAAATTCCTACAAGTTTTGTTGGTGAAAATCTCATTGCTGGAGTGTGTCCAGATACTTTTGTCCTCCCCTCCAAGCAGGTTAGTTTGATGAATTTCAGGTAATATAAAGATAGGGACAACATCTTGAGTAAAGATTTGTCTATCCTTCAGGGCCTTCTCAACTGTGATGTTCTGGTTGAGAACATTTCTAAGATAGTCCATCCCTCGGCCCTTGCAGGTTAATTAGAGAGTCACAAGATAACGAGTTGTCAAATCAAAAACTTGTGAGTTTAGCATTCCCAATCATAGCAACAAATTTATACTTTAAGACTATGTTTGGTTGAAGAGTTAGTAATAAAATGGAACAGAACTTAACACATTTCTATCATTTGATTGAGAGTTTTATAATAGAATGGAATAGAATGAGATGAAAACGGAGAGTTTCATGTTATGTTTTATTCCATCATAAACAGTGAAAATAAGAAACTTCAAACTTTGAGGGTTTAGGATAAAACATAAACTAATAAATGCATACTATCTAATATACCATCAATAATTTTCTTAATACTAATTATTTCTTCTAACTCTAACTCTCTTTTTCCTAAACTCATTTATTACAGTCCAAAAATTGTATATATTTCTATATAAATAAAATATAAATAAATTATTTTTAAATATAAATCACATATAATAGAATGAAATAAAATATATTAAATAATTAATAATAATATTTTATATAATTAATAATAAAATAATAAAACTTTTATTAAAACTTTTATTATTTTAAAATAAAAAATAAAAAATTATTCTTTAATTATTTGTATATATTTCTATGTAAATAAAATATAAATAAATTATTTTTAAATATAAATCACATATAATAGAATAAAATAAAATAGAATAATTAAATAATTAATAATAATTTTTTTATATAATTAATAATAACATTATTAAATTTTTTATTTTAAAATAAAAAATATATAAAAATATTTTTTAACCGTCTGTATATATTTTTATATAAATAAAAATAGAATAGAATATAATATAATATAATATAATAAATTTATTAAATAATTAATAATAATAATTTATATAATTAATATTAAATTGTATATAATCAATAATAAAATAATAAATCTTTTATTAAAATTTTTATTATTTTAAAATATAAAATATATAAAAAATTATTTGTCACGGTTGTGACTTGAACTGTAATTTTTTAATTAGACATTATTTCTGTTTTAAAATCATAGCGTTAAATCTCTTTTAATAACCATTTTAATGTCAGGGGTATAATAGTCATTTATTATACATTATATTTTATTCCATCCATCTTCCAAACAATATTTTACTACATTATATTATGAACTCTTTTATTTCTCCCAAACAACTTTTCACTATATTACATTTCATTCTATTATAAATCGTTCCGTTCCGTTCTGTTCTATTCTGTTTCGTTTCATTAATTAACATTCAACGAAACAAGCCCTATTTCTTCTCTTGTTTTAAGAATGTTTCTCCAAGTTGATGTGAAATTAGCTCTGATGTTAACATTACAAATGCTTCCTACCTTGATGATCGTATACCCATTTGTACCAAAAGGGATTGCTTATCAATTAACAAACGCCAAAGTCGTTTTGCCATCATAACTGTATTTCATCATTTTAAGAGAGATAATCCCAATACCTCCTTTATTCTTTGGTGAACAAGCCTCATTCCATTGCATACGAGCCCTCCTGGTAGATTCCTCCTGTCCAAACCATAGAAAAGAGCTACAAATCCTCTTTACAGTTTTAATAATTTTCCTAGGTATAGCCATATGTGCAGACCAGAAGACATTGACAGAGCCTACTCCCTCCACAGCTCCGCCTGCTGCTCACGGCCTAAAATTCATCACTCCAAATGACAAATTACCGTGTTGATTACTTTGGTAATAATATAATTAATAGGACAAAGATTTACAAAGTATACATTACAATATGATTATGAACTACTTTATAATTTTAAAAAAATAAAGAATATTTTATAAATTTAAAAAATTACTAAAAATAGTACAATATATTAACTAGTATCGATATAATATCATATGAAAACTCAATCCAATACTAAGGCCTGTACGGTATTCATAATATTATCTAATATTACTTAAACTTTTTAAACTTTAAATCTCTTGATTAACCGGTTTAACTTCCGATCCCTTTTTAAAACATTAGTATAAGTGACTTCAATTAATTTTTATAAAACATTCAATAGTATTGGTAAATTTCAATTTAAGTCTTTTTTGTAAAACATTCACCATACGCTGCCATTGGAGACAGACGATTGCTGAAGTTTTGACCTTTGAACTCTAGTTCATCATGTCAAATTCTTATATATTCTTAAGAGTAAAGTGGAAGACTATGAATCGATATCATCACCTACACACCATCATAATGGAATTCTGCACCACACAAACACACAAACTCATCAATGGATCATCACGTCTGATCAACAAAACTTATAAATCTCATGATATTCTGGTTCCAGAGTGGATTGACCAGATCAATGACTGGTGTGCTGGGCAACAAAGAGTGCTTCATACCCTCGCATGGCCTCCACTGTTGATGATGACTATAACAATCCCTTTTTCAACTTTTCTAGTCAAAGTAGTCTTTAATGATATTAGAGATTAAAAAAATATTAGATGATTGGTAATTAGTAGATTTCTCTAATCATGAACTTTATAAAAAGTAAAAACATATAAAATTTTATATTTAACAATAAACAACAACAACAACAACAGCTCATGCTGAAACGAGAGATTTAGAAAGATCCAATAATACGCAACAGTGTCTCTACTTAATAGAAAGACTGTTTTTGACTAAAACTAAAAGTAATAGTCACTTAAGTAATTTGATTGTAATGTATTGGATCTACCTTATTTGTAATTGTTTAGCAAAGACTTGGTGTAGTTTTTCTATTGGTATGTTTAGATTGATGAAAACAGGAATTAAACTCGGGAGCCGTGTGAAATAAAAATCTCACATATAGTTTTGGAATAAAAATTTTTTGAATTAAATGACTAGCGTAACGAATGTCTGCTCAAACACAAAAAAATTATGCAGAAGCTTATCAGAAATATTATGAACATATAAAGTTTATATTTTTGTGATCAATTCAAATAATAAAATATAGTTTTAAAGATTATTTGGTGATTTTCCATGTTTGACAGATATTAAGATCCTTGTTTATACATATTTAATTTGGTAAAGTTTAATTTAATCGTTATTTTTTTATAGAATAACTTATTTTAAAAGTATTTAAAACTTTATTTCATATGTATAAAGTCTTGTGAATATTCACTGATAAATAAATTATAACATAAATTTTAAATTAAAATATTAGAAGGAATCAATACAACTCTCTCCTTTTTTTTAGATGTTAGAAAGTAAGAATAAAATAAGTATCATCGTCACATCCAGTGAATTCCACATTAATGTGGGGTTTGAAAATATCTGTTAATATGCAATCTTACTCTTATATAATAGAGAGGTTATTTTCGATAGACTCACATGTAAATATGACAATAAAAATGTAGTATATTAATAGTACAACAAAACTACAAATAAGTGGTGTAAATTAGAAAGAGTAAATAAATAAATAAAATAAATATAGCAAATAAACACTATAAATTTAATAAACATAAATAAATACAAAAATACAAATAAGTAATGCACTTAAATAAATAAATAAATAAATAAAATAAACATAAAAATGTAATAAACATAAGTATATATAAAAAAGTAATACAACAATCCCTAATAGAATAATCATAAAATAATAAAATAAAATAAGTAAATATATAGGTTAAATAAGCATAAAAGATGTAATAAAATAACTAAATGCATAAATATATTTTACATATATTTAAGAATAAAATAAATATATAAGAATAAATAAATTAAATATATAATTTATTAAATTAATAATATTTTAGTGACAAAAAATGTGATGGGAATTAAAAAAAAAAGGGGAAGACTTCAAGGGAATAATTTGATGAGGCACGTTCACCAAAGTTGTGGACGTGTGGGATATAGGGCTTTGCCTATTGATTACCCGACAATTATACAAGAACATTGCTCCAATGCTCTTCCATGTGTAGACAAAGCAAAGTCAAAAGGTTAAATTGAAAAAAGAAAAAGGTGATGAAATGAAATGAAACTAGAAAAGGTCATTAGACCCTCTTCAATTTTACAAAATTCGAATCATTTTGAGTGAGTGAAATTGTTAGAATCTTAAGCGTGGATAGAAATTTTATATTGAAAATAGATATAATTAGTGGAAAATATATAAGTAAAAAGGACCCATAAATTTAATGTCCTAAAATTTTAGGTTAAAGTGTGGTTTCAAAGTTTACGAGTATGTTCTCTCACTAAGCTTATATTGAAGATCTCTCATGTAAGTGGACTTTCTAGATCGAACAAGTAGTATCAGAGTCAATGGTTTGACAAAACACAAGTATGGAGATTTTAGTCGGATTCCGTAGTTGCCTCCCTACGAAGAAAAGCTAGGAGATTGCTGGTTGGTCCAGTCCAGTAGAATAACAGAACTCTTGGTAATGCTATATACTCGAGCTGTTAAGAAAAAGGCTTTCGCTCAAGGGAAAATTCAACCCTAATGTGAAAGTTCACATTTAAGGGGGAGATTGTTAGAATGTCAAGTATGAGTAAGAATTTCATATTAAAAATAGATAGAACTAGTGAAGGACTTATAAATAGAAATGACCCATAGACCTAATGTCTTAAAATTTTAAGTTGAAATGTAGTGTCAAAGTCTACAAACATGTTCTCTCACTAGGCTTATATTGAAGATCTCTTATGTAAGTGGGCTTCCCAAATCTAACATAAATATTCAAATTAACGTATTTTATAAATTTAGTTTTTGTACATTTTGGTTATTATCATATCCTCTTCTTATGAGTAAAAATCTTATTTTTATACATTTTTGCAAAAATTAATTGGTTAGAATTATTATAAATTAATCACAATTTAGTATATTTAGTTGCGTTAAAATTACAATACAAGAAAAAAAATTTCTTAAAAAAGAATATAATTTAAATTTAATAAAAGGGTCTTTGAATTAAGAAATTTTAATTTTTGAATGATTCAAATGATATAAAAATGAACCCATCAATCAATTTTTAATAGTACATGTGATTTTATTCATTTTTCACAAACCACAAATAACACTAATAACAACATCATTCAGTAAAAATAAAATTCTGCTAAGACGTAGAGTTTAGAAAGATTCAATAATATGTTACTTTAGTCTTAATTAATAAGGAGATTATTTTCAAACGATACATATAATTAAAATTATTATAATTGAAAGCATTGAATCTCGCTTCCTAGTGATTCTCTTTACCTCATGTCTCCATAGTCAACCATCTCTTTTTGTGGTCAATGTAATTATGATCAATTGCAAGATCTATTGATGTTCGAGATATTGCTCCCCCAAATGCATGCAATTTGAGTTTAATAAAGTATAATTTTGAGTTGTTTTAGTAATTAAATAGTATTAGAAAAGTAACTTTAATTTTTTTAATATGTTTTGTGATTTTTTCACAATTCACATGATCTAAATTTAAATCAATTTCTATTTAAAGCTTTAAATATAATGAAATATACAATTTCTTAATAAAATTTGAAGTTAAGCCCTTGGACTCTCAATAAAACTCTTCATATATTGTCTGTGGGTCTATCAAAAATAGCTACTCTATTTTATAAGAATAAGGTTGTGTATTATCAGACTACTCCAAACCTCGCATTGGTGCAGGATTCAACTGATTGTGATGACGACGACGACGATGATATAGTTTCCAAGTTTTAATATATATTAAATTCTTAATAAAACTATCAATATAGTTAAGCCTAAGTTTTTAATATATCTTAAACTGTTAATAAATTATAATTTTAAATTCAAATTAATAATTATATATATTGTAAAATTTAAGGTTATATCTAAATTTTAATAAAACTATTAGTTTAAATATATGAAATTTAAAATAACATTGGTATATGGTAATCAATTTAACAACAACAACACTACTAAGTGATGAAATTCTTGATGATTTAATAAACAATTTTAAGGATATAAAATAAATATTTTAATATAATTCTTCCTTTTCCCTTTTAGTAGTACTAGTTTTTAGACTGGTATCCGCCGGTTATTTCAAATAAATTGGGAGGTGCAACTTCAGCATGTATATCGTGACGGAAACCAGTGCGCAAATACTCTAGCTTCTCTCGCAATTCTAGCCAGCTCAGGCATCCACATTCTGCAAGAGCCTCCGATGCCAATTCTGAAACAAGGAGCTGTGTATTGAAGAGCCATTCAATAGACTTGTTTGATTAAGTTTTGAGTGTTTTCTTTTGTTAAAAAAAAAAAATCCTTAGCTTGAAGTAAACAAAGACATTGAAACAAAAGATGAACTATACACAAAAAGATATGTGAAAAGGAAAAAGCCAACAGTGATATGACCCATTTTCTCTCATTGTGGAAAGAAAAAGCATCTACCAAGAAGAAAAGTGTTTCTAGGCAACCAAACACCCCACCACAAAAAGGTTTGCCTTCTACCCACTGACATTAATTCAATAGAATCAAAGCACTAAATATCAGAAAGAAAAAACCCTTTTAACAGTAGTTTCAGAAGCATTACACTCATGTCCATCCTCTTGGAGCTTCCATAACCATTAAAAGACAAAGCTCCTCTGAAGCAAATCATCATATTCCACCCACCTTCATTGCATGTGGGTGTACCAGTTTCTTTCTTATGTATCTATGTGTTTGCGTGCGCTGGTTTTTTCTTCTATAACATTGTATCAACCTTCCTGCAACCTCAAGGTCTCATCTTTTTATCCTTTCATCTCTCTGAGCAATTATTTTCCTATAACCGTATCCATCTTTCTGTTTCTTGTTGTCTAGGTTCTTTCGCATCTTTGTTATGGCTCTTGAGACCTGGCTTGTTAAAGCTAAATCCAAAATTTCTCACAGTTTTGATTCAGTCGTAACCTCCAAACCCGTGCCCAGATCGTCCAAGAGATGTATTAGTGTTGGAGTTTTAGCTTTCGAGGTGTCGAGTCTCATGTCGAAGCTCTTTCATCTATGGCAGTCTCTCTCAGACAAGAACATTATCCACTTACGTAACGAGTCAATCTCTCTGGAAGGAGTCCGTAAGATTGTGTCCAATGACGAGTCGTTTCTTCTCGGGCTTGCCTGTGCAGAAATGGTGATGAATCTGAAGCTCTTGGCCAAATCTGTCTCTAGACTGAGTAAACGCTGCGAGGACTCCGGTCTGCGACGTTTTGAGCAGCTGTTCGATGAGTTCGCAGACTCGGGTCAGGATAATAATCGGTGGGTTTTGAGTTCCAATGACATGGAAGCTCAAAACAAGAAGATGGACAGGTACGTGACTGTCACGATCACTCTGTACAAAGAAATGGAAGAGCTTACCGTGTTGGAGAATTCTCTAAGAAGATCTTCGCAGTGTAAGGAGTTGGAGTCAACGATCAAAGAGCAGAAGATTACGGATCTTCAACAGAAGATATTATGGCAGAGACAGGAGGTTAAGTACTTGAAAGAAAGATCTCTATGGGATCGAAGCTTTGATACTGTTGTTTCACTCCTTTCGAAGTCTATCTTCACTGTTCTTGCGAGAATCAAGCTAGTTTATGGAATAGGACGTGGATATCCAACTTTTTTACATCGGAGTCTCTCAGCTTCTGCAACTGTTCATCCAACAGACAATCCTAGTACTATGTTATCAGCGCCATTGAAGAAGTCCAAGCTCGAAGGAACCAATGACTCGGATAATGGGTTCTTTGATTCGAACTCAAAGCTATTAAAGCCACCACCAACGACACTTGGCGCGGCGGCTTTAGCTATACACTACGCCAACTTGATATTGGTTATGGAGAAGATGATCAAATCACCGCAACTTGTTGGAGTTGACGCAAGAGACGATCTTTACTCGATATTACCGCACAGTGTTCGATCTTCTTTAAGATGTAGATTGAAAGGAGTGGGATTTTCAGCTAGTGATCCAGTTCTCGCCGGAGAGTGGGACGTTGCTTTGGGAAGAATACTTGGTTGGTTGTCACCTTTAGCACACAACATGATCAAATGGCAAAGTGAAAGGAACTTTGAGCGGCGACAGCATCAAAACTTGGATCCAAAAACGAACATTCTTTTATTGCAGACACTGTTCTTCGCAAACGAAGAGAAGACTGAAGCTGCAATAACAGAGCTTTTGGTGGGTTTGAATTACATATGGAGGTACGAAAGAGAGATGACTGCTAAAGCTTTGTTCGAATGTGCCAACTTCAATGGAGTCTTTGGTTCTGCAAAATGTTTCTGAAGCTTGACGATGGTTTCTTTTCTTCTCCAGTTTACCATACGCTTTCTTTTTCCTTCTAGCACCTGATCTGTACATGTAGTACAGATTTGTATGTACATGACATGATTTTGAACAATCTTTGAAACAATGTCTGTGCTTTACCAATCATTATTTTGATTCATGTGAAATTATTGTAATATTAACT
This sequence comes from Erythroxylum echinodendron, assembly GCA_027575705.1. NCBI lineage: Eukaryota > Viridiplantae > Streptophyta > Magnoliopsida > Malpighiales > Erythroxylaceae > Erythroxylum > Erythroxylum echinodendron. The sequence continues at coordinate 28,658,312 of JANZXR010000007.1, forward strand.
TAAATTTGGAGTCTATGTATAGTATTTATATGATTAAACGATCAAGAAAACCTTCAAAAAATATCATTATTACATATAATCACGTAATTGTAAGGATGACAAAATCGACCCAGTCCGTTTTCAATCCTAATTGACCAAGCTAACCATAGTTAGGCGGGGCGGGATGAGTCTAGCCTGCCCGTAATTTTTAAAACGATGTCGTCTTGTCCACGTCCTTAACCCGCTAGTAATTTCCAAAACGATTTTTTATTAAAAATTAAATGACAGGCTAGTCCATTCTGACCCGTCAAGTCAAGGGCCATCATGACCCGGCCTATTAACATCCTTATCAACTCAAGCTTAGAGCTTAGACAAACTTAACCCGACCCAATTCGTTACCATGGCTACATAACATATCTTAATAGATTTGTGATTAGAATAGCTTAACCTACTCATAAATTGTGGGGTCAAGCCAAGGCAACCAAGAAACGACCTGAAATTTTCTACCTGAACCTAAGCTCCGCCTAACATTCAATCTGAGTTGAGAAAACCATAAATTGGCTACCTACAGTGTTCATATGGTTGTCAGAATCACATTTGAGTTTTGCTGAATTTGGCATGTAGTACTTGTTGGATTAGCTATGTTATCTTCAATCTTACCTTTTAGCTCTCAGAAGAAATAAGTCACTGTTTACCCTGTTTCACGGTTGCAAACTTCCCACAGTTTGATCTCAGCCCTGCACATTGTATACCTGTGGTATGCAGAAGACCTGAGAGAAATCTGTTGATGAGATCAGCACGCAAAATCTCATCCCGAGTCCTAGAGAACCTAGTCTGTAAACAGCTTATAAGACAGATGATTGTGTGTTCTGAAATTTGTAAACCATCAGTCTCAGTCAAAATGTATCTTCATTCCAAGTTAG
>JANZXR010000007.1:28678414-28700889 GCA_027575705.1 Erythroxylum echinodendron
ATAACAATTTGAGAGTTAAGGATATTTATTGTTCTTTTTATTGAATGTTTTGATGTAATTATTATTTATTATATAATAAAAATTGAAATTATAATATTTTAAATACTTTATATTGTTTTTAATTTTATATTTGTATAATGATGATTGTATTTTTTTAAAATTGTGATTATTAATTTATTATTTATATGTGAAATATCTGAAAATTATTATTATTTCATTTTAAATATGATTATTATTTATTATTATGATTTTTAGAGTCAGATCTAAAAATATAGAGTACAACTGTACAATATGACAATGAACTATTTTACAAATTTTAAAAACTTCAGGGATTATTTTATAAATTTAATAAATTATTCAAAATGGTACTTGATATTGACCGGTACCTATATAGGACCGTACTAATACTCAATCCGATACTAAATTTGGTACGGTATTCGTAACATTGATTACAACCCATCAGTTAATATTTTCTTAATTATTCGTTATATTATTTGTTAATGTTTTTTCATTGGGAATTGGAGAGATGGAACTTTGACGTGGCAAAGAAGAAGATAAGGAAAAGGAAGAATCTCAGTCAATGATTACATAACAGCCTTTTATATAATAAATACACAGTTTAAAATAACAATATTAATATTAATATAAATGACCGAACGTATTTAAAATAAAAATAAAAATATTAATATAAATGACCGAACGTATCCTCTACTCCAATTAATCAATTTTTTAGTAATTGTTATTAAATTATATTCACACATAAAATTAATTGACACAAATTAAAATTAGAGATGATAAAAAAGGTCAGGCCAAGCTATTTTTTATGCGAATTGGCAAAATCACGGGTAGGCTACGAGTCAACTATAATTCACCCCAGCTAGGTTACAGGCCGATCTGATCCACTTATTTTTTCCAAAACGACATAATTTTGAAAATTTTTAACTTCAAAAAATTAATGACTGATTGGGCCGACTTAGCCTATCTGTGATTGTCGTAACCTGAGCCACGGGCTGCTCAACCCTAAAGAGCCAGGTCACAAATTGGGCCATTTCAGCCTGTGTGGGCCACCATGGCCGAGGGCAGCCTAACTATTGACATACCTAATTAAAAAAACATGATATAATGGAACAGAAGATCAGTTCTCCTTTTATTAAGAATGTCAATGAGATAGGCCAAAATGAATTAACTCGTAGCTTAACCTATAGTCTGAAGGGACATAGGAGGACCGGGATGGCTCGATCCACTGTTTATTTTTTTTAAATTTCAAAACAACTTTATTTTAGATAAAACTATATTATTTTAAAAATAATGAGCAAACTATAGGTCGAACCGGGCTAACCCATAACTCACCTATAACCCAGTCAGTTCGAACTAAAATCAGACGGAGCGAATTTTGCCATCATGTACATTTTATCTTAACAACAAATCCCAATATCACATTTTAAAAAAAGAGTAATATATACTGTCCCAAATGGGGTCCACAAGTCGCAGTACGGTCTCTGCATCACTGAGACAGGTCTGGTGGTGTCACGCCGGCAGTACATGCTGACGGCTGCCACCGGCGGAGAAGCCGCCTGCTTGCTTCCGCTTTTACCCTTTCCTTTAATTAAAAACGAGAACTTTTGTTGTGTGACTGGTCTGATTCTCCTTTTTAGATATAGTCTAAAAGACTTCTTTAGATTTGGTTGCCTTACCAATTAAAAGTAAATTGTGATCAAAGGAACCGATAATTAGAATAAAGATACATATTTTAAAATTTTAAAATTCTTTTAATTTATAATGAATTATAATATTATATTAAGATAAATAGTAATTTTTGAAATATAAAATAATAATAAAATGTCAAATGTATATATACCAATATTTTAAAAATCAAAACAAAAGATTAAACTGATAAGTTTAAAAATTTAAGGTTTAAAAGGTTTAATCAGTATTAAACTATTATTAAACTGACTAAAGATTAAACAAAATTAAAGAATTTGAAGTAAAACTAAAAGAGATTATCCTTATACATTTAAATTTAATGTAAAAAAGATATTATTAAATAAAATTAATTGATTTATTTTAATTTTTGAAAATTTTACTAATAAATTATTCAATTTTTAACAACAAAATGTTAAAATAAATCAAACTAAAAATTAAAAACTGAATAAAAAATTAAACTACTGTAAATAACCTTAAATTAAATTATTTAATTTTTAACTGCAAAATTTATTAAAATAAAAGGAATTAAAAAATTAAACTATCCTGAGTATAATAAATTATCAAAAGTTTTTTCAAAATTTATGTTTCCAAAGTGACTAATTATGAAGTGTGTTAAGAGGAATCAATGATATATATGTATTTATTTATTTTTATATTTCCAAAGTCACCAATTATAGACTAAGTTTAGCAAGACATGATCCTCTGGCTTGTGTACCCTGCCCCTACCCTGTTCCATAGCATCTCAACCATCTATTTTTGTAGGTCTCACAAAAATAAATAGTTGAGATGTTATGAAACAAGGTAGACCCACAAAAATAGATAGTTGAGATGCTATAGAATAGAATAGAAACAAGGTACACAGTCAGAGAATCTGAGGGGAAGTTTAGCGGAATGTATTTATATATCTTTCCATATGTATTTATTTATTTTTATATTTCCAAAGTCACCAATTATGAAGTAGGTTTAGAGGAATAAAAGATGTGTAAATTTATTTATTTATTGTTGGGATGATAATGAGAGGAGTGTATACTATTGATATGTGGACCCAATAGATTTGGTGAAGAAATGAAGAGGAGCATTCATTACACACATCATAGGACTCGTGATCGCTGTCTCTTCAAATATACATATAATCTAACACCTATTCAGATTGATGCTTGATGCTCCTTTTAATTCTTATATAAATATAAATATAAATATATATCTATATATCTATATATATATATATATATATAATACATGTTTGTTCTTTGTCTTCTTTCTACTACTTCTGTTGATGTTTCCGCCCATTAATGGTGGGCTGGACTCAGGATCATAAGGTGACTGTGAAAAGTGGTATTACTGCTTTAGCCCATGAGCAAGGCCTAAAGGACCTTTTCTCTCACGGTAGTTTCTATTCACTTCTGTTACTGTAATAGCAGAGCAGACAGACTTCCAAAGTCTCAGGACATCCATAAACAGTATCACAAGGAACAGAACTGATTTTGACCAATTTGATGCTGTTCAGAGATAAAATGTTACAACAACTTCAAAATGCAAGTCCAATATGGATAATTGCGTTAGGTTAAAACACTTACAGTAACAGTTTCTTAAAGGGCCTGAAAAGGTAGGAATAGTAAGCAAGAATCAGAAGACAAAAATCAACCAGAAATTTGATACCAGGGAAACAAACATATCAAACAGTATTCATCCACCTCAAATTAAAAGGTACAGAGAGTAAGAATCACAAAGATGATAATCTTCGTAGTAGCTTAACACGCGGGATTGGCATTGTGCCATCCTTTGGAACACGGCGGGATTGCCATAAATTCATCAAACTCCTTTACATGGATGTCACAACACTTCCACTGCATTCGGAAGGGAAATAGTTTAGAACAGGATAAACCGAAAAGGCAGACTAGAAAGGAAGTTGTCTGAAAGAAAAAGATGTTGAACAGATGCACACACTCACCCCTCTCATCCGATCATGGAAAACAGCAGGTCCAGGATGATAACTACAGGCAGTTTCATGATTATCCTTCTCCTTAAAAATTTTACCACACCCTTTATTCTTACATGTTTGCGGCTCGTTTATATCAACAATTTTCTTTGCCGGAGCAGGAGATTTACTGATATCTGCCTTGTCTTTTGCTGGTGCAACTTCTTTGGGTTGAGAACCTACAATAATTGTATGTTTCAGATTAGGAAGGAATAGAACTTTTTCTGACTATCAGAAGATGTGGATTACTAAAATATGCATCATTTGCAATACAGAAATTGATGCAAGTCCATAGAAAAAGAGTGGATGAAGAACGATGCTAGGTAAGCAAATAGGAATCTAGGTGTTGATTGGCTATGAGAACCGATTTCCACATTTCAGCTTATTTAGTTTCAGTTCCATCTTTCAAGTGAAAGCTAATTACCAGTCACAACACATGCAGAAGCATAGTTTCCATCACTTTTTTCTTTTCTTGAGATAGATTGGTGAAGGCTACCTACCCGTATCAAACAAAGGGTAGAAGCAAAAGGGTCACTTATTCTATAGGCAAACACTAAATAGTTGAGTAAACACTTATTTCACCCTTCAGGGAAGCAAAGGTTTGTAGACGGTCGGTACCAACTATAAAACCTTCCTCATTTCACTCAAACTATCATTTACAGTCAACTGAAAATTCAGCAACATGACAGTCAATTAGGTCTTGCCACATAGCCCACCTGCAAAAATTCATGATTACCAGATCTCCACATGACAAAACCAGTAAAAATTACTTGACTGCATCTCAATAGAAAAAAGGAAAATTTTAATTTCTTGGGTGTGTTTTGAACTTCTACAGCCTGATCAAGAATTTGTCTTAGCTACATTTTCCAAATTTAGTTCCCTCGACTAAATGAATTGTTTAATAGCAATACTTATGAAAATACAGAGAGGCTGTTGAGTTAGATTACTAAGTGCAAAAAGGCATGGAGAAAATTATCAACCTCAAATGTGTCAGAACAGCTGAACCTTTTCCTTTCTGCTTACCATGATCAGAGCAAAAGAAACCCTGCTTGCACCTAGGGCAATTTTCTTTAGATGATGAGCTGGTTGTGGAAGCTACAATGGGCGAAGCAACTGGATTAATCGGCGTTGCAGAAACCTTTGCTAACACTGGCTTCTCAGTTGTATGTTTACCCGTCTTGCATCTTTTATCACAGAAGAAACAGATGAGAGAAATATGACTATACCAGTTTAAGAAATCATTTTGCGCCTTAATATGTTAAGCGATTGACTTGCAAGATTACATCCTTATACATATTCTAAAACATAACTTGTGTTGAGATTCAAGGTCAATTCACCATCCAAAACTTTTACCGCTAACCACAGTACAAGAGATTCGAGAACAAAAGATAAAGTCTTACGCATACCCTGGAATTTCTAAAAATAAGGTAAAATCATGACTTCTCTTTTTGCAACAACTCCATTCTTTCATCCCATCATGAAACATAGGCTGCAGAATAGCATTGTATCAAAGTCGCGTATCAACATTGATATAAACAAAAAAATTAATAGTACAAAGAACCAACATAAATAACGAAAAAATAATCCTTACTTACACCCTGATAATTTATATATGGATAGGTGGTGTAGTCCAGCCCAAGCATGTAAGAAGAACAAGTCAGTATCAAAATAGAAACTTCCAAAAAATAAATATCAAGAAAATAAATAGAATCTACACTTTGACGAATTACCCTAAAATTCTTTATCTCACACCAAACACGCAAATTAAGAGCAGAAGGGCACGTTGTCTATCCAGGACAATCTGTTTGCATTTTCCTATTTCCAAATAAGTATGAAAAAAGATTTTGTTCTCTTGTTAAAACCATGTTAAGCATAGGTAAATCATGGCCTTTCTCCTCTCTAATTGTCCACAAACAAAGTGCAAGGCTAAAGTATAGAAGAATCACGCCCAAACAAACACCAAAGGAAACTCCATCACCAAAATCATCTTCGGCTATTTAGAAGTCAACAAGATGCCCATTCTTTACAGTCATACCTGAATAGTTTTTCCATCCATTACAAAGAACAATCATCAAAGATGAAAGTTTTTCAAGAAACCAATACAAGTTAAATCCTAGGAACACTAAAAAAAAAACAAAAGCTCTATATTTAAAAGAGAACAATGTTCACGTCTACATTAACATAAATGGGAACCAGCATATGACCATATTCTTCTCTAGCTGTAAAACTACTCATAAAAACAAGAAATTATAATTCAAAATTCAAAGAATAAAAGACAAAATTGAAACTTTGATTGAACAAGAGGGCCACAACTAAAAGTAATCATATCCCATTGCTCTATACGCAAGCACAAGTTTGGGCACAAGTTTAGCATTAATAAAGAAAGAATCTTGGCACAAAAAATGGCCAAGCACCATTCAAGAGATGAGTGGAAGAGCCGTACCGAATCATGGTACTGACAAGAACCTTCGGGATTGTCGTCCTCGGTGAAGGTTGCGTTGCAGCCGATTCGCTGACACCGAAGCTTCACAACCTCCGCCATTCTCAGTCTCCTCGTTCTGTTTCTGTTCCAAAGAGTACGAATCTTTCTCACTGTACTTTATCTCTCCCTCTCCCTTCTTTAGCTGTAAAAGTAATAACTAAGGGTTGAATGGTTATATATTATTATTATATAACACTCTTATGATATCTAACTTTACATATTGCTCCATGGTTGAATACTCTTGACAAGAATGTCAATTATTTATGAGTCACACTCTTTTTTTCTTATATTTTTATAATTAAATATAATTAATTAATTATATATTTTTTATAATTAAATATTACTAATTAAAATATATTAAAATTTAACGTAAAATCTTAATATTTTTAACATACTTATTACTATTAATAGCAATGGTAATCATTCATTCGTTCTAACCATCTATCATAATTATAATGATTATATTAATTTTCTTTCTTAACTATATTTATTTTCATTATTATTACCGTTACTTAATTTTAACCAAGCATCCCTAATATAGTCTTTCTTTTTTCAAAAAAAAAGAAAGAAAATTAATAGTTAAAATAAAAAGAAAGATTTTTCACAACTAAAGGTTTGAATGATAAATTTATGGTTTAGAATTTGATTTTTTGAAAAAAAAAAGGTAACAAATGTATGATCTTATTTGGATTAATATATTTTGAAATTTTATGAATAATTGTTTTAATCACTTAATTTTATTAATATTTTCATTATAATAATTACAAAAAATAATAAAACTATGACTTTGTTAGTATTTTTAATGTTATAAAATGGGTTAATTATCAAAAAAAATTCTAAAAATTTGCTCAATTTTGTAATTATAGCCAGAACTTAAAAAGTGATAATTAAAATTTTAAAATTTAAATTTTTTTAATTTTAGCCAAATATTAGTATTTCAGTTAAGTTTTTTGACGTGACTTGCTACGTTATTCAAAAACCCTAACTAACAATACAAGTCAGCTAAAATTAACACAACTAATGAAGATTAATAAAACGAGTTATTTAATCACATGATTAAAACAACGTCGTCGTTAAAAAATGACGAAGTTTAATTTCCAAATCAATTTATACAGCCCCACGCCCTCCATCTTTATTTTCAGTTTATGTCATTCATTCGAAAGAACAACGAAGGTTAAGAGAGTCGGGACTTCGTAAACTAATTTCAGGATTAAATTGCATTATTTTTTAACGACGACATATTTTAAGTTATATGATTAAACATTGTTTATTAGCTATGTTAATTTTGGCTGACGTATATTATTAGTTAGGATTTTTTAAATACGTTACAGTTACACCAACAAATTTAACGAAGATACTAATGTCCAGCTAGAATTGAAAAAAAATTAAAACTTTAAAATTCAAGTTATAATTATAAAATTGAGCAAATTTTGAAATATTTTTTATAATTAACCACATAAAATAATAAGATTAAATTTAAAAATATGAAAAATTTTAAAAGAAAATTTTATTCTAATTAACACAAAAAGATATCCCCTATGCAACTTCAAGAGATAGGCTGCAACTAGAGATGACAACAAATGGGTCAGGCCCGGGATCTATTTATTCTGTTGATAAACCGAGGTCATTTTGGTTAGAATCGTTTCGGGCCAGCCCTTTTGAGCCCAAATCTGGTCAAGCACAGGTTTTGGACTTTGACTTTGGGCCAACAGTAGCTGCAACTGGTAATGCTTTACTACACAAGTTCAGTAGACGAACTTTTAACCGTGACCAACAGTAATGAATCATGAAGAAGAAAGTCCTGCAAATGGTGTTTTGTACATTTAGTAGAAATGAAAAGAATAGTCTCTTTCTAAAGAGGCTCAAAAACCTTCCTTAAACCTGGGATTGCCTTGTACAACTTCCATTTCTGGTACAACATCATGGTATTTGACATAATTCTATAACGATCAAGCCAAAAACTTATGTACAACCTTCGATGAATAACCAAAAAAATTATACAAGTAGATCAGAAGTGCAGCGCCGATAACAAATCATCCGAAGTGTCATTAGAACGGAATTGACAACGTTACGAAACCTTCATATTCACAAATCACTGCATTCTTTAACTGTACTTGCTGATAGGTAACATAACTGTTGATTGTGAGAATATCACAATAATCTGTTATGCACTTCGATCATGGAAACTTTTTCCTGCAATGTAATGAAATGACACAGCTATTTCTCTGAGATGTTCCACGACATTAAGAATCTGGAAGTTTTTGCCTTAACCAAAAACTCTTGCAACCGAATGGTAAGAAGGAGAAAGAGAGAGAGAGAGAGAGAGAAGTGAACCTCATTTTGTGTGCTGCTTTCTGATGGAAACCATTGCAGAAGAACTCCCAAATTCATGACGCTAGGTATCAGCTTGAATAGAAGAGGAGTTGTTACCTGAAATTAGTGATGCAGAGAGCTAAACAAATGTCTTTTCCAGAAAAACTAGCATTCCACATTGCATTCTGTAAGATACGAACCAGACTTAAAGCCGTTGTTCCGAGAAGAAAAAGATACATCTTTCCCTGCATTAACCATGAACTACATTTTGAAAACGGAGAGGTGACGTGATAGAATATATATGGAATTCTGCCACCTGAATATTATAATTAAGAGTTCAATATCTCAGCCTAACATCCTCATATACTTAAAGCCATGATAATCCCACATGTTGATTAGCGACTCCCTTGAAAAACCGGTTTACATTTTGATTTATATCATCAGTAGCTATTCAAAGTTATACTCATGGCCATGAACGGATGCTGAGAGAGAGAGAGATAGTACGTATGCATGAATCTGTGGAAACATGTATATGTGGAAAGAAAGTAAACAGAGAAGCAGGGAGCGACAGGAACTACCTGAACCAAATGAAGATTTGAGGCCCGACTTAGCAGGACAAAAGCAAATTCTCCGATTTGAGCAAGTAGCACCGCAGCCTAGAGCACAATTCAGGAAATTGTTGTTTTCAAACTACAATTTGTCAAAAGGATATAATTTATCCTGATTTCTTTGACATACTTAGCAAGGCCTACTCACATGGAATGATGTCCTAATGTTATACCCAAAAGCTTTGATAACCACAGCAGCAACAGCTGTCTTCACAACTACAACGAGAATCACAGATGCCAACAATATATCGACATGGTTCCATAGAAAATGAACATGTATGAGCATTCCAATACTAGAAAGGAAGAGAGCTGCAAACAGGTTACGAATTGGTTCCACCTACAAAGTAGAATAGCATTGAATAAAATAACACATTAGTTATAATTTTCTAAGCATGAAAGCAAGATCGTACAAAATTTCACCACTAGGGCCAATGGGTAAAATTCCTATTTTTTTGGTTAAAAAGGATGTTATCAACGTATTCCTTGATTGAACTGATTGGATGATTTCCCAGTTGGGACTGCACACCAAGCATGCACTAAACGATTAAAACCCTACCCTGTACTAGTATGTAGAGGGTTATAGCATTTATGTTAATTGAGCGTACATAAAGAAAATTATCAATGAATGCATAAGAAAGACCGAATTTCAAGAGATGTACATAGAGACTTATAACGATAACAAAGACAGAAACAAGACAACTACATTCGTGCAACAGTATGTTGACATAAATGGGAAAAATAAGAATGCCTTCATATGCTCATAAGAATACCTGGTCTAAAGTATGCTGTGCTAAGTCAGTGGTGGATATCATAACCCCAGCCACAAATGAACCCAATTCAAGACTCAGGCCCAGCTTGTCACTGCACTGAATCATTTGAAGGAAAGACAAACTATAAACACGATGGATATGAGATACTTCAAGAAATAGGGATTCAGCTGGAATTCAATTGGATTTCCTAAGCACAACTTCATTCAATAATTGAGGGTAACCCACTTCATCACAAAATATTTCCTTCATATATTAGAGTATTACTCAAGTATTAAAACACATTACACGAGGCCACAAACTGGCAATATGATAAATCATTAAATAAAAGTTGCAAATTTTGTATGCTATATCTTAGTCATCTAATTTAAGTAAGTCACATCATTCTTTGTTTTCTAATAACTGATTAATAAAGAAGCTTAAACTAGTACTACTACCCTTAGAAAAAACAAGTCACAAACAATAAATTGGCTTTTTATAAGAAACACACTTCTATTCCATTTATCATCTCTTTCAAACACAAGAAATGCCTTCAAGCAACCAAATTCTCTGGTTTTAGGAAAACAGTTCCTGTAAAGAAAGCATTCGCAAAGTGTAATGCTATTGTCTAATGAGAATGGTAATAAGGACATGCAACGGCTGAGATAAGGCGACATATGCCCGTAAAAGGTACAAGACACTGTGAACCTTTGTTATAGAAGCTAAAAGGTTCAGGAAATCCAGCATGTATACAATATAACCTTTCAAACAATAAAGGAACTAGAACTTCCTAACAATTCAGGAAGAGGTAAAATCTTCAAGTCAGTAAGTTGCAATGTTTTAGGCACAGCAAATATATGTTTCTTCCTATGAGATGGAAAGGTAAACACATTTTCTACTTACCCAAGCAGATAACAAACAGAAGGCAACAGCGGCTAGCTGGTAGAGTTCATTAGTCTGATTCACAACATAGAAAAAGAATCGTGAACTTACAAAAGAAATCCTAGTCAGCACCAAGTCAAAACCAAACATAACCATGAAAAAGCAAGATGCTGGTGAAATTCCAGAGATGTGGTCAAACTTACTTGAGATGATAACTGCATCATTAACTTAAGGAAGCGAGGAACAAATGACCAAGACAAAAAGGACGCAGCAGTGAGATACGTGGATAGCACCAATAACCTGATATTAAATAAATCATATGAGCAAGCTTCAGTAAACATCTTTAAGGGTCAACCCATATAGGACCAAAAGAACAAAAATAGGAAAACAAAGGTTCAAAAGGAAATAAAGCATATAAACTTTACAGTTTCCACAAATGAGGGAAACAAAAGATTGGAAAGAAGAAGATTCAGAAATGAACTTACGACTTCCCCATCGAGACCATTCCTTGTAACATGCCACTGTTTCCACCCAAAACAGGAAGCAAGGCAAATAGTAAACCAACAGCACAATCCTGAACCAATTCCAGTAATGGAATGAATGGTGTGTAATATGATAAGCAAGGTTTCACCTCACCATTTAATAAGTATGTCAGTATAAATAACATAAACAGTAAACACATAGAACCTGAAAAATAAGGGTCCCAATTGTAACTTGACCATGAAGAGCATTATTGCTATTCTTTTCTACTAAAAATTTCACCACCTGGCACGTGAAACAATGAAGACAAACCATTACAGTACTGTCAGGAGCAATGAGAAGCATTTATTGTCAGAACTAGGAAAGAAAAATACCACTGCTGTTGATGACATTGACAAGAAGGCACCCACAAATACACCCTCAGACAAACTTGCTCCACATACCTGCAAAGTATCGGTATCCACACTAAGCATCCATTTGGAAGAAAACATTTATGCCTATAGCAGAATGAAGTTAGACATATCTAAGAACCACACCACAGCAGTTACGCCACAAAAGCACATATATATTGCGATTTGAAGCAGTCCTCCAACTACAGCAACAGGACCCACGACTTTCAACTGCATTAATGATGAGTTAAAATTGATTTTAGAAACTTGAAAGCAAAAGTTTTGCCATAAACTGCCTAACTTGTAGAAAAAGAGGGTCTAAGACAATAGTATACACCATTATTCCCCAAATCATGTATACAACACCTTTGTCAGAGAGAATTCCAAGCCTAAAGCAAAGAGAAGAAAGACAACACCAAATTGTGCAACAGTTTCAACCTGTGATGAAACACGAAATCTTATGTCACAATTGAACAACTTATAAGAATATATCTCATTGATTCACCACAGACAGCCATATTTGTATCATTTTTGGCCTCGTAAACATTAACATAATTCTTCAATGAACTGCCCAGAACGCTAACACTGTAACTTGAAATGGCATACCTGAACCATCTCGCTAATGAATTTCAGACCTCCAGGTCCAATAAGTGAACCAGCAAGAAGATAGCCCACTATAGCCTGCCATATTTTTATCTTTCAGAAAAATAACCTTATGGAAATTCAACCTACAGATTGTGCAATCTTGCCGAACATCAATCTCAATATGCATAAAACATTCATCAGATGCAAGCAACTGAAGATTACTGGAAATAGTATATAGTGTTGCTCACCGGTTGTCCTAAACAAGAAAAGACAATTCCACCAATGGCAGCAGAAACGATGACTACAACTAGATCTGAAATCAATCTGCAGGAAATAAACCAACATATCAAATGTATCAAATAACCAGACAACCAAATTTTACAGCTTCTATCACAACAAATATGCCAGGCCCACAACTAAACCTCAGATCCACTTGAAGTACCGGGAACTTGGACTTCTTGTTTGACATGACGAACACATTGTCCTAAAATTGGTTAGATGTTCATATCAGAAATAGTGAAACTTGAAACCTTAATATAGTTGAATTTGTAATCCTTCCTAAGAGATTTCCATAAGAAATTTTGTCAAACCTTTTTGTCAATTAAGGTTGTCATGTCTTCAGAGTCATCGTTTTCCAATGAAAACACATCTTGAATCTGGAAAGGTCTTGTTCCACTGGAAAAAGGCAGAAGAGAAAACAAACACATCAACAAATTCTGTCATTTCCCGTCATAGGATAGAGGTATATCTTAATTTATAATTTGTGGCCAACACATAAACTACAATAAATCTTATAGATCCCATACTTTCCCACTTGAGTATCATTCTTCTTGGGCTTTTCATGGGTGATTTTAGCCACAGTCTCCAGCACAGCCTGTAAAAACATAAGAATGGCTCATTAAGAAGTGAGCAAGAATTACAAGAGACAAATAAACAAAACATGAAAATAATCAACAACATCGCTAGGTTGAACCAATTCAAGTCCAATGGTAACAGGCTTAATCAGAGTCAAATTCAATCTAACTTCTCAAGCCAACATTAGTGACATCTTGTGCCAAAAAATCCAAATTTCAGTTGTAATTCCTGAAAAAGAAATTTGCATCCCTCAACCATTAACTAGTTGACAAACATAAGCTCGATAAGAAGTCAAAATCGTTAACATTCTCCTTCTCTTTATGCATTAAAGTGTAGTAGCATACTACATTAAGGTTATGAATCAGAGAGCGCGTTACAAAAAGGAAACTATTCATCAGAATTAAAAGGCCAGTCCTAAACTACAAAATGAGAAGCATATAGTTTAAATTTCAGAAAAAAACAAAAGAACAAATTTTGACTTTGCACTCTGCCTTGCGGTTGCAACAACAATTCAGAGAATGCAAGCAATGCATGAGTAGAACAGGATTTAAGAAAGAGAAGACATACTTGTTGATCTGCTACAGTGGTGTTAAAGTTGCTTCCATCAGAACCTAATCAAAAATACAAACAAAAGTTAAAATTAAAGAAGCCTATTCGATCTATTAAGCAACAAAACAGCCTTGAAAGGAATGAAACATCGGTGGTCTTCACAACTAAAACAGAGACTTCCATTAAACCTAAGGTATAGTAGACCAAGTCCTAAAACTTGTTAAAAGCTTCCACATTTCGACAATTTGAGTAAAACCCACGTACCTAGTACATACCCTTGCTAAACCTAAATAGACTTTAAACTACATTTTATTATTATCAAAGCTCAATTATAAGCATAAAACAATAAAGCGGCAGATTTTGCACCTTCAGGTTGATCGTTGTCGGAGAACTCTTTCTCGAGAACCCGATCGAACATTTTGGCAATGCTTCCTTCTCCATCTCCAGCCGTCGAGGAATTCAACAAATTCCCGTAAAACCTCTCTCGCATTTCCTGATCAGATCTCGCACACCCACCGTCCCGCACGTGAACCGCAAGTATCATCAACATGCAACACCACAATCTAAAAGCTCCTCCTCGCTTCTTCATCCCCATTAAATCAAATCCTTACAATCTCTTCCCTCTCTCTCCACTAAACTTCCATAACTCAAAAGGATGAGAAAAAAGAAAAGTTGGTCATGGTGGAGATCGATTCGAATGTGTTAAACGGCTTGAATAGTATGTTGCTTTTCGGTAACGAAAAAACAAAAATTAAAAAATGCTGATTTTAATTAAAAGATTGACTAAAAATAATTTATTAAATTATGTTATTAATTAAAATAATATTATTTTATTAAACTTTAATAAAATGATAAGTTTTAGCCTTTAGTATTAACCTTATTAATTAATTATTTATCTTACTAAAAATGTCTTTGTAATAAAGGTTTGAATTATAAAATGATTTAAAATAGAATTAGTATTATAGATAATTTAAAGAATTAATTAAAAAATTTCAAACTTTATTTAATTATCCAATTATAGCCCAAAATTAAAAAATGGTAATTAAATGCTAAAATTTTCAATTTTTTTCAATTATAACCCGACGTTACTATTTTCATTAATATTGTTAACATGACTTGTCACATATGACAGAAATTATAAATATTTGTACACATTATATTTTATTAAGTTTAACTAAACTAAGTCGTTTTAGGATTGAAATCTCTAAATCAAATTCTGTCATATCAGTATGAGACGCCAAAGATTATTTGTCATATTATTGCGAGACGAAAACGACACAGTTTTTAATAATTTGAATGAAATTCCAATTTGTCACTTTTTTGTCGAATAATGAACTGATTTAGGCTTTTCAATTTTAGCAATTTAGATAGCGAGTTTAATTTAGGGATTTCAATATCAAAATGACGTAACTTAGTTAAACTAAATTAAGTCTAACATGTATAATTGTTTAAGTTTGAGTAACATTAACGAAAATACTAAGGACATGATAGAACTGAAAAAAATTGAAAGTTTGAGTATTTAATTGTCACTTTTTAAGTTTAGATTATAATTATAAAATTGAGTAAAGTTTAGAATTAACCACAATTTAAAATATATTGAACTTATAAAAATATCAGTTGATTAAATAAAATAGATAATAATTTATTAAATGTCATATAAAGAGGAAATGTTTAAGTAAGATAAAATAATTTCATTTACAAATTTATTTTTTGTTAAATAAAATTTAGAATATAAATTCCTAATTTGATATAAAATACTATAAAAAGGGAGATTATTTTTGTCATTATACTTGATGGGATTGATTAATTTATTTTAATTAATATAGATTAAATTTTTATTTTTATTTTTAATTTACAATTTAATTAATTTTTATTTTTATTTATTACTTTAAACTCAAATAAATTATGTATAAACTGTTTGTTCTTATTTAATAATAAACCTTAAATTATGATAATTTAAGTAAAAAAATTATATAAGATTATTATTTTTTAATCTTACAAAAAATTAGACTAATAAGATAAAATATTTAAGGTTTAAAAATTTTAATAAATATTAGGCATTAATATAATGAGTTAAAGATTAAAAAATTAGAAAAATAGTTGAAAATTTTATATTTACTTAAAATTTAATTAAAATAAGAAGTTATTAAATAAAATTTATTTATTTAACTTTATAAATATTAATTAATTTAAAAAATTGATAAAATTGGCCGTCAACTTCCCTTTTTAAAACATGCAAAAAAACCATTTGAAGTCTTGATTGTCAGCCGGTGACGTGGGGCATAGTTGACCGTTAAATGTTGACCCCACTCACAAGGAGCGTGACCTCCACATCCACACGCAATCTTACGGAGCCAATTGTGACTCTTGACCTCACGCCTCACCGCCTACTCTATGTTCACAGGTTAGATTGAGATTTGAGGCAGAACAGAGGGGAACAGAACAGAAGAGAGCACAGCTATCCTTTATCTATGGCGACGATAAGTGGGTGTACTTTAGGCGCTGTTTCATGCTACAACAGGTCAAGAGTTGAAGTACTCAACAGGCCAAGTGGAGTAGCTGCCGTCAGGCCGAGGAGAGCGGTGGCGGTAAGAGCAGAAGCGGCGCCGATAAACCCAGACGTCAGGAAGAATGAAGAGAAGGTGGTTGACTCTGTTCTTGTAGCCGACCTCTCTAAGCCTCTCACTGCCTATTGCAGGTTTGGTTTTAACTTGAAACTTTCTAGTTTCGATCCTCAGAAATTTCCAGTTATTCACTTGAATTTTTGTAGAAATTGTAAATTTTGATGGGGTGTATTACTTGGTATTTGAAGATGTTGGAGGTCGGGGACTTTCCCTTTATGCGATGGAAGCCATGTGAAGCACAATAAAGCTACTGGGGACAATGTTGGACCATTGTTGTTGAAGAAGCAGAAAGAGTGAGCTGTATGTGTTTTTTTGCCCGAGGAACAGAATTTGCTGTAATGAATAATGTTGTTAGATAGCTGTTATCTGTTATTATCTGTTTCAAGTTGAACTTTATTTTTCATTCCTACAACATTGGAACCGAAGTTAATTATTCAACATTTAGTTCCAGTTTTGCTGGGGCCTGGGCGTGAGGAAGAACCAAAGCTAACTCATGACGGTTTTAATATGATTACTTGAAACGACGCTATGTTGTCCTAAATTTCTATGAAAACGAAGCTGTTTTGGTCAATTACACTGAAATGATATTATTTTACAGCCGACGACTCTAAGCTTAATCACTATGGATATCAAAGTGCCGGGCTGGCTTTAGGTTATTTGTCAGTATTTTTAAAAGAAAAATTTTCAAAACAACTTTGTTTTTAACAAGAAGTAATATTCAAGTCACGGGCTGGCCTGGCTCGTGTCTCAGTTAACTCGGGCTAAAATGCGAGCTAGGCTAATTTTAACATTTTTATTTACCAAGACAGGTTGAATCAGGTTATACTTAGACGTAAAGTTTTTAATATAATTAAATGAAATGAAATAAAGTAAGATAAAATGTAAATAAATATAATCTTAAAAAATTATTGTTTAGAATGAATGAAAGAGTTCATTAAGTAATATAATAAAAAGTTGTTTAGAATAAAAGTTTATTATGTGATATAATAAAAAAAGTTGTTTATCATTTTATATTTCGTTGTAAACTTTCTAAGTTAGGGGTTTCTTATTTTTACTGATTAGGATAAAATGAGATGTAATATAAAGCTCTTATTTTTTATCTCATTCTATTATAAAAAGGAAACTGTTAAATAAAAATTAATTGATTTATTTTAATTCATAAAAACTTATTAATTTATGAAAATTGATCAATTTAAAAATAAATTTATTGATTTTTAATAATAAATATTATTAAACTAAATTAAACTATAAAATAAAAATCGAACAAAAAAAATTAATTGACTCAAAATTTTTAATGTTAAATCGATTAAATCAATCCAGTTTTAAGACATTAATATATATATAACCATATTTGAGGCAAGTTTTAATAGATGGACCACTTTAGTAAGATATTTTTAATTTTGTTTAGATAATGTTTTCAAATGTGTTCTTAAGGAGTGGTCGAGTTGGTAAAATAGGAAGTATTGGATTAAAAAGTCATGTGTTCAAATACTCTTATTTACACTCTCTCAATCAAGCATGTTGTACAGGAATTGTCTAGTACGGAGTATTATGTCAATCCGAAGATTTACTCAATATGCATTCAAAGGATAACAACCGTAGGTTCCTCCTTAAAAAAAAAAGCTTTCAAATGCATAAATCATAGAAATTGGCAAGAAGAGTTAGGTTCTCGTAGAATAAAACATGCACAAGAAAAAAATATAGAATATTTAAAAGTAAAAATATGTTAAGATTAACATATATTAATTAAAATTAATCTCAACACTTAAAATTTTAAATTATTAATTTGTAAAATAATATATTTAAAATAAGCAATTTTATATTATTATATGCGTTTAAATATTTACTCAACACATATAAATAATTGGTATTTATTATAGGATTGATTATAAAAAATTATATAATTTACCCCATTTTATAATATTAACTCAAAATTTAAAATTTTAGCAAAAATAGTATGATATTAAAGTGGATGACGTGGAGCTCTTAGGATGGTCGAGTTAATAGAGTGGGAGCATAGGGTTAAAAGGTCACGTATTCGAATCCTCTACTTACTCTCTCTCAATCGAGTCTGTCATATAAGACTTGCCTAATGCAGAGTATCTGATTGGCATGATTTTAATACTATTGAGTCAATTCGGAGGTTTACCCAATATATATTCAAAAGATAGCAAGTGCAGATTCTTCCATTTAAAAAAAAAAAGTGGATAATGTGGCGAGCCATGTCAGTGTCAGATCAAATTTTTTACTGTATTTCCGTTGCATATTGAATTTATGTCATATATGAATTTTATTATTTAATAAATTAAGAATATCACACACCTTAAACTAATTATTAAAAAACATATGAAAGAGTGTATAATTATTTTATTTTTTGATATTTTTAAATAGTAAAATTCACTTATAGCATAAATAAAAAATGTGATAATCTAGTGATGACAAAATCACGTCAAATCTTCCACTTTTGTTAATTTGTTTCAACCGTATTTTATTAAATTCTATTCATATATTTATATAAGTCTACGTAAATATGTGAATAAGATTTAATAAAATATGATAAGAATACAATAATCACGACTACGAAAAACTTCTAACAAGTTAGAAAGATGGAGCATTTTAGAATCAATTTGAAATATCAATTATTTTAATAATCAAGTTTGTAATATTCTAATTTATATTGCCATATAATAAATGGTTGCTTATAAAAAATTAAACTTCACTCAAATTTATAATATTAATTGGGGCTTAAACTGATAGAAACCCTAATATTCAAAAGTTATGATATGATGTGACCGAGGAGAAGGACAAAGGTCTAATAAGGCTAAGGACAGCTAAAAGGAATCAAACAAAAACATTGGTTTAAATATGTTGATTAAAGTAAGGTGTTAATAATGACGATTACTGGTGACTAAAGCAAGAGGTTAAGAATCCGTGATGATTAAAAGTGAATCAAATTCAATGAATGTATAGTTTTGGACAAAAACAAAGCAAACGGAGATGCCATTGCCGACTTTAACGATATAAAGATTATTCAAAACCAATAAAGAGCTTGTCTCATCAGTCATCATTAAGTACCTTAAGTTTATCAGTTTAGACTTGGAATTAATGCTTCTAGGTAAAAAATAATGACTCTGTTTCGCAAAGTATTGCATTATTTGTTTGTTAATCGATTTTATAGAAGATTGTATTAGTTATTAGATAATTTTATCAGCGAATTTAACTAACAGATAATATCAGTTATTTATAAAAGATGGTTAGTAAAATTAATTTTTTAGTATTAGTGGTTGATATATAAAATAACTTGTAAAGGTATGATTTAAAAAAATTATAAAGACATACATATTAACGAGCTACATCATATTAATATTTTTCATATAATATATACAAATTTTATTGTTCAATAAATTAAAATATTGGTAATTATAGTATAATACATATATAATATATAGTAGTTATATACTAAAAATATTAATTTGATGTGATTTTTTTGTTCAAAAACTTAATATTATGATATTTTTAAATGTAAGCTAATATTATAAAATTAAATAAAGATTAAAAAGTTTGATTAACCCCTTCATTATATCGTTTCAAACTTCAGTATGATAAAAAAACGTTAACTTTAAAAATACACTAAGCAAAAGTAACAAGTAAAGAAGAGGGTAATATTGTAATTAGACAAATATCTAACTCCAAAAGCTCCTCTTATGAAGCTTTTAGAAATCAACTTATTATAGTTAAATAAGTTAATCAATAAGTCATTCACTAAATACATTAATACATTAATAAAATAGTCAAAAAGCTAACTTTTAATCAATAAGTTAAATACAGTCAACACTAACTAGCTCAACGGATTTATTGAAATGCTTTTAAATTAAACAGTAATATTATTTTTAAACAATGCAACTAAATTAAGATCAAACTCCAATTAAATTATAGTCCAATCTTAGTGTTTATTTAGATGAGTTTATATTAGTCGAGTTTTTGTCAGTAGAGCTTTTCTAAAAAGTTAGTTGATTGTTTGACTGTTATTTAAAAAAGAAATTTTTTGAAAGAGCTTCATAAAATAGACTGTTTGGCAACATAAAAATAAAAGACAGTTTTAATTTTAAATATATTTTATTTTGTAATAAAAATTATTTATGCATATAAATATTATTTAAAATAAATTAAACAATATACAAAGCATAATGTATTAATTATTATATAATTTTAAAAATTATTATATAATTTTAAATCATATGAAACATAAATAAAAATATATCTAACCAAATCTTTTGTATGGATTATAGCATAAGTAAAAATAATATCAAAAATAAATATTAAAATATATAAAAAAGTCAAATAATATTATGTAAATCTCATAATAAACGTGAAGATATATTTGTAAGTATTGTGAAAATTATGTGTAAAATATAAGGATAAAAGGGACTACAAAATAGACTCATTAACTGAACTGAAAAAATTACTTGAAAATGTACTTGAGCTTCTTAAAAAGCTATATTTTAACTGCTAGAAAAATTATATATACTAAAAAATATTTTTATTTTATAATTAAACATTCATTTAAAAAAACTTTTGTAATTAAAAAAATATTTATTTATTTTTCAAAAGCTTAACCAATTAGACACTAACTCGAATCTGTTACAAAACCTAATTCTCTAGAGACACAATTAAGATAATAAAGTTGAGCATTTGTTGTTGCTTCCATCCGACAAAAGTGAAGCGTCGTGCGTTGCATTTTGGGTAGCTAAGTCAAAACTTAGGCCTAATGTCTTAACTTCAATTAAATTAACAATAACACCGTTAAATGGCTTACACTTGTTAGATTTTGCACTTTATTCCATGCCTTTTACATAATATTATATACCAGTTGACATGTGGAGATTTAATAAGCGCTTGAGTTTGGTCCAACCTCCAAAGCAAAAGACATGTTATTATTCCGTACGTGTCAAGCGTTCATGGCGCCATAGGTGGCCGAGAAGCTCCGTCGTGTAGTGTTGCTAAAGCTGTACCTGCTGCCCCTTTCAGTACAGCTTTTGCGGTGTTGTCGATATACTATCAGACGCCACCTAAATAAACGGCACCGTGTTGATCAATGATTGACAAAATCAACACACGCACATGTTCAGGCTCTTGTTGTGAACACCCGGTTTCTTTTTTGTACACGTGGCTCAATTACGTCATGTCATTAAATATAATAAAGTAATGGTTTCACATTTGAAACGGTCTATTCGCAACAAATCTTTCAACTTTATTCTACTAAATGTTATTAATATATTTATGTAAAATTTACGTAAATGTAATAATAAAATTTAATAAAATATAATAGAAATATTATAATCGAAACAGGAGATTTGATAATCAAGCTCAATTGCATAATTTTAACATGAGCATTTAATTTTTTACTTAAAAATTATCAAATTACTTAATATTGTTTCTCAATTGATTATCAATTTTAATATTCTAAAATTATAACAAAATATATATTATTTTGCTTTTATATCAATGACATAGTTATTATATCATATGGTCTATCGGGAATGAATTCTCTACTAATCAGATGTATGGTTGTGTGTATTACAGTATCTTTCCAAACTTTACATTTTAGACAGATTTCTACTGGATAATTGTTGATTTTGTTATTATTATTATTGTATATAATTATTATAATGACAATTTTCAAATTATTTTATTAACAATTTAACATAAAATTATGAGGTTTGTTATTTTTTTAATCGTGAAATTTTATTAGAACTAGTTAAAATTAAATACATTATGAATTTTTCTACATTTCTAAAATATTTTTAAAAATGGTAATGATAATATTAATAATAATTAACAATAATTTATACTTTTTTTGAGCTTATTTTTGCATCAATCACTTCAAGATACGAATATTATACATATATATATATATATGTATGTGTGATAGACATTATAATAATTTCATTATAGTTATATTCTAGTGATGTAGGATTCGGTTTAATGGCTGTTTCGGTGGATCTCATATTTTGTCCACAAAAATCACGTCGTGGAATAATATTCACAGCATTTTCTCTAATATGTCCCATTTTGATTATTATATAATAATATAATTTTATAAAATATAAAATATTACAATTTAACGTTTTTTTTTTCATGTAAGAGGAAAAAAATCTGAAGAGAAGTCAAGAATGTTATGACTTTGTTGAAAGTTACCGATGACATAATTTATAATAGAAAATTTTAACGTATTATAATACGGATAAAAAGATTTTATAAAAAGAGGTATTTCTCGTTT
>JANZXR010000007.1:28722713-28742023 GCA_027575705.1 Erythroxylum echinodendron
TAATTTTAACTATATTTTCTTTTATAATAAAATTATTTAAAATATAAATATTATTTAAAATATATTAAACAATATGCTAAACAAAATATATTAATTATTATATAATTTTAACCTATATGAAACATAAATGAAAATATATCTAACCAAATTTTTTGTATAGATTATAACATAAGTAAAACTAATTTTAAAAATAAATATTAAAACATATAAAAAATTCAAATAATATTATATAAATCTCAAAATAAACGTGAAGATGTATTTGTGAATATTGTGGGAATTATGTGTAAAACATAAGGGTAAAAGGAACTAAAAATAGGCTCATTAATTGATATAAAAAATTTACTTGAAAAAGTATTTTTTTGAAAAGCTCCAAATTTGAGCTTTTGAAAAAGCTGTATTTTAACTTTTAAAAAAGCTATTTCTACTCCAAAAATGCTTTTGAAGTTTACAGCCAAACACTCATTTTTTCCTTAAGATAGTTTTTGCAGTGAAAAAAAGTGCTTTTGCACCTGCCAAAAGTTGAACCAAACGCACTCTATAAAGTTGCAAACTTACCTTATATACTTAGAGTTAGAAGTATAAAAAAATGCAAATTTTTTTTATTTTTATTTGATATGTTTAGTTCGAGTTGGTTTAGTAAAAAATTTTGCCTACACCATAATCGAGCCTATATAGTTGGTTTTTTAATTTCTAAAATCTAACCTATCATCCATCACTTTCCATACCAACTAGTTTGGCTCGGTTTTTTCGATTTCACGAGTCGGTTCGGTTTTTTGAGTTTTTTGCCCACTCCTAATCAAAGGTATCCAAGCAAGTTTTATTGGTTTCAGAAGTTTTATTAGATAAATTATATATAATTAAACAATAACTAATCGTTGTAAATTGCCACGTGGCAGATGCCCACTTAAAAATAATCAGCACCGCCGAGAAAGTGAGAAGTAAGAACACCGGTTACACTTCCAGACACATCTACGGTTTCGGATTCTCCAGCCTCACCTGTTCAGTTAAACACGTGTCTCTTCTTCTTTTTCCGTTCTTATTGGAACATCAAACTCGTATGGAACTTCAATCTCTGTAATTTTACTGTGTAGTTCTCTATATTCTTTGACAAGATACAATTTTTGATCATGGGATGCTGCAGAAGAGCAAGACTCGCGCTTGATGCGTTTCGAAGCTATTCTTCCAAGATTATACCCAGAGCTAATGCAGTCAAAGAATCAACTTCTTCAAGAATCTACCAAAATGGGTCTTCTTTTTCTTCCTCCAATCCAGCCAAGTTGCCTTCAAACTCTTGTCTTTCTCAAAGATTCGGTTTAGGTTTTGGAATGGGAGCAAGCAAGGTTCATTACAATCCCTTTGTTGGTGTTGGTGCCAAGAGATTTTACTATGTTGATCGATACCAAGTTCATCACTTTAGGCCTAGAGGCCCTACACGGTGGTTTCAGAATCCACGCGTTGTTTTGATCGTCGTGTTAGTGGGTTCTGGCGCTTTTATTACTGTGTATTATGGGAACTTGGAGACTGTACCTTATACTAAGCGAACACATTTTGTTCTCTTGTCCAAATCCTTGGAAAGAAAGATTGGGGAGAATCAATTTCAGCAAATGAAGCAGGCGTTTAAGGGTAAAATATTGCCTGCAATACACCCAGAAAGTATTAGAGTTCGTTTGATTGCAAAAGATATCATAGAGGCTTTGCAGAGAGGTTTAAAGAACGAGCAAGTGTGGAGCGATATGGGGTATGCGTCTTCGGAGAGTGATAGGGCATACCATGATGCTAGTCACCAAACTTTGAAGGCATTGAGTGAAGGTGAAGTGAAAGGTGAAACAAATTGGTACAAAGACGAGGAAGTTCTTGATGATAAGTGGGTTCAACAGACTAGGAAGAAGGGACAAGAGAAAGGATCAAGGGCGGAGACCTCGCATTTAGACGGGTTAAAGTGGGAGGTTTTGGTTGTTGATGAGCCTGTTGTGAATGCTTTTTGTTTGCCTGGTGGGAAAATTGTTGTATTTACTGGGTTGTTGGAGCATTTTAGAAGTGATGCAGAGATAGCAACTATTATTGGTCATGAGGTATAGGCATGTTTTGGTGCTTGAAGTATAGTTTGTGTTTCTGCTCCTGTTTGATAGTGTTGCTAATCCTTAAATTTTCTATTTGAGAAGTTATTCGTGCACTCTATGTTTACATTTAGGTTGGCCATGCAGTAGCTCGACATTCAGCAGAAGGGATAACAAAGAATCTATGGTTTGCTATTTTGCAACTTATCCTTTATCAGTTCATTATGCCTGATCTTGTCAATACGATGTCCGCGCTCCTGTTGAGGCTTCCTTTCTCCCGAAAGTAGGTTCTTTCAGCAGTGACTATTTCATTGATATTTAGTTATTATGTCAATTTTACTATCATTGATATGTTGGATTTTTAATATGAGTAGATGCATAGTTCATGTAGAACTAAGCAAGCCCTCAAGTCTAAATTACTTTATGACGATTGTACTTCTTACATTCATCGAATCATAATATGTTTTAACAATTATTAGCTATGTTCTGCTTCAGATAGAATTGGAGTTTTTAGGTGTTGTGAATAGAACATAGACTGATAAGTTGTTGAGTTGCAGTCTCCTGAAGTAGTTTATAAGTTTTAATGCTACGACATCAAATAAGTTTTGATTCGATAAGACCATTTTGGAGGGCTATTTACCATTGTTAACACATCGATTCTTCGGATTTATGTATTTAGTTGATCATGTCAGTATTGGTGGTTTAATATTGCGGGCCTGCTAGCTCACGAATATGAGAATTATTTAAGCTTCTGTTTGTCTCGTCATCTTCTAAGATGTCTCTATGGTAAAAAAGAGGAGTGAACACTTGCATTTTAGTCAGGGCTTATGAAAGGAAGAGGATAGAAAAAGGGTAAAGTCCAATATGTGATTTCCGGATAATGAAATGTAGTGTAGTGCTTGGTTGCTATCGAATTAGTAGTTCATGAGATCTCGTACTAACAATGTCCTTGTAGATCCTTGAAAATGATTGTGTTAGTCTACTTACGAGGTAAATGTTAATTCATCTTGACGTTCATCTTGTTGGGATGGTTGACTTTGCTTGCTGTAACTTTTGATAATTATTTCTTGCATATCTAACTCATCAAATCCCAGCAAAACGTGCATCAAATCTTGCATCAACGTTGCCATTCTGACCAAAAATCGGGATAAGTTTGTCGGGATAGTTCCGTTACAAACTTATCCCAAAGCAGAAACATATACCACGGTTATCATAGTCCTGCTGGCAAGTTTCCTGAATGCATACTGAATCCTTTTTTTCCGCATTATTGTTATCGTGAGGAAGTTAATACATGCTTGCTTTATGTTATGTTCTAAACTAAATATGTATATGAGCCATTAAGCAGAATCATGGGTGGTGAATGCTTTACGCAAGAGCTTTGCCTTATTCCTGCGATATTTGTTTCAGGATGGAGATAGAAGCAGATTACATTGGACTGTTATTGATAGCTTCAGCCGGATACGATCCTCGAATTGCGCCTAAAGTATACGAGACACTGGGAAAGGTCACTGGTGATTCTACCCTGAGAGATTATCTTTCTACCCATCCATCTGGAAAGAAGAGAAGCCAATTGCTCGCTCAAGCTAAAGTCATGGAAGAAGCTCTTTCTATTTACAGGGAAACCATGTCAGGACGAGGACTTGAAGGCTTTTTCCTTTAGCAGCCAAAACAAAACTCAATCTTTGTACTTGAAACTGAGTCTGGTTCTGAAGTTTTATCAAAGCTTCGTGCTTTTGAATTCTTTTCAACTGAAATTCTCAAGTCTCAATACTTCCCTTTTGTTTTCTGTGTCAACTGTAATTTTCTTTTATGAAAGATCATTATATATGAATTTGAGTGACAAATTTAGTTGCATTTCCAATCTGTTCTTCACTTTCCTTTCCCTAAGTTGAACTCAGATCAATACCAACATTATGTTGGAAAGCGAAACCCAAAGGATCGCTTGCAGGAACGCAATTGCTCGATTGATTGAGACATGTAAGAACACCACAGAGCTTAAACAAATCCATGCACAGATCATAGCGTCACCTAAATTGGCCAAAAGAGACCACGAATTCTTGATTTCTCGTCTTCTGTACTTTAGCGCCGTTTCAATTCCACGCTTTCTCAGCTACGCCATTAGTTTCTTTCAGCGAATACAAAGCCCAGACCTTGGTATTTACAACATAATGATAAGAGCCTACGCGACCAAGCTCGAGCGAGATTGCGATACCCTTTGTTGTCCTGCTTTGAAATTATTCAAGCAAATGCTATCTAATGGCATCGCTCCTGATTGCCTGACGATTCCCTTTCTTGTAAAGGAATGCACAAGGCGGTTCGATGTAGGCTCGGGTCGGTGTTTTCATGGTCTAGCAATCAAATCAGGGCATTCTGGCGACATTTTTGTGCAAAACTCGCTGACAAGTTTTTATTCGACGTGTGGATGCGTGGATAATGCAAGGAACCTGTTTGATGAAATGTGTGACAAAGATGTTGTTTCGTGGAACTCGATGATTACGGGTTACTTGAAAGGGGGAAATCTTGACGAAGCACTGAGGTTGTTTCGATCAATGAAGAACAAGAATGTTATTTCGTGGAACTCAATCATAACGGGATTCGTACATGGTGGCCGGACAAAAGAAGCGTTTGATCTTTTCCGTGAAATGCTGTGTTTGAGTGAAGATGATAACAACATGGTGAAACCAGATAAGATCACAATTGCTACTGTACTTTCAGCGTGTGCTCATGTCGGTGCCTTTGATCAGGGGAAGTGGGTGCATAGTTTCTTGACTAGAACTGGCATTGGCTGTGATATGGTGATCGGAACAGCATTGGTGGACATGTATGGTAAATGTGGGTATCTACGTAAAGCTCTCGACGTGTTCGAGGAAATGCCTGAGAAGGACACTTTGGCATGGACCGCCATGATATCAGTTTTAGCCCTGCACGGGCATTGTAAAAAGGCATTTGAAACTTTTGAGAAGATGGAAGCGGAAGGTGTGAAGCCTAACCACATCACTTTTCTTGCGTTACTGTCAGCTTGTGCTCATTCAGGATCAGTAGAGAGAGGTCGTCAATGTTTTGAGCTGATGACCAAAGTTTACTTGATTGAACCACAGGTGCATCATTACGCTTGCATGGTAGATATACTCGGTAGAGCAGGGCTTTTACAGGAAGCTGAGAAGCTTGTTAGAGGAATGCCAGTGAAGCCTGATGTGTTTGTTTGGGGAGCGTTGCTTGGAGGTTGTCAAATCCATGGTGATGTGAAGTTAGGGGAGAGAGCTGCAAAATGCTTGATTGATCTGGAGCCTTTAAACCATGCTTTCTATGTGAACTTGTGTGATATATACGCAAAAGCAGGTAGGTTTGAGGATGTGAAGAGAGTGAGAGCTCTTATGAAGGAGAAAGGGATAAGGAAGGAAGTTGCAGGGTGCAGCTTGTTTGAAGTTGATGGGACTGTTCATGAATTCTCAGTAACAGGTTCAGCTGAGATTGTAACAAAGCAAATTGCTTGGATCTTAAATGCGTTAAATGGTGAGATTAAGTCTAAAGATGATATGAATTGGGTTCTGCACCAATTTGAAGGAAGAATATATTGATAGTCTTAAGGCTTAGACCCTTTCTAGAGGGCTTTCTCGGATAAGAATGACAATGGACTAGTTCGATATCAAATTGGTTCCGGGCCTGCCAACTCGAGCCATGTAAGGGTATTCCAAATGCAAAAGTCATCACAGGAAATATACCTCCGAAGAACATTTGATAATTTTTTAATTGAGGGATTCCCATGAAAGATGACAATAAGTCAGCCTATGGATCAACCTATCAATTCTTTTTAAATAATTTTTTAAATTTAAAAATATAAAAATAATATTTTTTTTATTTGAATTCGAGACCCGACTGCTTAGGCTTAAATCTGCTCAAAACCTAACTCTAAAAATTAGACCTTAGGTCGATTTAAGCCCGAGTTGAAAACACCTAATTTTGGATTTATAGATTGGCTATGGTCATTCCGTTTATATGGTATCTATGCTTTCTTTGGTCGATGTTCACGATTAGGCCCATTATACATTGATCCAGCTCATTTGATATGATGGGTTAAACTCAAAAATTAATGATTTTTAATCATAAGAATTAATATCGGGATTGAGTTTGAAAATTAAGCCCAAAATATTTAAGGACCGAATTTAGACAATATTAAAATTAAAAAAAGTTTATCCTAATCCAATATTTATAAATAAGTTATAATTATTTTAATTTACAATTTTATTTTAATATAATTATATTTTGTATAATATTTATTTGTTACAAATTATGATTATTGTAATTTATATTAAGTGATTATATTTTAATTTCAAAATAATTATACTTATTTTATTTTAATAAATGACTTAATAAATTATTTATATACTAGTAATTACTATTTTTAATATTAAATTATGAATTGAACTAAGTTTAAATTTAAAAGTTATTAAATTTTTTTAAAAAATATTTAGGACATGAATATAACCTTAAATTTTTTAAAAATATTTTGAACTTTAATTAAAACTCGAAATAGCTCATTCATTCTACAAGGTTACTTCACATCCAAATTGACCAACTTCATGATACATTTAGTAATTAAGTGCCATTCTCTTTAGTTTTTTTAGGGTTTACTTTACATCAATATTTTAAGAACCAGGTCAAAAGTTAAATCGGTAAAACAAAAGGTTTAAAGTCTAAAAAGTTTAATCAGAATTAGATTGATATAAAAATAAAGAATTTAAAATATAGTTAAAATAGATTGTCCTTATTTATTGAAGAATTTAAATTTTAATTAAAAAATAAAATTGTTAAATAAAATTAATTAATTAATTAGATTTATAAGAATTTTTTAATTAATAAAAATTGACTAATAAATTAATAAATTGATCGATTTTTAATAATAATAGTTATTAAATAAGCGAGTCAAATAACTTCAATAATTATCCTTTCACGTCGGGAAGGTAATGAGTTTAGACTAACTTTTAACTTTATATTATTTTTATATTCAAATTTAATCCAAATTTAGACGACATTAATCAAATTTTAATTTTTTACTTTTTCAATTAAAAATATTAAAATTCAATCTAATAAAATTATATTAAAATAATCTGAACTGAGATTCCAAAATTTAAAGTTTGATTTAAAATTTAAAATTTTAAAATTAAATTAAAGCTTTTAATTTAGAGTAGTTCAGTTTCTTGTGTGTGATTATTTTAAAAGTTTGATAATTAAGAGTTGATGGATTTATATAATATTTATGCTTTCTCTAGGATTAAAAGAAACAATCTTAAATTATTTTTAAATTATGTTATAAATTGACTCAATTTATTTGGTCTTGTCGATTATTTTTGAAAATTAAAAAGTTTAAATTTTAAAATTAATCTATAAATTATATTTATGTTTAAAAAATAAGTTAATAATTTAATAATTAATTATGAGTTTAATAAAAAAATAAGCTCAACTCGACTCCATAAGTAATTTATAATAATTTTGACTTATAATAATTATTTACTCTTTATTTTATAATTATTTATCTAATTTAATTTTTTATGGATATTATGATTATTAAGATATTATTTTTTTATCATGAAATAATTTTACATATTTATTTTTACTTTCTTAAATGATTCAATAAGCTGTTTATATTTTATTTAATCATTAAAAAGCTTAAAATTATAAGCTTATGGATTAGATTTAAATTAAAAATTTTATAATAGGTCAAGTTTGATATTGAAAATAAAATATTAAAAAATTTTAAAATTTAAGCTGAAATTATACCTCATGAACATATCCATTTATGATAGACTTTCGTCTTTGAATGCCACCTTTTTGTCTGGCTTATCTTATATTCTTATTTGACACTTAGATGCCACCTCTTAGTATGGGCTGTTCTTGGTTGTGCTGCACCTAACATGAGAAGTTTTAACTTCTTGATCGTGCTACACATTAAACATCCTAGGAAATCATCAAACTGACTACGAATGATATCTTTGATTTAGTACATTTTTTAATTATATAAAACTCCATGAATGTGGATTGGATCACCTTGTTTCGATTAGAGTGTTCCAATATGTTCGGTTAATTTAGTCCATACAAACATAAATATGTGGATAAGATTTAATAGAATATGGTTAGAAATGGTTAACTGGAACAGAAAATCTGATCGAGATCATGTTTTTATCGTTGTGGAAGATATGGTATACTAGTTTTGACATTTTAGACTTTAATGTTATTAATATATATTACATTTTAAATAGGTTACAAAAATAATATAAAATAATAATAACAAGATCTTATTTTAATTTTTTTGTAAAACCTTGAGAAGTGAATTAAAATTTTGATTTATCTCTAATTATATTCTTAAAAACAAACACCTCATTAATGCTAATAAATCATGTAATCAAAATAAAAAACCTAATATTACTAGTGATTAATGTGTTACTAATACTGGTTTAAACCGCTTCTTTCAATTTTTTACATCCAAATAATACAAATAATTCTCTAAATTGACACGAATTTTTAATAAATCTAATTACCCTTTATAGCTTATTTCGAAATAATTATAGCGTGTAGCTTATATAAGCCTAAAATGTAACAGAATTACATAATCTATAAGGTATTCTTGATACATGTTTGGATTAAATTACAATTAAAGGGGTATGTGATTAGGAAGATTATGATCGGCATAATTATCATACAATCTCCAAACTTAATTAATTACAGAGATTACTTGTTCATCATTCTCGTGCATCTCGAAAAACATGTAGAGAGTCTGGCTCTATAAAGGAAGAATAATACATATATTCTAATCATCATGTGTTGTGTCGAGGATCATATGAGATTATGGAAATTTAATCATATGGCATCAACTAGAATTAGAATACATGAAGTTCATTCATATGTATATCATTGATTCAGTACAGATTTAGTGTTGTATCTCTTTTTTTTTTCAATCTGAAACTAACTTCTAAAATTATGAAAGAAATAGCTTGTTATAATGAGGAGCAAGAATCAAAGTTTTAAAAATCAGATGTGAAGTTAAACTAGTAAGACAAGAATTTTAAAATTTAAAAGATTCAATCGGTATTAGATCGTCATAAAATTGATTAAAGATTAAATAAAATTAAAGAATTTGAATATTGATTAAAAAAGAGTATCTTTAGAACCGAAAATTTTGAAATTTAATTAAAAAAATTTTAAATAAAAATTAATTGATTTATTTTAATGTATAAAAAATGATTAGTTCCTGAAATTTAGTTAATTATTTAATAAAATGATCAGTTTATAACAAAAAAATTATTAAACTTAAATCATATAGAAAAATTAAAAATTGCACTAAAAGTTAGCAATTCAAAGTTTTTACTATTAAACCAACCGATTCGGTTTAGTTTTTAAATAAAACTACACCTTTTAATTGGAAAAATCAAAAAATTTAGTCTAAATTAATTAAAATTAAAATTAAAATTAAAATTAACAAACTAAATTTTAAAAAATGAGTTTAATTAAAATTTCGGATAATTATATTTGACTTTATTATGCCTTTACCAACTTCACTAGAGATTACAGAATCAACTGTTATAATGGTGGCTGGCTATGGCCATAAATCCAAATTAAACTGAGAAAAAACCTGAAGGAGCTTTATTTTTTTTCAGCATTAATCGGATGCCAATAAGGATCATAATGGAGACCAAGAGAAGAGATCAATGGCAATCCTTTTGACTTCAAAATCTTAAGCTTCACATTGTTAGCATTGACCATAACGTTGTCGAGCCTATGCAGTCTCTTGTATCCGACAGTAGTTCCATTAGCAACCTTAATACCATCCACGTAAACCTCATGCAGTTGGATTCTCTGTCCTAAACCAATGGCTTCCTGAATCCTGACAACGTTGAACTTTGAGCTGCCAAAGCATGAAACTTCAATCCAGTTCCCAGTACCCTTGTGGTGGTGCTCATGATCATCATCACTTGGGGTCCAATATGTCCATAAATGGTCACTGTCTAACACGTTTTCAGGTCCAAATGGTCCGTCTTTGCCTCCTCTTTGGCTACTGGATTTCACCGAGCAGTCCCCTGCCAAGTTCCTTGAAAAGATCGTGTCAATGGCGACTCTAAACTCTTTCAATCTCTGAACATCGGTGTCAGATATAAGGCCTGTTGAGTTAGGAGGCACGTTGAGTAGGAGCAGACAGTTTCTTCCCACAGAATTGTAGTAAATCTCCAACAATTCGCTTAACTTTTTTGGAGACTCCGATTTATGCCAAAACCATCCTGTCCTGATAGAAACATCGCATTCTGCTGGTATCCAATCAGTCCCTTTTGGATCACCAGTGTTAAGATAACTGCATTAGAGTTGAAATTTAATGTGATTAGCTAGGGAGTTCAAGTGTTACATTACACATTAAAGGCCGCCATTGATGTCGTCCATGTGAGAAATAAGCATCAAGGTTAAAGTTGGTTGGAACAAGATCAATCTTAAAGTTACGGTAACATATCTCTTGTAATAACCCGTGTATTACGTCATACACTCTCCTTCTGCAGATTCTAAAATGATGTCATTTTCAACATATGAGTATATGACACTACACGATAATAAAAGAGTCTAACTAATTAATTAGAATGTAATTAAGTGCTAAGATAATTACTCTTTTGCTAATCACGTTACTTAAGCAAAAATTGAAAGATGGGACAAGGCAAGCTCAAATAATTCACCTCACAATCTACTGGTGAACACCCAATATGTTGTTGGATAAGAAGAAGACAAACCTACTTGGATTTGGCTTAGGTTGGCAGGTTACTTACTCCACAATACTTCCATTTCCTATAGAAAGTGAAGTACGGTTAATGGTGGACCAACAGGTACTTCCGGCGAACCCCTTTTCATTTCCTACCCATCTGACGTCAGGTCCGGCGTCGGAAAATATATTGATCGAACTCTGAAACTCCTTCACCATTGCAAACCAATCCCAGAAGTAATATGACATGTTTGGAGCATTAGATCCTTTAGCTCCGTCAAACCATATCTCTCTAACATTGCTCCCATAACTGTAACATACAGCATAAACAAATCTGACCCATGTTAGAATCAATCAATCTCCGTCATTTCCATGAAAATGTTCAGTAAAAAAAAGACAAAAAGATTCGATCTTTATTCAGTAACAAGTCATTTACTTACTTTCTTAGTAACTCTTGCAATTGAGCCAAGTAGTACTCGTTATACTCCAAGTTTTTTCCGTATCTTTTGTCGTGTCGATCCCATGGAGACAGATACAATCCAACGTCGATGCCATCTTGTTTGCTTGCCGCCGATACAAGTTCTTGAACAACGTCGCCATGGCCGCTCTTCCATGGACTGTTCACCACTGAATGCTCAGTGTACCTGGAAGGCCACAGGCAGAAACCATCGTGGTGTTTCGCCGTGAGTATCACGAGGGATATTCCAGCCTCCGCCGCCGTATTGACCCACTGGTCGGCGTTGAGACCGACGGGGTTGAATATGGCGGGGTTCTCTTTGCCTGTGCCCCACTCCGAGTCAGTGAACGTGTTGACTCCGAAGTGAAGGAACATGATCACTTCTCTTTGTTGCCATTTCAACTGGGAAAACGACGGTAGTGGTAAGAGTGGCAACGGCGGCGTAGTTGTTTTCTCCGATTGCGAAATGGCAAGCTTCCAAAGCTGAAGCAACGTCACAACGTACATAAAGCAATGGAAAAGCTTGGCCATGGCGACAATGGCTATGTCCTGCGTACTGCTTTTAGCAAGGTTTGATCTTTTTCTATTGCTTTCTGTGCCAAGAAAGAAAGCTGCTTTCTCTAGTATAGTACATTAGAACTTATAGCTTAAATCCAATCTTGACCCTATACTATCCTTAGGAGGAGTTGCCCAATCAATTTGGACCACTCCTATTTGTACGTGAGAATTGAAGTGAAGAACAAGTATAAAATGACAAGGGAACAAACGATAAAGTGAGGAAAGATTCTAATAAGCATAGAGCAGGCCAAGGAAGAAGTGTGAAAAGAGTTCGATGCCCATAATCATGAGGGTGGTTTTGATGGCAAGTCTTGTTTTGATGCTATTTTCTTTGTTATGGTTCGTGTTGGTTTCATGTCACCGTCACTCATTCACGGGTTGCGGTAGATTTTTCTTCTCTCAGCATCTTTCTGCCAATCATGCAAGAGTCAAGAACCATAAAGTTTGACTCATTTTAAAAGTTTTTTTTAATTATTATGTTGTTTAAAAAAATACCATAATAAATGATTATGTAGGTAGATATGTTTAATTATTTAGAAAAATACCATAATAAGTTAGGCAATAATTAGTGATTTCTTGTGGTCAAATTAAAGTTTTTTTTATATTTTAAAAACAAAATCAAGAGTTAAAATGGTAAGATAAGAGGTTTAAAATTTAAAATTTTCAAACGGCTTATAAAATTAGCTAAAAATTGAATACAATTAAATAATTTGAAATATGAGTAAAAGGAATTGTTCTTATTCATAAAAAATTTTGAAGTTTAATTGAAAAATTTTTTAAATAAAAATTAATTGATTTATTTTGATTTATAAGAATTTATTAATTTACGGAATTTTGTCAATTAATTAATAAACTGATCAGTTTTTAACGAAAAAAATTAAAAAATAAAAAATTGAACGAAAAATTTTCAAAAGCTCTTCCAATAGTTTTCTTTACTCTTAATACCTCATGTTTGGAGTCTATAAAATGGAAACTTCAATTAATTTTGAGATATATATTTAAATTGTTTTGCTTAATTGTTATTAAAATGAGTGTATTAAATTTAGTTTCTCTTAAATCTTATAAACAAAAATAAAAATATATTAAGAAATTTTATTTTTATAAATTTATTGAATTCAATCCACATTAATCAAGTTTTTTTGAAGATTTTTATGAAATTAAAATAAATAAATAAATAAATGCAATGTACACATAATCTCTTCTTAAAGGAAATAAAATGCAAGATAAGCGGTATTATTATAAATAGAATCCAAACCATTGGGAATTATATATATATTGAAATAGATGATGTGATTGGAATTAACATAGTTTTAAAGATATCATAAAAATTAAAAGGGTCAATCAGTATTAAACTATTATAAAAATTAGTTAAAGATTGAATAAAATAAAAAAATTTAAAAATAATCAAAAATTATCCTTACCTATAAAATTTTAAAGTTTAATTAAAAAAGAAGATTGTTAAATAAAAATTAGTTATTTTTTATTTATAAAAAGTAACAGATTAATTAATGAATTGATTAATTTTTAACAACAAAAATTATTAAACTAAATAAAACCGACAATCTAATTGAACAAAAAATTAGCCATTTCAAAATTTTCACTGTTATATCGAATAAATTGGTTCAAGTTTTTTAATAAGTCTATTAGGGCCGAATGTTATGTGAAGAACTTAAAGGAGTTGGGCTTGCCTACTGTACATGAAGGCCAGATTAGCAAGTAATCAGGTAAAAAAACCTGATAGATCCAGGCACAGGCTCATTTCAACGCAGCCAGTACCAAATCGTTTTGGGCTCCTTTTGCCCTTGCCAAGAATCATGGGTTTGGTCCAAATTCATATTAATTGTATTGGTATAAGCCCAAATTCCTAAGCTCAATCAGACTTAGGATCTGTTTGATTGAATGTTAATTAATATAATGGAATGAAAAAGAACGGAACGATTTATAATTGAATGGAATATAATATAGTGAAAAGTAGTTGAAAGGGATGGAAGGGTTCATAATGTAATGTAGTGAAATGTTATTTGGAAAATGGACGGCATGAATAATAAATGACTATTATACTTCTGATATTAAAATAGATGTTACAGGAGGTTTAATACTATGATTTTAAAACATAAATCATGTCCAGTTAAAAAGTCACGGTTCAAGTCACAACTGTGATAAATAATTTTTTTAGATTTTTTTATTTTAAAATAATAAAAGGTTTATTATATTATTAATTATTTTATACAATTTATTATTAATTATATAAAATAATAATATTAATTGTTTAATAAAATTTATTTTATTATATTATATGTGATTTATATTTAAAACTAATTTATTTATAGTTTTTATATAGGAATATATAAACAATTAAAGAATAATTTTTAAAATATATTTTTTATATTTTTCATTAATAAAAATTTTATTAATTTTTTATTTTATTGTTAATTATATACAATTTATTATTAATAATATAAAAATATTATTATTAGGATAAAGAGAAATAATATAAAAATATTATTAAATATATACAATTTATTATTAATGATATAAAATATTATTATTAGGGTAATGAGGAATAATACAAAAATATTATTAATTATATATAATTGTTGTGGACTGTAATAAATAGGTATGGAGAAAAAAGAGTTAGGGTTAGAAGAAATAATTAGTATTAAAAACATTTATTGGAGTGTAATAGATAGTATGTATTTATTAGTTTACGTTCCATCCTAAATTTTCCTAATCGGAGATTTCTTATTTTTTTTACTGTTTATAATATAATGGAACGTAACATGAAACTCTCCACTTCCATCTCATTCCTTTCTATTCCATTATGAAATTTTCAACCAAACGATAAAATTGTGTTACATTCTATCCTATTTTATTAACAACCCCTTAACTAAACAGGACTCAGTAATCAAATGCCACCTTTTTGAGGCATTCAAACGTTTTTTAATTTTAAGTTGAATTAAGGTTGGAGTTCCTGATCATGAAATTAAATTTTTTTAAAAAATTAAGCTTAAGTCGATCATCCTATCAACTTAAATTTTATTTATTTCTAATATGAAAAAATCCAACTTGAGTGAAAATGCCAACTCAGTATAATTAAGAGTTTACACCAATATTTTAAAAACTAGAACAAAATTTAAATTGGTAATATAAAAGAGTTAAGATTTAAAAAGTTCAATTGATATTAGACTGTTACAAAACTAGCTAAAAATAAAATAAAATAATTTAAAATATGATTGAAAGAGATTATCCTTATCGAAAAATTTATTATCCTTATCAAAAAATTTAAATTTTAATTAAAAAGATATTGTTAAATAAAATTAATTTATTTATTTTAAATTTATTAATTAATAAAAATTAACTTATTAGTTAAGAAATTGAACGATTTTTAACAATAAGAGTTGTTAAAATAAATCAAACTAGAAAAATTAAATAATTCAAAATTTTTATAATTATAACTGACTAAATTATTACAAATTTTCTAAAAAATATAGTGGATTCACAATTTTTCTTGTAAAAGAAAATTTCCTACCAAGAAATTTTTTTTTTCGATCCGAAGGAAGAACACTCAAAGCTAAATCAAAACAAGTTTATCGTAGGCCTCTGCGGTACACAGTTCCTTGCTTATCCCGGTGAATACACTCCAAAACTGAAACTGGAGGCAGCTGCAGAATATGGAGGCCTAGGATGGCCAGAACAGCGAGGGCAGCCAGTTATCCGCACCTTGATTCCCTTCACGATGAACATGCTGAAGTTTCACCTCCTAATCTCTCAAAAGTAACATGCGGGTACCTGTCAACAAAAAATTATTACCGTCAAGCTCTGTAATGACAGAGGATAGTTGATCCAGGACTTCTAAAGAGTTCACTTCGATTATGAGACAGCGATACCCTAGGGACCAAGCCAGGGTGAGACCTGAGTGGACTCCCCAGAGTTCTGCCGTAAGAGGTGAGCTGCTGCTCAGGTGATGTAGAAATCCCCCACACCATTGTCCGTGCCAATGGCAAATTAAACCGCCTGCGGCAGCTACAGACGATGCTTGCTTAACCGTGACGTTGGTGTTGAGCTTTACCCAGTCCTCCGGAAGTTTGGACCACCCCACTGGACTGCCTGTCGGTAAGCTCAGAGTCCGAAAAACACAATTTTCTACTGCCCTTGTCCTAGCTATCTAGTCCACAAACGCTATCACTGCTCTCATACCATCATCTGGCCAGACAAAACCGACTTCAAAAAGACTTTTATTGTGCCAAGTCCAAATCAGCCAGCAGGCAACGCCAAAAAGTGTAGCCTAATCCCCGTGCAGGACCTGAGATTGTGGCAAGAGATTGGATTGTATCCATCTTTTCCCTGTCCTGTTGAAAAAAGTCCGCATTGACCACCTCCGTGGGAAATTTTCTCCAGAATGCGCACACTCTCAGGCAATCCTGAATGACATGAAGGGTGGTCTCTTCCTGCCCACATATGTGACAACTACTGTCCGTAGCGATATGACGCTTTACTCTTTGTTGATTAGTCACGAGTTTGTTCTTGGTCATTAACTAGAGGAATGATCGGATCCTTTGAGGCCCCGCTCATTTCCAAATTAATTCCCAAATGGTCTCAGCCCTGTCCAGTAAAGGCCCTTCGATTAACTCATAGGCAGAAGCCACTGTAGATCTCCCATGATTAGTATAGGCCCATCGTATGTTATCTTCCACTGGATCCGTTGTACTGATGGTGATCGCTGCAATAGCCAAGCAAACTGGGGAAGGAAGGTATTGTTGGAATAAATGCCAATTCCAGTGTCCATCCTCATTCATAAAGTCCGCGAC
The DNA here is from genome assembly GCA_027575705.1 of Erythroxylum echinodendron. NCBI lineage: Eukaryota > Viridiplantae > Streptophyta > Magnoliopsida > Malpighiales > Erythroxylaceae > Erythroxylum > Erythroxylum echinodendron. Next base: position 28,739,328 of record JANZXR010000007.1, read on the forward strand.
TTTAGCATAGAGGATATGTTCCGGGATTGGCACGGTGGCCACTCCCAGAAGAGGGCCCCACTCATTCACCCAATTATCTAGCCATAAAGAGATATGTCTTCCATTGCCCAGCTGCCAATTGATACCTTGGCAAATGAAAGGCCAAATTGCCGAGACGCCCCTCCAGAAACTTGAGGCCCTTTGCCGAGCTATCGAAGTAGGGATGTAGTACGGGTCCATATGATATTTAGCTCGTATGACTCGGACCCATAAGGTGTCCTATTTTGTAAGCAAGACCTATCCCAGTCTTGTTTGCAGGGCATCATTGGTAGATCTAATTCGCCTAATGCCTAATCCCCATGTCTTTTTGGGCTGACACACAGAGTCCCAGTTAACCAAGGACATTTTCTTTTGCTCATCAGAGGAACCCCATATAAAATTTCGCATGAGGCGCTCCAAATCATCACACAGTCCACGCGAAAGGCTAACTGTTTGCATCGTGAAAATAGGGAGGGATGAGATCACAGACTGGGTTAAAGCAACCGGTCTAGCTAACTTCAAATTCTTGGCGCGTCATCCTGTTAGTTTCTGTTGAGAATTATCTAGGATGTGTTGATAAGTATTACTCGTGGAACGCTCATGAAGCAAAGGCACTCCAAGATATTTGCCCAGATTATTCGTGCTTGAAATGTGCAATGCTTGACTGAGGCATCTGGCTGTTTCCAGGGAAACATTCTTGGAGAAAAAAAATTTCATTTTTTCCTTGTTAACCTTCTGCCCCGAAGCCTTACAAAACACCTCGAGTGTCTGTGCGATAACTTGAGTCTGTTCAGCCGTAGCTTTCGCGAAGAGAACCAGGTCATCTACAAAGAAAAGGTGAGAGATGGGGGGCCCGTAGGGCTCAATTTTAACGGATGCCAACGACCGTGTTCCACCTCTCTCGATATAAGATGGCCTATGCGTTCCATGCACAGGACGAACAGGTATGGCGAGAGCGGATCGCCTTGTCTAATCCCTCTAGATGGGTTGAAAGGATCCAATAATGTCTCCTGCCAAGCCACCTGTATGGACATAGTCGTAACACACTATATAATGACCCAAATCAGTTGATCCGGTAATCCGATATCTACTAATGTATTATGAATAAAGTCCCAACGGAGTCGATCATAAGCTTTTTCCAGGTCCACTTTGATCGCGAAGTAACCCTTCCTTCCCTTCTTCTGTCTCATCGAATGGATGGCTTCCTGGACTATGAGAATATTATCGGTTATATGACGTCCCGGGATAAAAGTGCATTGGTTCTCCTTTACTAAGAAGCCTAGGTGGTGCTTCAATCGATTAACAATGACTTTTGAGAGAGTCTTGTAAGTCACATTACAGAGACGAATTGGTCGGAACTAGGTGAGATTAAACGGGGAGGAGTTTTTAGGGATAAGAACCAGGATGGTCTGATTAAGAGCCTTGTCCTACCTTTCCTGTCTGAAAACTGACCAGATATACTCTGTTATTTTGGGTCTTACCCGCCCCCATTGCTTTTAAAAGAAGAGGACATTGTATCCATCAACCCCAGGGCCTTGTTCGGGTTCATGCCAAAGACTGCATTATAGATTTCAATGGGATGGATGGGTTAGGCTAAATCGCGAAAATTGTCCTCGGAAAGAGAGGGAAAGGCTCTAGATAGCGGGAAGTTGTGCATGTGATGGGGCTCTAGAGAGTAAAGTTGAATAAAATAGTCTCTGGCTAACCGGCTCAGTTGCCTTGTGTTTGTTATTACAACCCCCTATGCATCCTAGAGCCTCTCGATCCTTATTTTCTTGCGTTTAGAAATGGTTAGAGTGTGGTAGTATTTGGTATTACTGTCACCCTTCGATATCCACTCACACCTTGCTTTCTAATGCCAATAAATTTCGTCTTCACTCAGCACCTGCATCAGCTCTCCACTCAACTGTTCCTCCAAAGCTAACAAAGGCTCCATATTGTTGTCAGTTATCGCTCTTTGAATGCCCTGTAATCGTGCTAACATACGTTTCTTCCGACAAAAAATATTCCCAAAGTCTAACTGATTCCATTTCCGGAGTTGGAGAGCCAGATTGGTAAGAGACTCACCTAACGACGCCTCGTCCGAATTCCAATGCTCCGTTACCGCCTTTTCAAAATTAGGATGGGCAAGCCACGCATTTTGAAATCTAAAACGTGGGGATCCTATTGAGTGAGAAATCGGCTGACTAAGTCGAAGCCACATAGGTCGATGGTCAGAACTAAGAAAAGGTAAGTGGTGAATAAGAGTTTGCGGGAAGGTGTGCAACTACTCCGTCGACCCAAAAACTCGATCTAAGCCCGCCTGTAACAGTCCCCGTCGTCATGTAAATTTTGACCGCACATACCCAAGATCATGCAGTCTGCTGTCCTGCACCAGTCTTGAAACTGTTTATTCACTATCCTCGTTGTCTTAGCTCCACCCCTTTTATCTGTGAGCTCCAGTTTGACATTAAAGTCGTCTCCTATAAGTCATGGTTTATGAACTGAACGTCCAATCCAAGCAAGGGCTGGCCATAGGTGCTGTCGGGTAGTTATTTGCGGGCTGGCGTAAACTGTGATAAAATCAAAGGAGCAAAACAGCTACCGTGGTTAATGGATCGTCAAGCTACTAAGAAAGTTCGCATACGCGAACGGGAGGAAGACCCCCCTCCCCCCACATCTACTCCTACGCACACTCA
>JANZXR010000007.1:28765619-28780355 GCA_027575705.1 Erythroxylum echinodendron
AAACCACACCATTGATTTTAAAAATTAAAACTCAACAAAAATATTTGAAATTACAACAAGACTAAAATAAATTACAACGGAAATTAGACTCGAGATTATAATCAAACTAAAATTACAACAATCAATTTAAAAGGAAAACTAAAGCACTTGAAAATATTAATTTAACATAAATAATTAATAGTTTGGAAGGTCATCCTCATTTTCTCCAAAATCAAAATATTAGCTAAAGCTACTAGATGAGCCAACTCCTCCTTGAGATTCTCCTTCTTGAGCTCTTTTGGCATAAATTTTCATTTGTTCATTTCTAAAACCCTTACGCATCACTGGATCTTTAATGGAATCCAAATCTTTGCATAAAATTTTGTTATCTTCCCGTCTTTGGGGTAGCTCTATTTTTTTTTGCCTTATTTTGAGCTCGTAACAACAGAAGTTCATAATTTTTTTCAAGAAGAGGTTGACTTTCATGAAACATTCCTTTTATTTCTTTATTCATGGAAATAAAAAGTTTTTTCATTTCCTCATTTTGTTCCTTTTTCATTTTTTCTTTCTTCTTGGACAATCAGCTTCATCATTTCTTTCAACAAATGGATCTTCAACTTCAAAATCATTATTTAAATCAATACAAAATGATGATGATCCTATTGACTTATCTGATTTTTGAGATTCGGACAGTGACATTTCATTGCAGAAATTCCTTATCTTTTCTTGGATATTGTGTGGATATGATACGAATACTAATTAACGGTTGAGATGAATACAATCTAATCCAACGGTTGGGAAGAGATAGAGTTAGATTCTGTGTAGAGATTCCTTATCTTGTCTTGAATATTGTGTAGATATGATACGAATGCTAATTAACGGTTGAGAAGAATGCAATCTAATCCAACGGATGGGAAGAGATAGAGTTAGATTCTGTGCACAGATTCCTTTTCTTGTCTTGGATATTGTATGGATATGATACGAATACTAATTAACGCTTGAGATGAATGCAATCTAATCCAACGGATGAGAAGAGATAGAGTTAGATTCTGTGCAGAGATTCCTTATACTATCTTGGATATTGTGTGGATATGATAGGAATACTAATTAAAGCTTGAGATGAATGCAATCTAATCCAACGGATGGGAAGAGATAGAGTCAGATTCTGTGTAGAGATTCCTTATCTTGTCTTGGATATTGTGTGGATATAATACAAATATTAATTAACGGTTGAGATGGATGCAATCTAATCCAATGACTAAGAAGAGATAAAGTTAGATTTTTTTTGCAGAGCTTCCTTATCTTGTCTTGAATTATTTACTATATAAGGGAACGAATCACTAGCAGATTGTTCTTTGAACCCTTCACCATATTTGTCTACAACCATGAGTACTAATGCTAGTTCTTCGCATATATCATCCTCATCTTCATCCTTATCACCGGAGGATGAATTGGATCTCACTTCTACAATATTAGCCCACAACAAAGCATTACTATCTGCATACACCAATAACAACCTTGCAATGGATTACTATATGAACAATATAGTAAACCAACCAAAACACAAAGGCTCAATCTCCAATCATAGAGTAATTTATCGTGATCGTGTTGCAGCAGATCAAAGACTATGGGATGATTATTTTGCAGAAAATCCAAGATATAATGCAACAATGTTCGCAGGCGATTTCGAATGAGTAGGAATTTATTCCTACAACTTGTTGATGTTGTTGAAGGTCATGATGTTTACTTTATGCAACGGAGAGATGGATGTGGTAAACTAGAACTGTCTAGTTTACAAAAAGTAACAACAGCATTTTGAATGTTGGCTTATGGTGTATCAGCTGATTCAACTGATGAATACATTAAAATTGGAGAATCAACTGCAATTGAAAGTACGAAAAGGTTTTGTAGAACTATTGTGGGGGTCTTTAGACAGATTTATCTAAGAGCACCGAATGCTAATGATGTTGTAAGATTGCTTCAAATTAATGAAGAACGAGGTTTTCCAGGGATGCTAGGGAGCTTAGATTGCATGCACTGGATATGGCAAAATTGTCCAACGGCTTGAGCCGGACAATATAGTGGACGTAGTGGATTCCCAACTACTATACTTGAAGCTGTAGCTGATTATGATTTATGGATATGGCATGCACATTTTGGTTTGCTAGGGTCAAATAATGACATTAATGTATTAGAGGCATTTCACTTGTTCGCAAATCTTGCCAAAGGTATAGCACCTTCTGCTCATTATGTTATTCAAGGAAAAGTGTATGATACTGGATATTATTTAGCTGATAATATTTATCCAAAATGGTCTACTTTGGTACAAATCATTCATGATTCCTGAGGCCCAAAAAAGAAGATATTCGCGAAGATGCAAGAAGCATGTAGGAAGGATGTCGAGCGTGCATTTGGAGTTCTCCAGTCAAGATTTGCAATTATCAAGGATCGGCATGTTTTTGGAAAAAATCCTTATTACATGATATTATGTTAGCATGCATTATAATGCACAATATGATCATTGAGAATGAACGTGATACTCAAGCGGTATACAAGATTGGAACGAAATGCCAGCCCCTGAAATTAATATCAATAGAGACGATACAGCTATATTTCAAGAATTCCTTACTAGACGTAGGCAAATTAGAGATAAAGAAGCTCATTTTAAACTTCGTAATGTATTGATTGAACATTTGTGAGAACAATATGAAAATTAAAATGATTAGAGGTTAAATGAGAAATTTTAATCAGTTTATATTTGTGTATTTTATTAATTTGTTGTTGCAATAATATTAAATATATTTTGTAAATAATATTAATTTAATATAAAGCATATATTAATTAATTAACAATAATGATTTTATTTTAATTTTTAATAAATAAAAAATAAATAAAAATTATTGTATAAATATAAATTAATTTAGTTAATAACTAAATTATTGTGGTATATTCTTTGAAAAGTTTTGGTGTAAAATTTAGTGTAGAATAATTGGAGTAACACCAATTTGGTGTAAAAAGATTATAGGAATATTCTATTTAAATTATTGTGGTATATTCTTTGAAAAGTTTTGGTGTAAAATTTTAGTGTAGAATGATTGGAGTAACACCAAATTTGGTGTAAAAACATTATAGGAATATTCTATTTTACACCAAATTTAGTGTAAAAATTTGGTGTAATAGTTGGAGATGGCCTTACAAAGTTTTGTTGGTCACCACTTGTGCAACAACCAAAGTACTACTCTAATACATCATATGACCTTAGCTTCTTGGGCTCTGTACTTCTGCCTCCTACACATTTTAAGACACTTTTTGTCTGAACTATGACCAACTCTACCAAAAGAATTGCTCAGTGCATTTTCCCCCATCTTTGGTCTCCTTGAAAGTGACCTACATACCTTATATTTTGGGATGAATGGTGGTACTAGAACATGTAAGTGGACATAGGGCCTCCCCTGTCATTACAAGCGTCGTGCAGAGAGGGATTGGATGACGACAACTACAGACGGCAAGGCCATAGCTCTAGCCTCTCGAGCCACCAAATCTTTGCGTTGTAAGAACATGATCAAATTTTTGATGTGGAGATGGTGGAAGCCAGTCTCAGTGAAGATAACATATATTTTTATTGTTTCGTAAAGCATGTCAAGGTATGAAGAACCAGACCTAGCCCCTAACACACAATTTCCAGGTGCACGCTTTTATCTTATGCCTCTTTATTTTGCCATGTAAGTTTGTTATCTGGTGTCTTTGGGCATTTTTTGGTAAGTAAGCTGTTATGTTAGTTGTCTCCTTGTGCGTCCCCTGGACATTTGTGGTGGTTCCGGGTGTCAGTCCCAATTGTTCAGTGGATTTTTTATGTACTGGTACTATCTATTCGTCTAAGGGAGGTGAAGCTCGTGAGTAATGCCCGACTTCTCTGAGGAACGAGCTGGAGTGGGCTCTGCTTATAAGTTTTCGATTTGTAGCTCTTTTTTAGCGCTAACAAAGAAGGTTGTTAGGGTCAGTCACTTCGATTTGGATGAACGTTTCTGAATAGTGTCTGGCACACCAAACATTACCTTTGCCACCCGCCTTGAGCCGACTGACAACTCTGCTATAGTAGAGTGCTGATTGACAAATCTACAGTTCACATTTTGACTCAGACACTTTTCATAAAAGCCTCTCTTCCTTCTCCTTACCTTCCATGCCTCTTAAGTTAGAGTTCTCTTCTCTTATACGCGTGTGTCTCTGCTGTGGTTTTAAGCCCTCACCTATTTATTTACTTTTGTTACTTTTAATCTATTTCTATTATTTAGATCTTTATTGCTATTATTTTTATTCTTATTATTTCTTTAGCTATTTCAATTAGTAATCAAGTTATTAAATTATTCACGTTCTCTTCATTTTTATCAATATTTTTATTCTTTTTAATAATAATAATATATTATTATTTTTAAGTATCGTTATTATTTTACTATTATTAGGCTTTTAGTGAGTCTCTTAGTAGCTTTAGTTTTTCTTTATTATTATTATTCTTATTATTCTTCTTCTTCTTCTTATTATTATTATTATTATTATTATTATTATTATTATTATTATTTTGTGATTATTATTATTATTGTTACTTGAATTTATTTTAGCTATATCTTGAGATTTGGGTATTTTTATTATTATTCAATTTAGTGTTTTTATTTTTGGAGACAATAAGGGATTGGACTTTGTAGCCTATTAGGTTCTCACCGATTTGACTTCCTTCAGGTATTCTCCATTACTTGTATTTTCAGTTATTTTCTATTTTTAATAAATTGTTTCTGTAACCTGCATCATTCGTATATTGTCTCATTTGCATATGGGTTCACCGAAAACAGCCTCTCTACTATGTAGGAGTAAGACTACGTACTATCAGACCTCCCTAGACCTCGCTTCATTGCGGAATTTCGGACTGGGTGATAATGATGATGATGATGAACGTGAATTCAATAATTTATTCAAGTAGTTATAAAAAGTAATAATTAAAAAATTGAATCAATTCGATCGGTTTGAATAAATTTTTGGTTCGATTTATCTCAATAACTTTTGCTATTAAAAATTGTCTAATTTATTAATTAATTTGTTGATTTTTATAAATTAAACGCTTTTATAAACTAAATAAACTAATAAGATTTCACTTATCACGTTTCTTCTTTAATTAAATTTCAATTTGTTCGGTAGGCAAAAATAATTTTCTTCTTTAATCTTTTTTCTAATTCTTCAAATTTGATCAATTTTTAACTATATACAAATTTTATGACAGTCTAATTCTTATTGAATTTTTAAACTTTAAACTTTTTATCTTACCGGTTTAATTTCAGATTTAAGTTTTAAAACATTAATTTTGAGTTCTATTGTTAAAATGAACATGAATTTTACAAAATTATAAAATTTTTTTGTATATTTTCTCAATTTCCAAAATGTTGTAAATGGCTCTAAGCTCCATGTAGGCTTTAGAACTTAGATGGGCCAAGCCTAGTAAAAAAGTGAAAATATATTTGATTCTGATAGCCCTTATAAAGCTTATAGGTTTTGGGCCTTAAAAACCAAGAACCTGCTTCTCAGTTTGCTATACCAAATGTTTCTTAAATGAAAATGGACCAACCTATTTTAATTAAAAAAATTATAAATTATTATTTATTCCCTTTACGAAATTATTTAGCTATTAAATACTTTATTTATTTATTTTAAAATGATTTAGTTCAACATTTTGAATTTTTGACAAACTCAAAAAATTTTAATTCGTTTATTAAATTGATTTTAAATTTCTTAAATTCAACATATATAATCAAATCAATTCAATAAAAATATGTATTTCAGATTGATTATATAAATTTTCATACTTAACTCCAACATATTGATTTAAGTTTTGTCCACTTTACTATGTCTATTTTCTTTATAACTTCCCACATTTAATTATATCTTAAATCCAATCCAATTATGGATACTACTGGGCTTGGAATAAATAAACAGAGTCGTTATTTGGTAATTGAATTTATCATATAAAAATTAATGTTTTAAGAATCGAACCGAAAGTTAAACCGATAAGACAAAAGATTTAAAGTTTAAAAGGTTTAACCGGTATTAAATCGTTAATACATAAATAATTAATCATAAATTTACCTCATATTTGATGTGTGTTTGGTTGATGTTTTATACTTTTATTGTATATTTGGTACTTAATGTGTTTCAAGTGTGTTTATAGGTTATAATTGCTTTCACAGACTTAAAGGAGAAGAATTCAAACAAAAAGACGGCATAGAATGAAGAATTGAAACATAGAAGTGGTGCACGATCGTGCATCTAGGTCGTGCACTTCATCCAGGCCGTGCATGATCAAGATTTTAGGCGTTTTTGGACATACACGATCGTATAAATCCTAGAAACCTTAGTTTTTAATGTAAAAAGATGTTTTCGACAGCTAATGAAGGGAGGGGACATTAGGAGGCGATTTCCCGACGTGTAGTCATTCTCAAAGGGCGATTTTGGTCTAAAGAAGAGAGAAACACAAAGAAATCATCAAAAGATATATTGGATTATAATATCAAATCTCTACAACGCAAGAATATTCGACAGAACACAATCAGGAAAATTTTGAATTATGGTTTCATTGTTTTCAATCCGAATTTCTGCTTATGTATGATTGATTTCGTGTTTGATCATGTGTAACTAAATATCCAATTAATATTTACGTTAGATGAATCTTATGTTAACACTTTGATATGATTTGATTCTTTTATTAATGCAGTTGGTTGTTTGATAAATTGTTATCTGATTAACGTGCTTTATTTTTGTGATTTCATATGTAAAGATTGAAAAATTCTAGTGTGAATAGATCTATCATAATTATAAGAAGTTGATTGCAACCTTAGAGATAAGATGAAATAAATCTTCTGAATTAGAATCAAACCTAATACATAAATCGATAACACAATCCTATAAGATTTAACCTGAGTAATTCAGTTAGATATCTTAGAATTAGTTGTTAGTAGACTCAAATTCAGCTACTAATATACCATAAAAGTCTTCACGGTCTAATATATCAACAAAATATTTGCATGATGAAAGATCTGTTAAGAGTTTAAGGGGATTTGAACCTAGATACTAATTTCTGATAACGATAGTTTTTTTAGTGAATTTCACTGTCTTTGCATTCATTATTGTTTCCTATCTCTTCAATTATTTTAGTTTTTATTTTCTTTTTATTAAAAATCTGAAATCAATTCTTAGGCTAGATAATAGGGGTATGGTAATTACTACCATTCATCGTCTTTATGGGATCGACCCTTACTTGTTGGTACTAGTTACAACTATGTCATGCACTTGCTATTTATTACAATATTGACTACCACGAAATATGTTAATCAATTTTTATAAAATCAGTTAAAGATTAAATAAAATTAAAGAATTTAAAATATGATTGAAAAAGGACTTTGAAATTTAATTAAAAATATTGTTAAATGAAAATTAACTAATTTATTTTATTTTATAAAAGTTATTAATTTATAAAATTTGACTGATTAATGAATAAACTAATCAGTTTTTAATAACAGGAGTTAATAAAATAAATCGAATCGGAAAGTTAAAAATCAAGAAGAAAGTTAGACAATTCAAGATTTTTATAGTTGAACCAGTTGAATTTTTTAATTATTGATAAAAATGTCTTTATGTGAGAAAGAAATAGTGCTAGACAAACAGGAGTGGCCTAATTGGTTTCAACTCCTCACGTAAGCTTTTGTAGAAGGTTTTGAGTTTGAGTCACCACAAACGGGGAGAGGAGAAATTTTCCCTGTTGATGATCCTCTATTCTCCCGAATATGCTCCTTGGTCGGATCAATTGCAGACGTCTCGCTTTCAGTGACAATGTGGAACTTGGAACTACTAGGAAACCTGGGGTTGATGAGAATCTGATGCTGAGCAGGGCCAGTGATCAATCAGCAACTGACAATCAGTATGTGACTACTCTTTGTCCGCAAAAGTGTACAGGCTACGTAAAAACTTGAGGGATTTTAAGGTTCTAGATTTATCTTCTCTAAAACTCTTGAAGTAGAGTCTTAGGGGCTTAGGATTAGTCCGGCTAAATTGAGATATCTAATGTATATAAAAAAAAGTGCTAAATAAAAATAAATCTAAAGGGACGAACTTACTACATGTGTAGATGATTTTAAATTATATTAAACAAGAACCTGAACATATCGTTTAGAGGTTGATCACAGCCCTTGTTATTAATTTGTCCTTGTGGGCGCTGAAGATCCTGCGATACCAGAAGCAGATTTCCTTCATTATTCAATAGCTTATACAACGAAGCAACTTATATACAAATCAGAAAAACATGGGTATGGAAGAATGATATCCATTGCGATTCAGTTGTCGAGATATATTCAGTTCCTCAAGCCTACTTTGTATTGAAAGACTCTGTATTCTGTTACTGCCATTCTTTAAATTATTACAAGATATAAAACTCTCATATATTTTAATATATTTTATAAAAAATTACTAATTTTTAAAATTAAAATTATTAAAATATTCATTCTAATTTTTAATTTTATCTAATTTAATTAATTCAATTTGAATTTAAAAAATATGTTGAATTTTCATATAAATAGTATCTGATTAGTACAACTGTGATGTTTATGAAATATATATTTCATTTTTATTTTTTTAACAGAACTCTAAGAGAATGAACTATTTTGAATAACTGAAAATTGTAAAGATTTTTTAAAAAATTTTAAATTAAGGTAAATTTTCAAAAGTTTCTTAAATTATAAGAGTGGTTTATTTATGCCATTTCCTCTTCTTGAAATATATATTTGAAAAACTTTTAATATGTAGTAATTTATAAATTATTTGATACATTATTGAAATTTTGTTTGCTTTATTAAGATCTTCTATATTTTACCAAAAGGGTTTTCGATTCATTAGTTAGATTTTAGAATTGTGATTAACTTGAACAAATATTTACTTCGTAACCTAAATGCACTTTCATTGGTTCAGAAGGATCAATCAAAACCAAAAATATGTTAAGATTCTGTAAAATTTAATTAGATTAAACGCTTTATTTAAATTTAAGTCATTTATTTGTTAAATAATTACTCTATAATATATTATTTCTGTTAAATAATTACTTTATAATATATTATTTCTAAGTTATTACATGTCAAGAATTCTACATCGGACAAGTATGAGTACATTCAGTTATTTATAATAGTGTGCAAACCTCTCCTCTCAAGTTAACTTTTGAAAGTGAGTTAGGCTTTTCAACATGGTATCAAAGCCTATTTGTTTCGATAGTTTGAGGTAATATTCGGTTATGTTCTTTTGCCTAATACGCCCAACAGATGTCTAGCTCTGCTTTAGGCTGAGGAGAGTGTGTTAAGAATATCACATCTGACAAGTGTGAGTGCAATAACTCATTTATAATAGTATGCAAACCTCCTCTCTCAAACTAACTTTTAGAAGTGAGCTAGGTATTTCATCATTACATACACCCGGCGTATTATTTAATGTGTGTCTGAAAGATATCAAGGAAGAGTTTGGTCGAAGGCAACCAAAGTAACCATCCATATAAGAAAGATGATATAATTTTATACACCAAGCCATGGCCCAAATGCTTATTTAACAACTCCTTGATGCTCCTTAGGCAAGTACGATTCCTTATCCTTAGAGATGGAAAGTATAAAAATAAGTTTTTGGAGACTTTCCCAACTCATTAATTTGATTATACATTCTGAAAAGGGGCTATTCCATATCTTCTGGAAATCCTTTCCTTTGACGGTGTTGGTAGGCATCTTCCCACTTTTTCCAATCAAATGGATTGGTACATGCACTGCGAGGTTCCGTTCATACACAAAGCTTTGTCCTTTACAGTATCATATTCATACCCTTTAAGCATGTGAATAATGGGATACTGGGTTTACAATATCTCAATGTATTATTATAGAAAGTTAAAATATTTACTGAAAAAAAAGATAAAATTACTAACTTATGTAGTGCTTCCTACGTTGAAAGATGTTAAGGAAAAGAGTTTATCTTTTCATTACTGTGTCATTTTCTTAATTAAAAATGATGTTAATGGGTCGGGTTGAGTCACAGTAGGCTGCGAGCTGACTCGTGGCTCGCTTGGGTCAGGATAGGCCAACCCGGGGCCCAGCCCACCAACGGGTCGTCGCGAGCTGGGCCGATTTTGGCCCGTCTTTATTTTTTAATTAAAAACCGTTGTTTTATCCAAAATGATGCCGTTTTGTCCAAAATAGTAAGGCCGGCTCGTGGTATGGTCCGCCTGAGCCCGCTCATGACCCACCAAATTCGGGTCAAAAACGGGCCGAACCAGGTGAGTTGGGCCAGAATTGCTATCCCTAGATCCTGTGTATAATTAGACTTTATCAAATTCTATATCTCAACAAAATTTTTACTGAGTGTCGTTGTTATCGTGGTAAAAATAAGAGAAATTCACATCAAGAAAAAAAAGAAGGGGAAGTAGTCTTAATTGATACATAAACAACTAAAAAGGTGCAAGGCTCATTGTCGATGATGACCTTGAAAATTGGTTTTTCCAATCCCAAAATCTTATTAGACTATTACCGAGGCCATGCTTGATCACATATCAACAAATTGAAAATTAACTTACTTTAATCTCATTTTCTCACGTGTTATTACTTTAATCTCATTTTAGCACTTATGGTATCTATATAGATGCTTTGGCTTTGGAGTTTATGTCAATACGAAGGAATATGCATCTGGGCATTCTTGTTTTCTTCTTCTTCTTCCCTTTTTTTAATATTGATTTCAAATTCTTGTTGTCTTCTCTTATTATTTTTCTTTTTATTATGCTCAAAAGTCATGGCCAGCCAAAAGGCAGACATTTACCTAACCTTTAGAGCTACAAGTTGCATTGTCCATTCTCATCCCACCAATTAAAAGAAGGGGAAATTTTAAAAGGAAAAATGATTAGAGAAAAGTTGTGACATCTTCTATGAATCTATAGAAAAGAATATTAAATCAATTTTTAACTAATTAATCTATATTTTACTTTTCTTAAATTGAATTAGAGCTATTGTTGGATTAATGTAAAATTAAGAAGTTTCAAATAGTATTAGAGAAAGTCTTTGGTAGTAAGATGATGAACTAAGATAAGGAGAGTATAAAATGGCATTGATGATAAGGTAATAAACAAATAATGTTTTAAATTAACATATTCAACTCATTTATGCTTTTCTTTTCTGATTTTTTCTTTTCTAGAAACCCTAGTTTTTAATTTAAAAAGACGCTTTCGACGGCTAATAAAGAGAGGGGACATTAGGAGGCGATTTTCGGACGTTGAATCGTTCTCAAAAGGCAATTTTGGTCTAAAGAAGTGGAAAACACAAAGAAATCATCAAAAGATATATCTATTGGAATATAAGATTAAACCTCTACATCGCAAGAATATTCGACAGAACACAACCAGGGAGATTTAGAAATATGTTTTCATTGTTTTCGATTTGAATTTCTGCTTATATGTTTGATTTCGTATTTGATCATATGTTTGATTTCGTATTTGATCATTTGTAACTAAACATCTAGGTAATATCTAGGTTAGATGAACATTATGTTAATACTTTGATATGATTTGATTCTTTTATTAATACAGTTGGTTGTTTGTTATATTATGATCTGATTATGCGTTTTATTTATGTGATTTCGTATGTAGAGATTGAAAAATTCTAATGTGAATAGACTTACCATAATTAGAATAAGTTGATTGCAACCTTAAAGATAGGATGAAATAAATCTTCTGGATTGGAGTCTGTGAAGATATTCACAGATTTTTCATTAACCCACAACGAAGACACAAAATCAACAGAAGGCAGAAATAAAGATTTGTGAATGTGTGTGAATATTATGTCTGAAGCTCACAAAAAAGAAAGAAGGAGAGGCTTTCGAATCTGAGAACAGAAGCATAGAATTATGTCTTGATAATACAAAGCACAGTCATATTCAACACATACAAAACATAGAGTATAAGGCATAAGTTGAACATGTGAGGGGCATGTGACTCATACCTGATTTATGGAGATACAACCAAAAGCATGAGCTACTTAGTCCTATATAAGGCAGACCAGGCATCAGTAAAAAACATAGAGATCATTTAGAATACATTATTTTCATCACTTTGTAATCAAAATCTGAGCGTAATAGAAATAAAGAGAAAGTTAGAGAGCTGTTAGAGTACTTATCTGAGGGTACTAGAGAGTTGATAAACTCTTTGCAAGTGTTTTAGAAAATATTCAATCTTTTGTAAACTTTCTCTATTCTTGTTACTAGTTGAACTACAGGTGTGGGATCCTTGGATGTAGATAAAATTTTAAGCTATCGAACTAAGTAAAATTAGTGTTCTTTATTTTTCTGCTCGTTTTAATTCCTGTAAGATCAAATGTTCTTTATTAGTCTTTGATTGAAAAGACAACAATAGGCTACAAATAACCTAACAATAGTGCTATCAGATCTAATCCGCAACTTCCTAGGCAAGTCTTGGCTACTCCAAGCATCGAAGTTCATCAAGAATTTCTATAAGTAAATTTCTTCTCGTGTTTCTTTAAACTACATTCAAAATGGTAGGAAAAGAAATGGATGTCTTCACTGGTAAGGAAGACTTTACCATATGGGAACTTTAGATGCACACCCTTCGTGAGTCTTATGAATGTTATGGGGCTATTGAAGATCAGTATGACGTAGAAACTAATCCCATAAAGAGACTAAAGATGCAAAGACTTGCATACTGCAAGTTAATGCTTCACTTGTCATCAATAGTGATAAGAAAAGTGCAGAACTATAATACTGCACAGGAACTGTGGCTGAAACTTGATGAATTATATGCTAAAAGATGTCTTCCTAATAAGATGACTCTTCTGCATAATCTTGCTAACTATAAGATGAACACTTCTGTTTCTCTTAATGATAATCTAGACTATTTTTTTAAGTTAGTGCAAGATTTAGAAGCTACAAGTGAAAGGATTTCAGAAGAGCATCAAGATGTAGTGATTCTAAAAGCTTTACCTTTTGAATTCAATGCTTTCAAGAAGGTGATCAAGCATGCTAGTGGAGAATCCCTCACTATTACGAGGGTACTGGATTCACTAATAGAAGAAATAGTTAATATTAACCCATTCAAGAAGGAAGCAGAAGTGATGTTCATAGAAAATAATCATGACAAGAAGTCACAGAAAAGGAATAACAAGAAAGGGAGTTGGCAGAAAGGAAATAACAAGGATAAGCACACCAAAGAAGGTGATGAAAGAAGAAAAAGACAAAAGGTAAGAAGTGTTTCTACTGTGATAAAGAGGGACATTTTGCAAGAGACTGCAGAAAGAAGAAAAAAAGATAAAGCTGTACAAAGTGGAGATGCTCGGAATGTAGAGAACATCTGGATGTACTATGCATGTAACTCCTCACAGAAGCTGGTTCACAACATTTGAACCAGTCACTGCCAAAGTAAAGATGGCAGATTCTGGACAGCAAAGGAGCGAAGGTATTGGGAATATCTCCATCAACATGTTTGATGGGAAGAGGAGAACCTTATCCGATGTTAGATTTGTGCCTGGAGTAAGGAAGGACCTAATTTTTGAAAGCATGCTTGACAAATAATGATTTCAGATTATATCTAAAGATAGACATAGAGAAATCCTAAAGGATGGTAAAGTCATCATTAGAGGAGTTGAAAGAGGTGGGCTGTAATATGTTATAGGCACTAAAGTGAACCAAGTTATAGAAAATAGAGAGCCTTATTCAACAACTCAATGGCAGTCAAGGTTAGAACATGCAAGGAACAAGAGTCTCTTGCACTCAGTAAACAAGGACTGATTCCAGAAAAGGACATAAAGAAGTTAGAATTCGGTGAATCACATGTCCTAGAAAAGCAATACATGTTAAGTTTTCATAAAGGAGCAAGGAGGGCTTAAGAAATTATGGAATACGCTCACAGTGATCTTTGGGGGCCAGCTCAAGCGTCGACTGCAAGAGGGAACCTATACTTTATGTCTATCATAGATGATAAATCTAGGAAATGTTGGGTATATCTTATGAAGAGAAAAGATGAAGCATAAGAAGTCTTCATAATATGACATACATTTATGGAAAACCAGACTGGAAAGATGTTGAGATGCCTAAGGATAGATAATGGACTGGAATACTGCAATAAATAGAGTTGTCAAATTGGGCCCGGCCCGCCCTATAGGCCCGTCAACGATTTTTGGCCCAATTTGATCGACCCATGGGCCGGGCCAGGGGCCAAGTATGTATGGCCCGCGGGCCGAGGGTGGACAGGCCCGGCCCGGCCCGTGGCTCGTGAAATAGTGGACGGGCCTAACCACGGGCCGGTCCGACTGGCCCAGCTCATGGCCCATGGCCTGCCCACCAAAATTTTTAATTATTTATTAAAATAATTAATAAAATAATTAAATAATTAATAAATAATTTAAGTAAGTTAAAAATTTGTAATTAATGTATTTTAACAATAACTTTTAACTTGTTAACTTCTTAACTTTTCATATAAATTTCTAATGAATTTAATTAAATATCCTAATTAATCATACCATTACATGCATCTCAATAACTTTATTATATCATAATTAATTTATTATATGTTGTCATAATTTAAAGTTGTCCCATAATACATATATTAAAAAGAAAAAAATGCAAATTTTATTAATTTTATGAAACATGAATATATGATAATATGCTTATAACTTTTCATATAAATGTCCCAATTAATTG
>JANZXR010000007.1:28780455-28810000 GCA_027575705.1 Erythroxylum echinodendron
ATATATATATGCATAATGTATATATTATGTAAATATGAAAAATAAAATAAAAAGTTTTAAAAAGCATAAATACATATGTGCATAATATACATATGTTGTAAATATGAAAAATAAAATAAAAGTTTATAATTTATTAATTTTTAAAAAATAAAACAACATTTTTTAAATTTATTTTTAAAAATTTAAAAATTTATTAAAAATTTGGGCCAAAAAAGGCCCGCGAGCGGCCCGTTACCCTGGAGAGCTAGGCGGGTCGGAAACGGCCCAAGGGCCGTTTCGGCCCGCATGGGCTGGGCCACGAGCCGACCTTCTGTAGCCCGCGCAGGCCGTGGGCCAAAATGGCCATACACAATTTTTCGACGGGTCGGGCCGTCATCGACATAGGAGTTTGAAGCCTACTGCAGTAAGAAAGGAATTCCAAGGCATAAGACAGTGAGAGCTACACACCTCAGCAGAATGGTGTAGCTAAGAGACTTAACAGGACACTCTTAGAAAAAACTAGGTGTATGTTACTATCTTTGGGCTGTTCACAAACTCTATGGGGAGAAGTAATCAAGCTGTAGCTTATCTAGTTAATAGGCTCCCTACCTCTGTAAATGAATACAAAACTCCACAAGAAGTATGGAATGGAAAGAAACCAAACTTGGTTCATTTAAGGACTTTCGGATGTGCTGCTTATGCACATTAGAAGGTTGGAAAGTTGGAACGTAGAGCAGTAAAGGGAGTATTCCTAGGTTATGCAGAAAGAGTCAAATGTTACCATATTCTACTACTTTAAAAGGGAGGTTTTAAAATCATTATTAGCAGAGATGTAATCTTCAAGGAAAATGAGTTTCATCTACTGCGTAGGAACTCCTCAAGATCGGACCTTTAAAAAGAAGTTCAGGAGCAACTTGGATCACCAAGTAGTTTAGTCCCCTTCTATGTGCCACCAGAAATAGAAGAAAGAGGGAGTACGCAATCTCATGATGTGAAACTTGTGCAAGAATCTATACTTCATGAACAAGGGACAGAAGAAAATGAAGGTGAGAGAGAGGAAAAAGCCCCACACGTAGATATAAATAACCCTCAAGGAAATCCACAAGACTATCAACTTACTAGAGATAGGCAACTAAGATAAAGAATTCCTAATAGGAGATATACTGACTTAAACTTGATTGAATTTGCATATCTTGTGGCTGAATATATAGAATATAGGGCACCTGAAACCTCTGAAGAAGCTATGAACAGAAAGGATGCTGATCGATGGAAGATGGCTTGTAAAAAGGAGTATTCTTCTCTAATGAAGAATTTGCCCTGGACTTTGGTGCCTAGACTTCCTAAAGCCAAATTAATAGAGAACGAATGGTTGTTCAAGATGAAAGAGGGAATAATAGAAGCTGAACCTAAGATATACAAGGCAAGACTTATAGCTAAGGGGTATAGACAGAAAGAGGGAGTTGACTACAAAGAAATATTCTCACAGTAGTCAAATTTAAGACCATTAGACTCATTCTAGTGCTAGCTATAGTCTATAACTAGGAAATCCATCAAATGGATGTTAAAATAGCCTTCCTATATGGAAAGCTTGAGAAGACTATCTACATGAAACAACCAGTCAGATTTGTAGACAAAAACAAGCCTGATTATGTTTGTTTGCTTCAGAAGTCCCTATATGGGCTAAAACAAGCACCTAGACAGTAGAACAAGAAGTTTTATGAGGTAGCAACTGAGATGAAATTCATCAGAAGTGCCTATAACTACTATCTATACTACAAGGATTTAGGAGAGAAAGAGGCTATCTACATGTTGGTCTATGTAGGATCTAATCATCACTAGAAAAGAACAAGGTAGAGTGGTTGAAGTGAAGAATGCTTTGTGCAAATATTTTGATATGAAGGACATGGGAGAAGCACATAAGCTCCTAGGGATGCAAATTATAAGGAATAGGAAGGAAGGTAAACTATGGTTGAATCAGTAGAATTACGTCCGAAAGGTTCTTGCTTAGTTCAACATGGAACAAGCAAAGCCTAACTCTATTCCTATAAGCTCACATCTTCAAATGGTTGCAAGTAAGAGCCCCCAAACTAAGGAAGAGAAGAAAGCTATGGTGAACTACCCCTATAATGTTGGGGTTGGTAGTATTATGTACATAATGCTATGTACTAGACCCGATCTTGCTTATGCAATTAGCATTCTAAGCAAGTTCAGGGCTAACCTTGGTTTTGAGCATTAGCAAGGACTAAAGAATGTCTTTAGATACTTTGCTGGCACTTTAAACTACGGATTACGTTTCTTTAAAGCTAAGCTAGCTAAATACAACAATTTAAGCATACATGGCTTTGTAGATGCAGATTATATAGCAAACAAAGACGCAAGAAAATCAGTTTCAGCATATTTTTTCACATTAGCAGGAAACACAATTAGTTGGAAGGTACAGTAACAATCATTAGTATCATTATCAACTACAGAAGTAGAGTTCTATGCAATTACAGAAGGGGTAAAGAGTTATTATAGTCATTAGGCATCTTAAAAGAAATTCGAGCTAACCTAGCTACTACAACAATTTATACTGACAGTCAAAGCGCACTCTACCTTAGCAAAGATCTTGTCTTGCATGAAAGGTCTAAGAATATAGACGTCCGACTCCATTTCTTCAAAGACAAAATTGCAAAGGGCTTCTTTAGTTTGGCAAAAATCTCAGGTGAACTAAATCCATCCGACTTCAGTATGAAGGTCGTGACTCCAAAGAAGTTTACTTACTGTAGGGATTACCTATTGATAAGTGAAGCCCCTTGATATCAACAACAACTGAAGTCAATTTCTCTTAGTCTCACTTTTTTAGTAAAACTAGGGTTTTCTTTGGGTTCCTAATACACTCACAGAACAATGGACTCTGTGAAGATTAATGAAGAAGGAGAGAATAAATGTGAACATATTCACAGATTCTTCATTAACCCACAACGAAGACACAAAATCAACAGAAGGCAGAGATGAAGATTTGGGAATATGTGTGAATATTATGTCTGAAGCTCACAAAGAAGAAAGAAGGAGAGGCTTTTAGATATGAGAACAGAAGCATAGAATTGTGTCTTGATAATACAAAACACAGTCATATTCAACACATACAAAACGCAGAGTATAAGGCATAAGTTGAACATATGAGGGCATATGACTCATATTTGATTTTATGGAGATACAACCGAAATCAATTGCTGCTTAGTCCTATAGAAGGCAGATCAGGCATCAGTCAAAGACACAGAGATCATTTAGAATACATTGTTTTCAACACTTTGTAATCAAAATATGAGTGTAATAGAAATAGAGAGAAAATTAGAGAGCTGCTAGAGTACTTATCTGAGGGTAATTGGAGAGTTGATAAACTCTTTGCAAGTGTTTTAGAAAACATTCAATCTCTTGTAAACTTTCTCTATTCTTGTTATTAGTTGAACCACAAGTTTGGGATTCTTGGACGTAGATAAAATTTTAAGCTATCGAACCAAGTAAAAATAGTGTTCTTTATTTTTCTGCTCGTTTTAATTCCTACAAAATCAAATATTCTTTGCGAATCTTTGATTGAAAAGACAATAGTAGACTACTAATAACCTAACAGAATCATACCTAATAGAGGGACTTATAAATCGATAACACAATCTATAAGATTTAACTTGAGAAATTCGATTAGAGACCTTAGGATTAGTTGTTGATAGACTTAAAGTCAGCTATTAACATACCATAAAAGTCTTCACGGTATAATATATCAACAAAACAATTGCATGATAAAAGATCAAATAGTTAAGAATTTAAGGGGATTTGAACCTACATACTAATTTCTGATAACGATATTTTTTTAGTGAATTCCACTGTCTTTGCATTCATTATCGTTTCCTATTTCTTTAATTATTTTAGTTTTTATTTTCTTTTTACTAAAAATCTAAAATCAATTCATAGGCTAAATAATAAGGGAAGGGTAATTATTACTATTCATCGTCTTCGTGGAATCGGCCCTTATTTGTCGGTACTAGCTACAACTACACCATGCACTTGCGGTTTATTACAATATTGGCTATCACGAAATAAATCAATCGATCGTTATAAAATTAATTAAAGATTGAATAAAATTAAAGAATTTAAAATATGATTGAAAGAAGACTTTGAAATTTAATTTAAAATATTATTAAATGAAAATTAATTAATTTATTTTAGTTTACCAAAAGTAATCAATTTATAAAAATTGATTGATTAATTAATAAACTGATCAGTTTTTAACAGCCGGAGTTATTAAAGTAAATCGAATCGGAAAGTTAAAAATCAAGAAGAAAGTTAAACAGTTCAAGATTTTTATAGTTGAAGCATCCGAACCAATTTAGTTTTTTAATCATTGATAAAAATGTCTTTATATGAGAAAGAAATAGTGCTAAATCAAAATAACTCTAAAGGGACAAACTTACTACATGTGTAGATGATTTTAAATTATATTAAACAAGAACCTAAACATATCGTTTAGAGGTTGATCACAGCCCTTGTTATTAATTTGTCCTTATGGGCACTGAAGATCCTGGGATACCAGAAGCAGATTTCCTTCATTATTCAATAGGTTATATACAACGAAGCAACTTATACACAAATCAGAAAAGCATGGCAAGGAAGAATAATATCCATTGGAATTCAGTTGTCGAGATACATGCAGTTCCTCAAGCCTACTTTGTATTGAAAGAATCTGTATTCTGTTACTGCCATTCTTTAAATGATTAAAAGATGTAAACGTCTCAAATTTTAATATATTTTTAAAAAATTAATAATTTTTAAAATTATTTAAAAAATCATTCTAATTTTTAATTTTTTATCTAATTTAATTAATTCAATTTGAATTTAAGAATTAAGTTGAATTTTTATATAAATAATATTTGATTAGTACAAGTGTAACGTTCATGAAACATATATTTCATTGTTATTTTTTTAACCGAAGTCTAACGTAATGAACTGTTTTGAAAAACTGAAAAATTATAAAGATTTTATCAAAATTTTTTATATTAAGGTAAATTTTCAAAAGTTTCTTAAATTATAAGAGAGGTTTATGCCTTTTCCTCTTCTTAAAATATATATTCGAAAAACTTTTAATATATAGTAATTTATAAATTATATATTTTCAATAAATTATTTGATACATTGTTGAAATTTTCTTTGCTTTATTAAGATCTTCTATAATTTACTTAAAAGGCTTGTTTGTTCATTAACTAGATTTTATAATTGTGATTAACATGAATAAATATTTAGTTTGTAACTTAAATACACATTCACTAGTTCAGAAGGATCTATCGAAGCAAAAAATATGTTAAGAGTCTATAAAATTTAACTAGATTAAATGCGTTGTTTAAATTTAAGTCATTTATTTGTTAAATAATTACTTTATAATATATTATTTCTAAGTTATTATATGTCAAGAATCTCACATTGGACAAGTGTGAATGCATTCACTCGTTTATGATAGTATGCAAACCTCCCCTCTCAAGCTAACTTTTGAGAATAAGTTAGGCCTTTCAATATGGTATCAGAGCCTATTTATCTCGATAGTTTGAAGCAGTGCTCGGTTCTGTCTCTTAACTTAATATGTCCAACAAATCTCATATCGGACAAGTGTGAGTGCATTTCTGTCATTTATAATAATGTACAAATCTTTCTTCTCAAGCTAACTTTTGAGGATGAGTGAGGTCTTTCAACAATACATACACCCAACATATTATTTAGTGTGTGTCCGAAAGATATGAAGGAAGAGTTTGGTGGAAGGCAACTAAAGTAACCATCCAGATAAGAAAGATGATATAATTTTATACACACCGTCATCGCCCAAGTGCTTATTTAACTACTCCTTGATGCTCTTTAGACAAGTACGATTCATTATCCTTAGAGATGGAAAGTATAAAAAGAAAAGTTTTAGGAGACTTTCCCAACTCATTAATTTGATTATACATTCTGAAAAGGGGCTATTCCATATCTTCTGGAAATCTTTTCCTTTGATGGTGTTGGTAGGCATCTTCCCACCACTGTGAGGTTCCATTTATACACAAAGCTTTGTCCTTTACAGTATCATATTCATACCCTTTAAGCATGTGAATAATGGGATATTGGGTTTACAATATCTTAATATATTATTATAGAAAGTTAAAATATTTACTGAAAAAAAAGATAAAATCACTAACTTATGTAGTACTTCCCACATTGAAAGATGCTATTCAGGAAAAGGGTTAATCTTTTTATTACTATGTTATTTTCTTAATTAAAAATGAGACTCTGCGTATTATTGAACTTTTCTAAACTTTGCGTTTCAGTAAAATTTTTACTGAGTGTCAGTTGATATTGTTGTAAAAATGAGAGAAATTCACATTAAGGAAAGAAAGAAGGGGAAGTAGTCTTAATAGATACATTAACAACTAAATAGGCGCAAGGCTCATGCTTGATGATGACCTCGAAAATTGGTTTTTCCAATCCCAAAATCTTATTAAACTATCACCGAGGCCATGCTTGATCACATATCAGCAAATTGAAACTTAAGTTATTTTAATCTCATTTTCTCACGTGTTATTAGTTAATTGGTAATTTAAAATTATACTTTACTACACATGAGTAATTAATTAATGATCTCTAATATATCTCTTTATTAATTATAGGATCTAATTGTATTTGAAAGTTTCTTAAGTTAGAGAAAATTGAAAAGATATCACATCATATCTTACAAAATTTTTAAAAAATATAAATTTGTAATTTTTAAAAATTGTAAATAGATTAGTTGAAAGGGTTATTATTTAAAACAATATATTGTCTTATTTCGTGAGATAAAATATTGAAATTAAACAACAAAATTGTAGTTTAAATAAAATGAAGTGAAAAAGTTTAAATTTTACTTTAATTATTAAATTTAATTTAATTTGAAACTTATAGATTTTGAATATATTTTAAATTTAAATATATTTATTAATAATTATTAAATAAATGTATTTAATTAATTAAAAATTAAATAGATTATTAAAAATTAAATTATTTATAATTTTCATTAGTAATTAATTAAATTAAATTAAATTAAACTATTCATAATTTTATTGATAATTAGTATCTATAATAACTAAATAATACATATTTAGTTGATAATAAATAAAAACAGAAAACAGAAAATATTTTTTTGGGTAAAATTTAAAATTCAGAAAATGAAAACATAAATAAAAATAATAGTGCTTTCTTTTGAATGCCGACAAGAAGCTTTTGGTGTGACCTGTGAGTCACTTATTGTCTCACATCATTTAACGGCATAAAAATTTCAGGAATCTCCTTAACTCTGCCAACACTTAGCAGATCGCATACCCTAACCAACGTATCTTCTTCTTTGACCTCTTACCCTGTGACGGTCTTTGGAAACTCAATCATTGTTACACTAAATGTTTCCTTTACAACAAGGCGATGACCTGTGCTTCAAAATCATATCTTTTGATCCCCACACACAAAATGATATCCCAGAAGATCTGATTCTCGCTCATGATTCTGTCTATGGCACTAATGCTAGTAATATGAACAATGACGTTGCGAAAGCTCGACGGCGAAGTAAGGTTAAGTTTGGTAATCCTATGGCGAATATTACTGATGAGGCTGCGAGGGATAGTGATTGTAAGAAGATGATCCATCGTGACATTGAACGGCGTAGGAGGCAAGAAATGGCCACCCTTTACTCGTCTCTTCGATCTCTACTCCCTCTTGAATTTGTCAAGGTGAGAGCTTTTGCGTTCTTTTCTTAAATTTCTTGCTCATGCTCGCTTGTTGCTTGTGAAGGATTTGTGGATTTTGAGTTTGACCACCTTTTTGTTAAAGAATCAGGAGTCAAGAAATCGGTTTTTGAAATTTTTTTCGTTGAAACTACGACAAGATCGTCCTTCTAAAGGTTATGACTAGGGTTGTGTTGCTATTGATGTGGTTCAGGGGAAGAGATCGATGTCTGATCATATGAACGAGGCTGTGAATTATATAGGGCACTTGCAGAAAAAGATCAAAGGCCTGTGTTATAAGAGGGAAGAACTAAAGAAGTTGAGCAATTTGAGTGCTCGGAACTCACAAACTGGAAGTTCAGACATTTGCTCACTAAGTTCAGTGGTGGTCCGGTCATGTCCTGTGGGGATCGAGATTGGGTTCAGTACTGGTCTGAGAGGGCAAAGTTTCCCTTATCAATCGTGTTTCAAGTGCTACTTGAAGAAGGAATTCGTGTGGTTAATTGCTTAACCACAACAGTAAATGAAAGATTACTCCACACTATTCAAGCTGAGGTAATATCAGGGTTTAGGGTTTATCTATGTTCTAAAGTTGTTAATTTATAAGTTGAGGAAAATCTCAACTTCCATTTGTGATTTTACTTCACAGGTCGATGATCCAACAACTTTAAACTTATCTGAACTGCAGCAGAAACTAATCAACCTTGCTTCTTCTAACAACTAGAAGTTCATTGAACTAACAGTAGATTTAGGATTAGTAACGGATTTGACTACGTAACTCAGATAATAACTTGATTTTGAAGTTCATGAAACTTCACTGAAGATGGTTTTATTAGCATCAGAACTAACTTCAACGCTTGAAGCATTTTGAAGATATCTGGTGACAGTATGTCCACTGAGGCTCGAGCTTTCTTTCTGCTTGTTTCTACTTCTTTAACATTCATGTCAAATTTATGAGTATGTATTTCTATCTTTTCCTCTATATGCTCCATTGAAGTGCAGCTCATTGAGCTTCTGTTTCAACTGCAAACTAATCAAATTCTTGTAGGAGATAATCCCTGATGGTCTCAGTTTTTGGGCTAATCCATTCTTTTTAACAACATTTCCTTGAGAACAGCGTGTGTTTCTCGTAGATCTGCACCATCTAGATTCTCTTGTTTTCATCTGTGACATAAGCTTTTTGCACCTTGATCATGACAAGTTGCATATGGTCTAGATTCTTTCATTAGCTGTCACAATTCTCATGGCTGCGAGATTTTGATGATCTATTGGCCCTTGTTTATAGTCTTTCCAATACAATTAATCAATTTCATTTGCATGTGGAACAAGCTTTTGATGTGGAGTTTGTGTCATACATAAGATAAGAGCATATGCATATATATATACATAATATTAGTTGACCTGTAATGATTATTATTGCATTAAGAATATGTATCTATTCCCATCAAATCCTCTGTTCCACTTATCTGTTCCAATCATATTTTATTAAATCTTATCCATATATGTATGTAGGGTCTACATAAATATGTGAATGAGATTTAATAAAACATGATAAGAACACCATAACTGATATAAGAGATCTGATCCTGCATCTATTAGGACATGGTACATACAAGTTCACAGATCTAACTACTGTATCTCTTCAAATTTGATGCCCTAATTACACTAGTCATCATTTTAGATCGTGAAAACTAAAAGGATGATTTATGATGCCAAACATATCTTTTTTAACATTTAATTTGGTGTTGATCAGGTTTTGTATAACTCTGTTCAAAGATCGCTTAGAAATATAATCCAAAGTTAAAGTAACTAATATCTAATTCAAAAAGTAGAGAAAGTGACTTATAAATATTTTGATTATATGTAATTATTATTTTTCTCCCTCTCTTTCGTTTCATTTTGTTCTTATTTACTTGAAAATGTGTAAATTAAGATTAGTGATAATGAAATATCATGGTAGTAATAAGATTTTCAGAAGAAGCATGCTGCTGAGATGATGATGATAATGTTAAAGAGTACCTGAATTCCAAATGAGTGACCTGAACCGTTAGTATCAAGTTCATTGTCGTGGAATATGAACAAAGGATCATATTCAACTCTTAAGATCTTAGGTATATATCTATTGTTTGAATGCTTGTGTACTGACGGAGAAGAAACATGGACATTCTGTTTTGTCATTTCTTTTTTATAGTCATTCAGGTGTATGCCTTCCTTGTACAAGTCAGTTGATTTTGATTACTGTTCGTAAAGTGATTTATTCATCTAACGCACATAAAGAATATAAAAATTCCTAATCCAATCTAATATCCCGCAATAAAGCAGTTCCTTCCCATCTAAACTGTCCCCATACAACAAGTCCAGAACTTGGAGTTGGGCTTCGTGTATTGTACTCTCAATGCCCTGGCCCTAACATTAATCATCATCCCCACATTCAGGCCGAATTTTACATTAGAGCGAGGTATAAAAAGATCTGATAATAAACAACTTTATTTTTATATAATAAAGAAGTTTTCAATAAATTCACATGTAAAATGTTACAACGAAAAAGTGATTTAGATTGTTTCCAATAGAGTCTTAACATTAAAACATAAAAAATCAAAAGTCTACTGTCATCTGCCCGTCTCCACAAACTATTAAAATTTCAAGTTCAAACAGACCTTATAACATCTAACACTTAATTTATTTTAATTCTCAAAATCGTTTTCAGTATATGAAAAAATATATAAATATAAATATCATCAAATTAAAAAATTGTGAAAGATAAGATGATTACATCACTATAATTTGTCTAGCTTTCTCACTTACCCATCATAACAATGTAATGAAAAATTCTAAAAATAATCTTTGTAAATAGCAAAATTGCACCAAGATGGCCGGCAATATGTATATCCATTTAGTCTTTATATATATATCACCTATTTAATTTCTTTATATTGAGAGCTTATTAGTTGACGTCAATCAATCAAAGTGAATATGAAGCTCTATTTTGCAATGTTTTAAAAATCAAATTGGCTTGGTCGATTTTACAATAAAAACTTTAAATCATTCAACTTTTCAGTTAGATTTTTAACTTTTTGGTTTAATTTAGTTCAATAATTTTTATTATTAAAAACAATCAGTTTATTAGTTAATATATATGCCAGTTTTCATAAATTAATCATTTTTATAAACCAAAATGCACTAACTAATTTTATACCATATATATAGTTTCTTTTTTAATTAAATTTTAAAATTTTCGATATTTAAGGATAATTTTTCTTTAATTATTTTTAATTTTTTAAAAATTTATTTAACCTTTAACTGATTTCATGAAGATCTAATATTGAACTTTTCAAATCTTAAGCTTCTTGTCCTAGTGGTTTAACTTCCGATCCAATTTTTAAAATATTGCTATTGTGTGCATTCTCTTGTAATAATCCATGAGGATAATTCTTCTCGGAAAAAACCCTAACAACTCACCAATTTAACAAATTCACAGGTTTGGTAAGTCAATTCTATTTAAGTGATCATTAAAACTTCTTATTTTAATATTAGTAGATACTCCTGAAAAGTTCCCTTCCACCACTTGATTTAGGAGTGACAATAGGACATGATTGGTTGGTGTCTTTATTGTTTAATCCTAATCAAATACAATTTGACAAATTAGTTTTTTATTAGCTCGATTTATTTATTATAATTAGTTAAATCTAAAAAAAAATTAAACTCAATTAGGTTCTAAGTAAAAATTCATAGTTAAATTACATTTAACTTGTTGACTTCTGGTTATTTAACCTGATCTTTTTTATTATTTTTTACTTAGAACCACTTTTTAATTAAGGGAGATATACTAGTATATAAATAACTTAATTTAACACTTGAAAAAAGATAGGAAATTTAGAGGAGAACAAACTTGGCTGCCCACTAGACTTGATTGTTTTAGAAGATAAAAGGTTATTATTAATATTATTATTTTGCTTGTATTATGTTTGCTGATTCTGAATTGTTAAGAGTTGTTGGCTTGGTGTAGTGTGACAATTACATATATACATATATATATGCTAAAAGCAAGCAACTGGCTTTATAGAAGTTAAAAAAAGCATAGTACTCGATGACCCAATGCCACATTCAAAGACAATACCACATGCTCTTGCTAATTTGTTGCGTCCAATACTCTATTTTTGTTACAAGTTAATTACCACAACACAACAATTGAAAAGAGCTCTTTTGTCAGCTTGTGGATTGGAGGAGACAGCAAATCGTCGAGCAAACTAACTAGTATTTCGGGTTTATTGTAATTCTAATAATCTCAAAAAACAAAGAAACTTGTCAAAGAGTTTGGCAAATTTTATGTACTGATGATCTGATACACGTGTATTTTAGCACTTATGGTATCTATATAGATGCTTTGGCTATGGAGTTTATGTCAGTACAAAGGAATACGCATCTAGGCATTCTTGTTTTCTTCTTCTTCTTCCCTTCTTTTAGTATTGATTTCAAATTCTTGTTGTCTTCTCTTATTATTTTTCTTTTTGTTGGTTCAAAAGTCATGGCCAGACAAAAGGCAGACACAACTTGCTTACCTAACCTTTAGAGCTACAAGTTGCATTGTCCACTCTTATCCCACCAATTAAAAGAAGGGGAAGTTTTAAAAGGAAAGATGGTTAGAGAAAAGTTGTGACATCTTGTATGAATCTATAGAAAAGAATATTAAATCAAAATTTAACTAATTAATCTATATTTTTACTTTTCTTAAATTGAATTAGAGCTATTGTTGGATTAATGTAAAATTAAGAAGTATTAGAAAAAGTCTTTGGTAATAAGATGATGAACTAAGATAAGGAGAGTATAAAATGGCATTGATGATAAGGTAATAAACAAATAATGTTTTAAATTAACATATTCAACTCCTTTATGCTTTTCTTTTCTGATTTTTGTATATAACAATCTTAACTTGACCTTTAATTAATAGCGAGATTTTTTTTATATGTATCGATAGAGATTGTTCCTTAAATTAAACAAAACAAAAAAATATATATCAAGTTTTGAATTTTGATTTAGTCTTTATGAGATTAGTTGTAGAGTGAAGAGATAATTAGTACAGATTATACTTGATTTTTAATTGTTAAATTTAATTTTTAAAATTTTTTTACCGAAAATTTATAATTATTATCTTATAAGTAATTAATTTTTATGTTCGAGCTCTACTAATTATTCTTGAATTGTTTCGAGTTAGGCCATCCAAAATTTAATAATTAAGTATGTTAGTTACTAATTAATAAGCTTATATTTCCTATGGTGGCTAGATTGACCAAGATTTGCGGAAACTTGCAATTACTAAAAGACATTCACCAGCTAGTGGGGTTGAGCTGATTAGACTCCTAATGATTGATCATTGGTAATTGGTAATTGGTAATTGATAATTGTTAATTGCTAATTACGTCTATTAATCTCCTTGACTTCCAAGGCCGTGTTTTGTCTTAACCACAAATCTCCTTGTCCTTACACATTGTGTACAACTCCACCAGAGGCATCTCTCAGTTTCTCCAAGCTTGATCAAGCTGTTCCTGAATTTCACCATCCTCCCACACTCTTTCTGTTGTCTATACATCAGCTTTGTTCATCTCCTTTGTTGAGTTAGAAATGAATTGGAATTGTTTTTGTTGTATCGACCAAGAAAAGGAAACACATGTTACCAGGTAGGGTATGCTCAAGTTTCATCATGAGTTCAAGAGTTCAATCCTTGAAATTTCAGAACAACTACTGATGTTTTTGTTTCTTCATTCCGTTTCGGTTTTCAGTTTGAACAAGAACGGGGATTATCCCTGGGAATTGTACACCCTGAAGGAGATTCTTCAAGCAACAAACAATTTCCAAGATGATAATAAGATTGGAGAAGGTGGATTTGGAAGTGTATACTGGGGTCGAACAAGTAAAGGCCTTGAGGCAAGTTTGTTCATCCTTCTTGTTCTTTTAATAATTACCCTTTTCTCGTTTCAGGTTTCTTTGTTCAATTAGGTTATTTAACCTTACTCTTCCAGATTGCTGTGAAACGCCTGAAGGCGATGACTGCAAAAGCAGAGATGGAATTTGCACTGGAAGTAGAGATACTTGGTAGAGTCAGACATAAGAATCTGTTAGGTCTGAGAGGGTTCTATGCAGGTGGAGATGAGAGACTAATAGTGTATGATTACATGCCTAATCATAGTTTAATCACTCATTTGCATGGTCAACTCGCTCAGGACTGTCTACTTGATTGGCCAAGAAGAATGAGTATAGCTCTTGGATCAGCAGAAGGAATAGCGTAAGTTTCAGCTCATCTCAAAGTTTCTTCAGGAAAAGTATCTGTCAGGAACAAATTAAAACTCTGGTTTTAGTTTGATATTGCATCAGAACAACTTGGTATTGATTACGAATCTGAAATTTATATCAGGTACTTGCACCATGAAGCAAGTCCTCACATAATACATCGAGACATAAAGGCCAGTAATGTTCTTTTAGATCCACAATTCCAAGCAAAAGTAGCAGATTTTGGTTTTGCAAAGCTGATTCCTGAAGGGATTTCGCATTTGACCACTAGAGTGAAAGGAACTCTCGGGTACTTGGCTCCTGAATATGCAATGTGGGGAAAAGTTTCAGAGAGCTGTGATGTTTACAGCTTTGGGATTCTGCTCCTGGAGATCATTAGCGCTAGGAAACCATTAGAGAAGCTACCAGGAGGCGTGAAGCGCGACATAGTTCAATGGGTCACTCCATATGTTCAAAAGGGTGCATTTGATCACATACCTGACCCTAAATTGAAGGGTAGATATGATAGAACACAGTTGAAATCGGTGATAATGCTTGCTATGAAGTGCACAGACAACAATCCTGAGAACAGACCAAGCATGTTGGAGGTTGTGGATTGGCTTAAAGGAGGGACTGGAAGAACAAGAAAAGAGTTGCAGAGCATGGCTATGGAAGACAAGGTTAATGAAGAAGATGAAGAAAAAGACAAGAAAGGTACCGAACGTGAAGGGCTGAGAATGGACAAACACAACGTAAGAAGGAAAAGGGCATCATCAAAAATGAGATAATCAAGAATATTTTATAATATCATTTTTTCATCTTGTAAAATTAACACTATATATATTTCCTCTTGTTGGAGTTATTTTACTTACAAGTGGAGCTTCCATCTGTCCAAGAAACATATGTCACTCTCGTATAGAAGAACAAGAAGCTTTTTGTTGGAAGTAGCCTTTAGGAACATCGATTAATCGTTAATTATTCTACTATAATAATAAAAAATAACCCTAGATGACAAAACTACACATATTTTTGTTTTTAATTTTTTATTACAAATTTTAACCAAATAAGTTTTTATTTTCAGTTTTTGTATTACAAATCTCAATTAAATAAATTTTCGTTTTTTCAAGAAAAAAACAGATATAAAAAATAGGAAACAAAAATAAAAATAACAACAGGAAAACAGAAGTAGAACCAAACGGTCCCTAAATTTTAACATATCTAAAATTAATTCAACTCTATTTATGGTTATTTTAATAAAAACGTTATGTTAAAAGGGTTACTTGATGGCTTGCTTTATCTATATATATATGATAAATTATATCATATCCCAAGTGGTGTTTTGATTTTTTGTTTCCAACATACCTATTCTATTGTAAACTTTATCATGCGAAGGATCCGGCGGGAAGAAGACACCTGATCCTTTGATCCATGAGCCATATGAGAGGTGGTTCCAAAGAATGTTAAGAGCAAACCCAATTCAACCTGTCACATGTTGATTATCAGATCAGTGTCCTTACTACTCCAAAATGTTTCATGTGAACAGGAATCAGGACATCTCGAGACTATCGATATCTTCTTTTTTTAGTGTTACAGTATTATTCGTACACACTCATCACTGGGACTTCAACAGAACTTTGACAATTATCTGCAACAACCAACTTCATAAAACTCCAACAAGAAAAAGTTCATCAGTCCAGACTTGTTTTGCAGGGTGAAGCTCTTCTGGTAAATCTCCTAAATTGTACTACTGATGAATGTGAAATATATTTTCAGAACAAAGGACCAGAAACAAAATCAATGGCTATCCCTAACCTGTGAATCTATGATACTATCCTATTGATACAGTGAGCATGCAACTGATTGAGCACAGAAACAGAATAATTCCAGCACTTGCTTTTAACGTTCTCAAATCCCAAGATCCATGTTATTACAGCAAAAGTGGGCAAACCTAGCAATCCTATATGCATAATTAGGCTTACTTAGGACCCCCCCTACCAAAATGGAGAGAGCCCTTTTCTGTTAGGGGACTATAGAGACAGAGATAAAGGAAAGAGCTAAGAAAAAAGTGCTATTACATTACATGGGACCGATAATCTATTTACATGTTAAAAGCTAAAATGATAAAAGGATTGTATGTGAGTATGTGTATCCTTTGATAGAAACATTTAACACAGGCAGGCAGGGATAGAGACGAAGAAGAAGAAGAAGAAGAAGAGACTTAGTTGAAACAAGTTAAGGTAAAGCATGCCGGCCTAGGAACGTATAGGTTGTGAAAGTAGAGAGGCTCAGATAAAGGAGGGTCGTTTCTGAGATGCCATTTACTCTGCCATTTGATATCTACCACGGCAAGCTTTTTTATTAACGGTTTGTGAATTAAAGTCAAAAGGGTAATTATTTATTGGACGAAAGGAATGGAAATTTTTATAATTAAAATTTTAAAATTATAGAAACTCCTCCTATTTTAAATATTTTAATTTTTTAATTCTTTCTAATTCAATTAAAAGATAAAGATAAAATACACAGAGTTATGAATATCACATATAGATTAAATAAATGTTATTAACACGAAAATTTAGCTTAACTCTTAAAATCTAATTTGAATCAATTAAACTTATTTTAAATTAATAATTTAAAATAATTATAATAATTTATTAATTTAAGCAGAATCTAATTAACAAAATTTAAATTTAAGATATAAATTAGATAATTATATAATAACATTTAATTAGTTCGTATATAACATTCGTGTCTTATTATTATTTTTCAATTGAAATATAAGATTTTGTTTCTGAAAGTGAAAACTTAAAAAAATATAAAAGTTTACTTTTCTTTATAAGCTTAATTTTTATTAAGAGATAATTAAATTTTAAAAGTGTTTCACTTTGGAGAACATTTAATAGTTTGTTAATTAATAATTATGAGTGAATTATTTAAAACATGTTTTAAATTCTTCGTTCTCTTATTGTTTTTATATACATTTTGATGATCCTTTTCAGGTATACGATTGCTTTCATTCTTACGACTTGGAACAAACTCAAATGAACCCAACAAAGAAGCGTTTTGAGTCTTTTGAAAATGAGATTTTACAGAAGTTTGAGCATTTCTCTGCAAGCGAATGAGCTTCTTTGACATGTATACATGTTTGCTTTGATTCTTATGACTTGGAACAAACTCAAATGAACCCAACAAAGGAGCGTTTTGAGTCTTTTGAAAATGAGATTTTACAGAAGTTTGAGCATTTCTCTGCAAGTGAATGAGCTTCTTTGACATGTATACATGTTAAGTACAGAACCTGAAGTTGACTATCTATATATATATATATATATATATATATATATACATATGCTGGTGCAAGTACATGTCGATTCTAGGCTGTTGTCACCGGATGATGCAGACAAGCATGTTCCCAATGCCTTAGGGTTAAGCTCCCAATGCTTTAAATGTTAAACTCGTTATAGAAAAAAAAAAATATAATTAATTAAAATTTAAATATATTAAAAAATTAAAATATACAAAATTTAATTAAAAAATAAATTTTTAAATAAAAATTAATTGATTTATTTTAATTTATAAAACCTTAAGTTCTTAATGTTAAAAGTTAAACTTGTTATAAAAAATTAGTATTAAGTTATTATAAATAAAATAATAAAAATAAAATACAATAAAATAATAAAAATTTTTAAATAAAGATTAATTGATTTATTTTAGTTTATAAAATTTTATTAATTTTAAAATTGGACTGATTAATTAACAAATTAATCAATTTTTTACAATAAAATTATTAAAATAAATTAAACTAAAAAATTAAAAATTAAACCTAAAAATTACCCTTTTCAAGGGTTTTAAAATTAATAAAATTAAATTTGATTAAATTTAAATACTTAAATCTAATTCCTATTAAAAATTGTTTGAATTTGATTAAATTTAAATACTTGAATATAAATTTGATTTAGTGTGATTTATTAATTCAAATTTAATTAATCATGTTTAATATAATTAAATTTAATATTAATTAGGTTAGATTAGTCTAAATTTATGTTCAAATTTAATTATATTAAACTTTAAAAAACAGTAATTATAAACATATACAAATTTTAGAAAGGAAGAAAATAAATGAAAACAAAATAGACCAAGGAAAAGACGAAAAGAGTCACATACAAGTGAATGGAGCAGAGAGTCATCGCTTCGATGCGTCCACATCTAAGACTGCAACCAAATTATACGCTCACACACTCACACTCAGTGTCTCCATTCTCGTCCTGGGAAGTTTCAATCTTTTTTCTTTTCCTTTCTTCTCTTCCAAACACAGAATGTAAGCGGGAACAAACAACGACAAACAAGCCAATATTAAACATCCAATGCCCTGTCAAAGAAACCAATGTTCGTAAATCCATTCATCTTTCATAGCCGCGTCTCTGAGTCTGATCATTACGATTATGACACTCTCTAATCATATACTGGCGTACTCTCTCTATTACTTGTCAATATCACCACATCTATATAGTATATTACATCTATACATTTA
This sequence comes from Erythroxylum echinodendron, assembly GCA_027575705.1. Taxonomy (NCBI): domain Eukaryota; kingdom Viridiplantae; phylum Streptophyta; class Magnoliopsida; order Malpighiales; family Erythroxylaceae; genus Erythroxylum; species Erythroxylum echinodendron. The sequence goes on from JANZXR010000007.1 coordinate 28,798,975, forward strand.
AGTTTGATTGATAAAATTGAAGTGTCTTACTCGTGACAGTTCCACGATCTCGTCTTTTTCTGATATACTACTTCTTTCCCTTGATGTTGCTTTTAGATTGCTATGATTTCCCTTTTAAAGATACGGTGGGAATCCACTTGAACAACCCTTTTTAAGGGGTGTTAAAAGATGGAGACTTTAATCTGGAACTGAACTAGTTCAACAGGAATTGGAGCTTCTTGTTCTGGTTCTTGGTTTGGTCTTAAAAAGGTTTTTGCTTCTCTCTAGCCAAGTCTGCTCTTCTGGGCCCATTTGAGATGGGAGACAACAAAGGAGAAACAACTAAGAATAAGCATCCACAATCACAGCAGCAGATTTCATCTCCTCCAAAAGACCCACTTGAGGAATCAACTGAAATAAGACCTTACCATCACCAACAACCGTCTACGGTGGTTATTACCGGACCTCCTTTCGTCTCTGCTTCTGTTTATGTCCCTGTTGGTGCAACTTCTGCGTCTGCTTTTGAGCAACAATTTGAGTCTGTGAACCCCAAGAGACCAAGATACGGTACTGCTCAATGGAAGCTATTACCTTCTGCTGCTTCTCAACGACAGCAACAGAAACAAGGTCCGATGAGTACTGCTATGATCACAAGCGAATCGAGCCCATCACCAACTACAAACCCAATGTCCGTATTAAACCCTCAACCTCATACAACAGTATCTTCTTCAGATACAGCCTCATCTCCCTCACACTCTCCTCTTCCTTCACATTCTGCAGCATCTGGACAAGAAACAAGCAAAGCAGAAAGCGAGCACCTTCATCACCAGTTTCGAAAAGGAAAATATGTCAGTCCAGTTTGGAAACCAGATGAGATGTTGTGGCTAGCCAGGGCTTGGAGGGTTCAGTATCAAGGTGGGACTGATGGTTCTTCTTCGAGAACTGAAAATCAAGAAGCTGCTCAAATCTCTGCATCAACAAGAGGGAAAACAAGAGCTGACAAAGATAGAGAAGTCGCGGAGTTTTTGAACAGACATGGTGTGAATAGAGATGCAAAAACTGCGGGTACTAAATGGGATAACATGTTGGGTGAGTTTAGGAAAGTTTATGAATGGGAGAGAAGTGGGGAGAGAGAGCAAGTTGGGAAGAGCTATTTCAGACTTTCTCTTTATGAAAGGAAGCTGCACAGATTGCCTGCTTCATTTGATGAGGAAGTGTTTGATGAATTGTCTCAATTCATGGGTTCTCGCATGAGAACTTCTCAGAGCAGAGGAGCTTCATTAATCGGTGTTGGTGATGATAATAAAACTGCTTTTACAGGTGCAAGATCTTTGCCACCCGCACCTTTGTTCAGTGAAGACGATCTCTCACTTCCAGGTATGAACTCAGCTGATTCCTAATCAGCAACAAAGTTCGGTTCTCTGATCCTGCTACTGCATCTGCCTATTTCCCTCTAAAAGATTACAACTTTATGATCATCTTTTGGCAGCAAGAGCAAAACAATTTGGCATTACAAGTGGAGGAGAAGCTTACTCCCATGGCGCGAGGGGTGTTTTGCTAGGGTTCGATACTTCGGTAGACGTTCCAGGTGGTACTTCTTCTTCAACATCTAAGGAGTTTCGTAGAATCGGTAAAGTAAGGATGACATGGGAGGAATCAGTGAGTTTGTGGGCTGAAGAAGGGGAAAACCATATGGGAAGAGTGAGGGTTCAAGGTTCAAGCTTTCTGAATGCAGATGAGCTTATGTTTTTTGATGATTCCATGGTAGCTTCCACCATGGAAGCATTTGAAGACGGACCTCTTAAAGGTTTCTCAGTTGACAAGTTCGTCAATGGTCATCAAGTCAAAGTCTTTGGTAGAAGAAAGTCTTCAGTATCTACTACTGCTACTGTTGCTTCTGCTTCTGGTACTGTAAATCTCAGTAATTTTGAATGCCTATCTTGAAACAGCATTTCTTGAAGTCCACATCTCACAGTTGTCTATTTATAGTAGGTTTCTCTGAAAGGTCCCAGCTTCCATTAACAGAACCTTTAATAAGATGTAAGTCCCAGTTCTTATTGTCAAATTTGTTCACTTTACAATATATGTGTTCATGGTATTAGATTTTGTTTTGGAACAGCAATCCCGGCTTCTTTGGAAATTCAAGACCCAAGTGAGTACTACCTAGGATGTCTTCGAATGCCACCATCGACACTCCCAAGCTTGTTTGAACTCTCGTGGTATCTCCAAGAGCCACCACCCGAAGAGTTTCGATTCCCACTTCGCAAAGATGTGTACAAAGACCTGCCACAAGGCAAAGAACTCTTTTTCACCACTAGCAGCGAACTTTTTGATTGTAGAAGCATCACTTTCGACATCTTAAGCTCAATCATTCGAATGAACCCTAGTGTCAGTGGTGCTACTGCTTCTTGTAGAGACTCTTTCATTGGTCTTTGGGATGATTGCATTAATAGGCCTGTGTCTAAGTTCTGCCCAATCGAACTGTCCATTGTTAGAAAACCCTCTTCATCAACATCAGATTCACTGCAAGATCAATGGCCAAACGTCACTGGTTTCGTCAGAAATTTTTGCTTGTGGCGAGGGGAAGAAACTGATCAACTCAGGGAAGGTCAGCTAGATCCTTCATCTTCTTTGGTAGAGAAGCTACTATGGTCTTACATGGACCTCCCTTATATAGTAGGCTATTTTGCAGTTGGCTACTTGGTAACTTTTTGTGCACTATGCCGTTCACAAGATCGAATTATCCGTACCGATCTATATTCTTTAGACTTGTCGTCACCAGTCGAGAAAATGAAAGCCCTAGTCCCATGCTATAGAGTCGCTGGCTTGTTGCAGTTGCTCGCAGATAGGTGCTTGAACGTCAGCAATGGTGGCCTCTATAAACCACCAGCATACAGTGACTTCGAAAGATTAGATATGGGCAATGGAAATGTCATCGAAATGACACCAAATACGGCAGCAAGATTCTTCTCAACCCGAAGAAAATGGGCTGCAGTGAAAGAGATATATGACATTCTAGATCATAGAGTCCCGCATTCAGAATTCATCTACCACGCGTCAGAGAAAGATTTGGAGCTCGTGTTCAGGCCTAGAGGTGTCAAGGTCAAGCCTTTAAACTGTGACCAACTAGTAGAGTCACTAAAATACGTGACAAAAGCCTTAGTTGCACTTCACGACTTATCTTTCATGCACAGAGACTTAAGCTGGGACAAGGTGATGAGAAGAAGCGACCGAGAAAACGAGTGGTTCGTCTGTGGATTCGACGAAGCGGTGGGTGCACCGCAGCTACACCCTCACCATGGAGTCGGAGATGCACTTGGGAAACACGCTCCGGAGATGGGCAGAGGCTTACACGGCGTGAAAGTGGACGTGTGGGGTGTAGGTTACTTGGTGAAGACATGTGGGTTGGGTCCAAACTTAGTGCCCAAGATGCTTAGAGAGTTGCAAAATAGGTGCTTAGACCACAACCCTGAGCAGAGACCAACCGCCGCCGAATGTTACCACCACTTGCTGCAGGTGCAGTCGTCTCTTCAGTCATCGTCCTCTGCACCACCCTATTGAATTGATTGATAGAAATGGATATATAAAGACACAACGCAAGTGCGTTTGTTTGCTTGGTGGGGTTTCTAGTTTCTACAATGGTGATATGGGGTTTTAGTAGGGTTTTGGTGGGGTAAAGCTTTTGGTGGCTGTTTTGATACCTTAAAAATTTCAATGTGATGGGTTGGATTGTTTCTTCACGTGAGAGAGACGTGGAAGTAAAAATGGCGGCTATAGCTGTAAATGGAGGTGGCTGCATGGCTGAAACATGGCAGTTCTTTTTAATCAAATCCCATTCAGAAGATTTAACGTGGTAGTTAGGTTTTTTCCTTTTATTCTATTCTCCTTTTAGGGTTTGGGATGGATTGGAATATCTCGATTTATGGTTCCAGCACTTCGTTTAGTATTTGACACATTTTCCTTTGATTTTTACTTTATAAAATAAGCATTTCAATGGTGTTTTCCAACTTTTTATTCAAGTGATTAAGCATAAGCACAAGAAAGTTATTGTTTCCCATCTTTATTTTCTATTGATCTTGGAAGGATTTTTTATTTAAAAAGATACATTTAAGCTTAGCTTGGGAGAACGGTGACAGTTGACAATCCGTTGAAATCGACTTGTTGAAATATTAAGTACTTATTTTTAATAAGTACTTATGCGTTTGAGATTGTTATTTTGGTAATTACTGAAACGTGAAAATATGTGTTTGTTAAGTACGGTTGCGGTTGTTAAAAAAGAGATAAAATGATTAAAAAGTTTATTGATGTAATAAACTATTAATAGTTGTATAAATAATGAAAAAATATATTATTAGTCATATAAATTTAAAATTATAAATAAAAAATATTAAATTAAAATAAGAAAATATAAATAAAATAAATTTAATAAATAAAATATTTTATAAAAATATATTATTAGTCATATTAATTAAGAGTATAATAAAAAATAATACTTATAGTGAAGGTTATTAATAGATATTAAAATTTTTATCGCATAAGTAGTTTCCTATCGTAACTATCTTTTTGCTTATTGATTTCTGCAGTGACACTGTACTTTTCTCCAACCTCCGATTTTCACCGTAAATAGTGGCAAAGCTCAACTAATTTTTAAGGGGAGGCGAGAGTAGGGATTGGTTGGACTTCGAAATGAGTAAGAGAGGAGGGAAATGGCTGGTAAAGAGACGAAGCATATGTTCAAACATGAAAGAGGCCGGACCAAAGGTGGTGGTAGCCCCACTTGCCATCCCTGGCCACCGCCATTGACCGCAGATCTAAACATATAACTGCATTTGAAAGCTGTGATAAATAGGTACTTATATTTACCGTACCGCAGGTTTAAACACAACCTTATTATCTTAGAAATTAAAAAAAAAAGGAAGTTTGAACTTTGAAGTCATATTTTAAAAATTAAATTGATAAAATAAGAAATATAAGGGTTAACAATCTTAGATTGTTATAATATTAATTAAAAATTATATTTATAATAAAATGTTATTAAAATAAATTAAATTGAGCCAGATTTATACAATTGAATAAATTAAAAATTTTTAATCATTAATTTGATAAGTTCGGACACAATTTATTGCATAGGAATATTGGATTGAACATAAACAGAAATTATGATAAAGTAAGAAAATTATAAATTTTAAGAAAGCACTTAGAGTTGATATCAATTAATTGAACCTTTATAATCGATCTGACTTAATTTTTTAAGTAAAATAGTGTTTGATTAATAGAACAAATTGATAAATTAATTAATTTTGAAAAATGGAAATTGTTAACTTTTGTTGACAATTTTTGCATTTTTTAAGCGACGGAGAAAATTAAAAAAAATGATAAAAAAGTGAACAAAACATATTTTCAAGAGAGATTACAATATTTCTATATTTTTTACTCCAACAAGTTTTCCAACGTGTTAAGGCAATTATTAGTTATTACATTAGAAAGAAAATTTTAATATGTCTTATATATATATATGTCCATTAAATATTTTAGAATAATTATTTTATCATATGTATGTTTCGAATATTTTGTTGTATAATTAATAAGTGATTACATGTTTAAATTTATAAAAACTGAGTGTAAGATTATGTAACATTGAGTAAGAGCTGTAATAGATTTAAGATTTTGTTAAATTAATTAGGAACTTAAATTGTTTAATGATGTGAAATTGTATGTTTATTGATATATTGTTGTTCTTGGTGCGCATGCAAAGTGTGTTGTTGTGGATTAGTTTTTGCACCAATATATATTTACTGATATATTTTTAAAAACATCATGACGTAATTGTATTATGATCTTTTAATATTTAAAGAAATTAGTTGCAATATAGATACATTTACAAATATTTATGATATATAAAATAAGAAGTGTATAATTTTATGTATTTTATTATAATTTTTAGTTAATTTTTTTTGGAAAATGAATATGTCATAACTATAGACAACTAAATCAACATTACAATGAGTTCTAGTACATATTCACTAGAAAGTCAGCAAATATAAACTACCTATAGATAATTACAAAGATAAGCATGTTAGAGGTGCCAAATATGCCTTATATTAGGAGATAAAGTAAGGTAAAAAAATTTTGCTATTAAAGCAGATTGAACCCAATTGATAATAGTATCAGCAACCTGGTATGTTCCTACTTTGTTATTAGTAAATAATCTCGAGTTTCTCTTTTTCCAAAGACAATAGATGGTAGAAATGAAGGTGCCTTTGCAGAGTAAAAGTGTAAATGGAACTTTCTGAACTCTCTGAAATTACTACTCGAACCTCGGAAACTATTAATCACGATGGCCATCAGGCAAAAAAAGTACGCATTCTTCGTCGCAACGAAGACCCACCCTTTAGTGCCAAAATATCTTATAGTGAGGTTGTTATAGGCGACCAGGAAATATCCACCGAAACGCCACCTCAAGTCTGGCCTCATGAGGAACCGATAGACGTTAAGGAAGGAGACATCGTCCACATCCCAAGCATAGCCGGTAGCGGCATTGAACTATCCCATACCTTCAAGGATAGGTTAGATAAACAGTGGGAACTCGCTGTTATAGTTAAGCTGATAGGTCGACGGGTAAGGTATAAAATGCTCTATTCTCGCCTGAACCTCTTGTGGAAACCGCGCGGTCCCATAAAGGTGGTAGACTTGGACCATGAATTTTTCCTGGTGAATTTTAAAGAGGACACTGACTTTTACACTGACCTTACCAATGGTCCATGGGTTATTCAAGGACACGCCTTATCTGTTCAACGCTGGACTTCAGATTTTCGAGCATCAATAGGGCAAATCACCAGGGCAGTGGTCTGGGTTCACTTCCCAGATCTGCCTATTGCTAGATACCACCCAAAAATTCTTGTTGCCTTGGGGAATATCGTAGGACAAACTGTCAAGATCGATGAAACTACCACGATGACTCAATGGGAAAATTTTGCTAGAATTGTGGTGGATATAGATTTGAGTGTTCCCCTTTGCTCACAGGTGGAGCTTGACGGGGAAACTTTACTGGTTGCTTATGAGGGGTTGCCGCAAATTTGTTTTCAATGTGGAATTGTAGGACATGATTTAGGATCTTGCCCATCTCAAGTTCATTCTCCGACAGATTCCCACAACCCACAACCCACAACCCACAACTACCGCCGGAAACAACAGCTCCACCGACGATGGGGGAAGGACAGGCAGGAATATCAATAGAGCCATTGACTGACAAGACAAGATACATCTACGGTCCTTAGATTCAAGTCCAAGGGAAACCCCCCCGTCAACTCAGTAGGTCACAAAATAGCAGCAAAGCAAGATACCCCCCAGATACCAATCAAGCGAGTGGCTCTCGATTCTCGGCATTGATGGACATTGAAAACCTGGAAGGGCTTCAGGCACAGCCGCCCATGTCATTTAACGCGGGCACATCTACCAGACCTATACAACGGGTAGCTCCTGTACTCAACGGGGAGCGAAACCGAGCCACAGCCTATGGGCTACATGCCCATATTGATGGACCCAAACAATTGTCGAAACACGGGTCAAAGCCGCAATCTGCGATCCAAAAAGGGAAACGAGTTGCCGTAAGGTTCCCCGTAAATGCGGGAGGCAACACACCAGATTCCAATTTCACAATCCAAATGCTAAATGGACCTGCGGAAATGCACCGAGCAGTGCAAATCTCATCACATAACGATATTGTCTGTGATCAACAGCTAGTTGGAACTCTGGTTCAGGGCAAGGAAGAACAACCCATGATCGGTGTCACAGATCCTGAGCACGCCCCGTATCCTACGGTTCTTTAGCACCACCAACCTCTGTCTAACCCTCCAAATCCCACTGATGGAGGGATAAAAATGGAGGCAGCATCCCTCACACCTATTGAAGATCACATGAACATCTAAAATCAGGGATCACCAGCCGAAGATGCCAATACTAGACCCCCAGAACGCCCGCAAGTATCGTAGAGCGTTTTTAATTCCTAAGACGCTATTTTATGTCGATTTTTTTTATGGAACTACCAGGAGGCGGGAGGACCCCAATTTCTTCCTATTATGCGGAATTATATTCATCTCTATAAACCACGGATGTTGGTTTTGCTTGAACTACGTATTAGTTGCAAGAGAGCACAGAAAGTTGTTTGTTCTCTGGGTTTTGATTTCAGTTTTCGGGTGGAGGAGGAGGGTTTTGCTGGCGGTATTTGGCATGTAGATTTTGTTGTCTCTGTCGTGATGGTACATAGACAATTTATCCATACCATAATTCAGCATGGCTCTTCTAGTTTTGCTTTTACTGTGGTTTGTGCTAGCCCCCAGTTTGATACACAGAAAATTCTTTAGCCGTATTTGAACTGGCTTGGACAGGAAGTTACTATACCCTGGATCATCGGTGGAGACTTCAATGCCAAATTGGAAGTTTCTAATAAAAAGGGAGGGCGGGAAAACTCTTCCTTGATAGTGAATAAATTTTTCCATAATTGTGTTCAATGTTATGGGTTGCATGATTTGGGATACGTGGGTCCTAAATATACTTGGCGGAGGGGAAATATTCAAGCCCGACTAGACAGATTATTATGTTCTTCGTCCTGGAGGGAGTCCTTTCCCCATGCTATTAACAACCACCTCCCTTTCTTAGGTTCGGACCATCGACCTCTTTTCCTGGAGTTAGATCGGAGCCCTATGAGAGAAGTGCCCCCTCCAGTGTTTCGTTTTCAATCAGCTTGGCTAACTCATGCAGAGTTTGATCAATTTTTGGAAGAACATTGGCAATCTGGATAGTTTAATATGGTAGCCATTCTTCACCACTTGGCCACAAAACTCCTGAAGTGGAACCGCAGTGTCTTCGGTAATATCTTTCAGCGGAAGAAGTGACTTCTAGCTAGGTTGGCGGGTATTCAAAGATTCATGGAATTTGATACATCAGACTCTCTGACATATTTAGAGGATAGGCTTCGGGAAGAATTAATTCAAGTCCTCTGTGAGGAAGAGATATATTGGGATCAACAATCCCGTTGTACTTAGTTTTCTAAGGGAAATCGGAACGCCAAATACTACCATACCATTGCAATGGCAAAAAGGTGCGAATTGAGGATAGCTAGATTAATTGACAATGAGGAACAGTCGATCACTGCCCCTCAGCAAATGAGGCAGATGGCCATGCAGTATTTTGAAAAGCTTTTTACCCTGGAAGATATTTCCACTCATAGTTTTCCTCTATCCGGGGGGTTTCCAGTCTTACCAGAGGAGGCCATATAGGATCTTACGGTACCTGCTCTTTCGACTGAAATCCACAAGGAAGAGTTGGAGATGAACCCTAGAAAAGCCCTAAAGGAAGATGGATACAATGCTTCTTTCTTCCAACAAAAGTGGGATAAGGTTGGGCCTACAGTAGTGGTGTTTATCCAAAAAATTTTCCGGCATGACTTTTGGGAGCCTGAGCTCAATAAAACTATCCTTATTTTAATTCCCAAGGTGCCTTCCCCGAGTTTTCTCAACCAATTCTGACCAATTAACTTATGCTCAGTGGTTTACAAGATCCTTTCGAAAGTAATAGAGAACCGTTTGAAATCCCACCTTTGCTCGATTGTGGGCCCAACACAATGCAGTTTTGTCCCGGGTAGGCATATTGCAGACAATATCATTATTACTCAAGAGGCAATTCATTCGATGAGACGAAAGAAGGGGAAGGTTGGTATTATGGCTATAAAAGTTGATCTCGACAAAGCCTATGACAGACTAAGTTGGGATTTTATCAATGATACGCTAAGGGATATTGGCATACCGCACGCTTTACACAGCCTCATCATGAAGTGTATCTCCATGCTATCAATTCAAATCTCTTGGCATGGTATCTTGTCGGAACCCTTCACTCCTGCTAGGGGTATCTGACAAGGGGATCCCCTTTCCCCTTATAATTGTCCTTTGTCTGGAACGACTGAGTCATTACATTTCCAGTGAGGTCCAAAAAGGAACCTAGAAACCTTTTCTTCTGAGCAGATACGGACCCCATTGCACACTTATTCTTTGTCGATGATCTGATCTTATTTGCAGAAGCTTCTCCTAACCAGGCTCAAGTAGTCACACGGATACTAGATACCTTTTGTAAGGCTTCAGGTCAACTAGTTAGCAAAGCTAAAACTAGAATTTTCTTCTCCAAGAATATCAGTCTGGACAGCGCACGCTTCCTTAGTCAAGAATTCCAGTTTACAGGTACAATAATCTGGGAAAATATCTAGGCGTTCCACTAATACATAAGCGTACCACTAGGAAAACATACCAATACATATTAGATCAGGCCCAACAAAAACTTGCCGGGTGGAGTGCACGTGAGTTATCCCTTGCGAGGCGAGTGACTTTAACTCAGTCAGTCAAATCTTCCCTCCCAGTTTATACAATGCAAACGGTCAGATTACCGAGATAATTCTGTAATGATCTAGAAAAGCTGATGCAAGATTTCATCTGGGGTACTAAGAATGGACAAAGAAAATTGAACCTAGATCGATGGGAGGTAGTCTGTCGCCCTAAATCTACGGGGGAACTCGGGATTAAAAAAGTCCGTGCTACAAATGACGCTCTCTTTACGAAACTAAGGTGGACAATTCTTACTAAACCAGAAACCCTATGAGTTCAGGTTCTCCGCGCTAAGTAACAGGTTGATCCTCACAGCATACCCAGAATGTCGCAAGAAATGGGGCTTCGATCATTTGGAGGAGTATCTCAGCCACGTGGCAGTACGTCCGGCAAGGACTCGAATGTCGATTGGGTGATGGCAAAAGTATCAATTTTTGGTTGGATGCCTGGGTGGGTGATTGGAGTCCGCTAATCCTAGTCACCACCTCCCATCTCCCGGAAAATTTGCTACAGGCTTCTATAAGGGAGATGGTACTCGAAAATGGCAGCTGGCGTTGGTCTCAATTCCAATCATACCTTCCTACTAGAGTTTGCATGTGTTGGACCAATGGTGGTTGACAAATTAAATCCTTCTATGTTTTGATAATAATAAAATGTATAGAATTGGTTAAGAA
>JANZXR010000007.1:28822586-28836063 GCA_027575705.1 Erythroxylum echinodendron
TGGAACCATTCTGTTCGTCACGTGCACATTGACAAGAGCCTTCTCCCGGCTGCCCGCTTGTGGCATATGAGCTCCGACAAAGGACTCATTCTGTTCATGGTGTAAACTTTGATTTCTCCATTCTGTTCATGGAACCCTCGAGCCATCTGTTGTGCATTTCATTCGTAAACTTCCAAGCATGATGCACTTGAATGTTATGTGTTCTGCTTAAATCAGTTACTTGAAAATAACTGAATTGTTTAGTATTATTATATATGTATATATGCTTGAATTTGTGCTAATTGCTGATGGCTATAAGTATATTAGCCACTGAGCCGTGTAGCTCAACCCCCTTTTTCTTCCCTCCTCAGGTACAAACCAAGACGATAGTGATCCCTTCAAGACATCAAAACCTCCTCATTAGTTAAAGGCATTTGGACTAAGTCAGTCCTGTAATAGCTCATTTGGTTTGTCTACATGGAGCATTTTTGTATTTTGGATTAAGTTGATGTGTAATTTGATTGTAATAACTCTGACCGAATTTTAAAATGAAAACAATGAAATTAATCCTGTGGTATGATTCTGTTATTTTAAAGTTTGGATAACGAAATGTGTATGTGCATGTTTTGTTTGACGAAATTTGCCAACTGTTGTTAGTCTTAAGATAGCACGTAAGAGTGGGAAGGATTGCATGTGAAAAACACAGACGAAAGGAATCGTCTGTGATGACATCACAACACAGAGGTAAGGAAAATATGAAAGAGAAGTATCGTCTGTGCTGACGTCAGAACATAGAGGCAAGGAGAATTAGTAAGGAGAAGTATCCTCTGTGCTGACGTCAGAATACAGAGGAAAGTATGAATCATGAGTAGTAGTATCGTCTATGATAACGTAAGACCACAGAAGATAAAAGTCAACCATAGAGGATAGAACATAGGCCAAGGTTAATAAGAAGGAGTTAAGAAGTTATGTTGGTTGAAGGATCCGTCTGTGCTACTGTTCACAAGGATCCGTCTGTGTTACTGTTCACAGACTTCGTCTGTAGTACTATTCACAAGGATCCGTCTGTGTTACTGTTCACAGACTTTGTCTGTGGTACTGTTCATAAGAATCCATCTGTGTTCTATTCACGATATCGTCTAGGTTACTGTTTATAGTTATCTTCTGTCTTATTTTTGACCCTACAGAAGATATAATTGGCCTTCGAGGTCTTCATGAAAGTTGTAACTCTTGAAATCCTCTTTCATACTATACAAAGAAACCCTGAATTAGATGTCTATAGTAAAAGTTATACCGACAACCCCGAAGCATGTATATATGTAAAGTGTGGACTCGCCAACTCTGTTCCTTGAGGTTTTTCGGGTTGAAGTGGATAAATGGAGTAGTCGACTATTCGAAGAGCTGAGCAGAACTTAGAAAGGGGAGCTTTGAGAAGATGACCCAATAATGGTCAAGGTGTTTGGTGTTGGAAAAAGCTCACGTTCTATGATATTCTGCATAAAAGTTGGGGTCTGGGAACGGGCTCCAACATGTTTTGATATCAGAGCAAGTAGGAGTCAGACTCCGAAAATGGGGTCTAATAGGCCCAATACAGATGCAAGCTGCTTAAGATAGAGATGATTAGTGTAAGTTTAGCAGCATAAGAAAGAAATTTGTTTTGCCAAGTTTGCACTTGTAACTTAACTCTCCAAAAGAGGTAAACAATCAAGCAGTGTAGGTTTAGTGGAAGAGATGTGGACTCCCAAATAATAGAAAGGACTAGACTAAATATTCAACCCTACTAACTATTGAACAAGGTCCCAGCTTTGCACATCTACTGATATGTACATGCAACTCTTGTTAGGATTATGTTTAAGCCCAGACCATTCTGCAAATATATTCAAAGCATGCCTTATCATAGAAAGTGAGTATGGGCTAGTGCTGCAAAGAATCAAAAGATCATCCGTATATATAAGATGTGTAAGTTTGAGGGCTTGATATTTGTAATGAAACTGGAAACTTCTATTGCAATTGGTTAACTTACATATCAATCATCAGAACCCTTTTATTACCAGAGTAAATAGATAAGGAGAAAGTGGGTCACCTTGTCGAATACCTTTAGCAATCTTAATTAGTTTGGGAGGGAGACCATTAACCAGCATACTCAAGGTAGGAGTTTGGATGCAAGGCATTATCCAATTGATGAATAGAGGCGGCATCTTAAATGCCTCGAGACAAACTCGAATAAATTTCCAATGCCTTAAAGAAGTCAACCTTAATTGAGTTACTTACCCGAGTTGTACTCCTTTAACAATTCCTGTAAAAGAAGGATGTTATCACCAATGTTCCTGCCAAGAATGAAAGCATCTTAAGCAGAGTTGATGTTGCTAGTGATAGGTTGATGTTGCTAGTGATAGGCACTTTAAGGATCTTTGCTAGAATCTTAGAGATGACTTTGTAGATAATATTGCAGCCGTAAATCGGTCTAAAGTCACTCATGCACTGGGGGTTTCTCTTTTTAGGAACTAAGCATATATGAGTATGGTTCAACTCCTTAAGCAATTTCCCATATTCAAAGAATTCCAATATTACTAAAGAAAATAACTCACCTATAATGTCCCAAATATTTTTTAAGAAGAGAGCAGTAAATCTATCTGAGCGAGGTGCCTTAGAAGATTTCGTACTGAAAAGAACTCGTTTGACATCCAACCAAATAATAGGTCGCACTAGAAGATCTATGATGCTAGGATCAATTGAACATTCTAGCAGTTTAGTCACATTAGAGCTAAGCCTCAAGGTAGAGTCAACACCCATAAGCTCTAAGAAGTTATTTTAAGCAACCTCTTGAAGCTGAGACAGAGCAGTGTATGTTTGGCCCCTGTTATCCTTAAAGACTGTAATTTTATTAGTGTTCCGATGGGCAATTGAGGTAGCATGAAAGTACTTAGTATTGGAGTCCCAGTCTTTTAACCAGCTCAATCGAGCCTTTTGGCGAAGAATAGATTTTTGAAGCTTGAGGGCTTCAAGGTAACTCTAGAGACAAACCCTTTCCTGACCACGAAAATAATCATTGTGAGGATCTTGGTAACAAGCTACTTGAGCTTGAAGCAACTTCTTCTTTAGGTTAGAGATATCCATTGTACGCCAAGATAAGAAGATTTTCAAGGTAGCCTTCACTGACTTCAACTTCTTCTTTAATTGGAAAGATTTGTAGCCCTTAATTTCAACAGACCAGCACCTACCCACCAGCTCAAGGAACCCTTCCATCTCTATTAAGCCATTGAAAAATTGAAATAGGGTAGGCAATTCTATAATAGTCCTCAATTCATTGGATCAACATGAATGAGTGATCCGAAAGGAGATTCCCGCTAAAGTGCACAAAAGAAAGAGAGAAGTGTGATAGCCAAACAGAGTTCACTAAAGTTCTATCCAGCTTCTTACGAATGAGTAAGTCTCCTAGCTGATTATTCGACCAAGTAAGCCTTATCCCAGTGGCCTTTAAATCCATTAAGTCCATCGGAGAGAGAAAGTCAGAGAGTCCCTTAGTTAATCCGAGATTGGATAGTCGACCCCTTTCAATTTCACTCGAGGTGAGGGAGCAATTAAAGTCCCCAGCCACCAATAAGAGGTTATCAACATTAATCTAAATCCGACCTAGGCCCAACCATAGCTTTCGAAGTTGAAAGCCAAAATTGTATACATATATAGTGGACATATTAAATACAGAAGGTGTCCCTCTAATCTGACATTGTACATGAATGAATTGATTTAAAGATTCCAACACTTGGACTCTAATCAGATCACTATTAAAAAGACAAACTATACGTCTATTATAATTTAAAGAGTGATTAGAGATGAGCTCCCAATGCGCCCCTAAAAATTTCACACCATATAAGGAGAAGGAATCTTTTATTTTAGTTTCCAAAAGTCCTATCAACCACGACTTCTTCTCCCTAACTACCTCCTGTATAAAAACTTTTTCCGTAGGGTCATTTAGTCCCCTAATATTCCAAATTAGGACTATCATTATTGTGGGGGGGACCCTTCATATTTTAGATTCTTTTTAAGCTTGTGGTCAGACTTTCGCTGAGAAGGTTACAAACTAAAATCACCAAAAGATAGCAGAGGAAGAATCCTCATCAATCAGTGAGTGACAGCCCAAATCAACCATGTGGATTCCCTCAACTTGACAATTATCAAGGGACAAATGTTCAACAATGGGCAATTGATGTACATACATAATAGGAAACGAGGCATGAGCCTCGGGTCCTCCCTATGCCCGAGAATTCCCAAACTCCACATGTACAGTAGCCTTCTTGTAAGTCAGAGTTTTATCAACGCCAATAGGAGAAGTTAGCCCAACAATTTCAGTAAGATCTGGTGTAACAGTGCAATTGGAATCACTAGAAGGCAACCCAGAATAATCCACACTCTTAGAGCTTCCAGCCTTAACCTGCACAGTGGAAGCTTCATAAGCCAATATAGCATTTGCCACCAGATTCTTATATAATTCCATCAAGAGGAATGGGAACCCCCATATCCTTACCTATATTATATTCCAATGTAAATTATAAAGTGGTATCGTCTACATTCATCTGAGAACCAAATCCCCTCCATGTTCAGCTACCTTTTCCTTTAACTTAGCACTAGCCAAGGGGCTGCTCCCTAATTAAGAGATCTCATTACTAGACCCAACATTAACATCCAACAATACCTTATCTAAAGCATAGCTCACTTCAAACCTGAGGTCTTCATGCCAACCGGAAAGAAAGATTCTACCAGTGGGAGCCCATTTCCTAGCAAATTGATTCGGATTCTAAGGATAACTTATATGTATAACCAATTTTTGTAGTTTCCCATTATCACCAAGCCTAAGAATAAGGAGACTATCAGGCAAGATAGCTGATTTAGAAATTTCAATACACAAATTCATATAGCCTATCCTCTCCATCGAGGCTGTTTGTGAATCCATATAAATCAGATGTCAAAGGGAGCTAGCCACATAGCTCAATCAGGCAATTGTCCATAACTCCATCGGAAGGTTGTGGAATTGAACCCATATAGGAATAACTTCAATGAGGCTTCAGTCCGTGTCCAATGCTGGCCTCCACTTCTTCAGAAACAATGGTTGCTCATCAAAGTGCCAAGGTCCCTGTTTAACAATATCTGACAAGCAAGAATCATCATAAAATTTAAATAAAAAGGTACCATCTTCCCGTAAGATGACCTTCTGCAGCCCCTTCTTAGCCCATCTCGTCTTTGCCGATGCATTAACTGCCAAGAAGGCAGGCCTTTTGGACCAGAAGAAGCAAACCAGAATCGACAACTAAGCTTGCACCCCTGCCTTTAGCAAATCAATTAGGGGAGTTAAAACCCCATCCTTCAACACATTGGGGAAATATTGGAGGGTGCCCTTATTATATTGCTTAAGGTGCGATTTGCCTGTGGCTCCTTGATGTGGGTAGAAGCTGGAGTTGCCCCCTTCGAGGAAGGAGAACCCGAGATAGGTCTAGCCAGGGAGACACCAAGGACATCTCAGGTGAGGGCTAGAAAGTCATCACTAAAGAAGTGTTCTACGCCATTCTCCATTCGTGAAGAAGGAGAGCCCTCCACTGAGATATTGGTTGGTTAGGTTAGGGATCAGACCAGCATGGAGAAGCAATTTTCTCTAATGGGAAAAAGTGAGGGTGAAAGGGGAAAGGTGTATAAGAGAGGTCAGAGTAAAAACTTGTATGAGAGAGAGTGAGCAAAAAAAGCTGCCCTACTTAATTAATATTTACTATCACATATTATATATTTTTTAGAAATTTAAAATGTGCTAGAAAATATTGAGATTTTGAGTCGAGTATGTCAAAGTTTAATCCTTTCATTTTAATACCACTTGAAATCCACTCATCTTTTTGGAAAACATGCCAAGATGATAAATCTAATAGTGAGAAGTTTATTACATTTCATATTTATAATAGTGATCATTATTCATCAGATAATAGTCAACAATATTTTCTTATATAAAAAGGCAAAAAGTATAGTTTAAATTTTTAAGGTTTTTATTGTAATATTTTAATGAAAATTTTTACCAAATTATAGTTTGTCAATTAAGTTATATGCCATTATTGATGTTATTTTATATATTTTTAAAAATCTATCAATAATATTATATTATATGAAATTCACTAATAAATTTTAAAAAATAATGAAAATTAATTTATTTTTTAAAACATATTAGCAAGACCTAATGTGTCACTATATCATATAATTTGTACTTACACGCATGATCAGATGATCGATGCTTTGAATCAGACCGGATTACCTATTGTCATTATTCTCTTATTATTTTGTTCCTACTTTATTTTACAAAAAATTATTTATTAAATAAATGAGACCTACAAAAATTAAATGGCCAGAATCACCTGAGAATAGGAGAAATAGCGTTAGGGGGAATAGGGTAAGGGAGAACAGAGGATCTCCCTATGATGCACATGTAAAAGTCCTTCAAGATCTTGGTTACTGCCTGAACTTGCAATACCCCCTTATAATAGGCAGACGACAGTGCCTTGTCGAGAGACTAAAGATGCAAAAAGTTTCATTCAGATAAGTTCTTGTTAGTAGTGATCTTTATACGAAGACGTTAAATATGGACAAAAATGGTAAATTCATGGAAACAATTTCTTTATTACTTAAAAATAAGGTTGTCTATTATCGAATCTTGTTAGACCCTTCATATTAGCGAGATTCTTACTAAGTGCTGTTATTGTTGAAGCTAAATAAAGATGACAATGGTTGAATCCATTTATGGCTCGGATCAGGTATGAGCCGTGTTTTTGATAATTTAAACTTAGAATCTATAAATTAAACAATGTCGTTTAAAATAATTATAATAAAAATGATATATATATTAAATTAGACCGAATCTACCTTTTTAAATCAAAAATTTAATTAACTTCTATATAATTCGTTAACTTCAAAACAAACAAAGCCCTTGCCACCGAATTGGAACTTGAATTTAATTAAGTTTTGAATTGATAAAAGAAGTTCAAATAAATTAAATAAAAAGAAAAAATATTTGAATTTGAGTTGACTACATTCAAATTTTAAATTTGAGATTTTTATGTCATGAATTAATTAAATTAAATCTTATTTATTGATTATAAATCAAATCTAAACTTATTTCTTTCAAAAAATAAATCACTTATAATTATGAGTAAATTCATTTTTAGTATTAAAAATTTACTATTGATTATTTGAGTTAAACATAAATACTATTTTTTAATTAAAAATTTAGAGAAGGAAATGTTTTAACAATGCCTACTAAAGAAGCTACATGGACTATTTTGGAAATTTATAGTTGCCTTTAAGGTTAGTAAAGTTTGTCCAACCTGATTGGACCCAACTTGATTCGGTCTGATTTGAAATTAAAAAGTTTGATTTGAGTTTATCAAACTTCGAACGACACTAAGGGCATGTTTGATTGGATGTTAAACAATTTATAATAGAATGAAATGTAATATAGTTAAAAGTTGTTTGGGAAGGATGGAAGGGTTTATAATGTAATGTAGTTAAATGTTGCTTGGAAGATCGAGAAAATGGAATGTAATGTACAATAAATAACTATTGTACTCATTATATTAAAATATTGTTTCAAGAGATTTAGTGTTATAATTTTAAAACAGAAATCATATCCAATTAAAAAGTCACGCAACTCTGACAAATAATTTTTTAAATATATTTTCTATTTAAAAATAATAAAAGTTTTATTATTTTATTATTAATTATATACAATTTATTATTAATTATATAAAAATATTATTATTAATTATTTAGTAAATGCCTAACCCATCTGTCCCTTCCCTTGTCAGCTGTCATACTATAATTGTTTTATTTTTCTCTTATGTGCCCTCCTTTTCATGTGCAAGTCTAACTCAATTATACTGTAGATTGTACACCAACTATTAGCAAAAAGTAAAAACTGTGGCAACTAAAACGCTAAAACAATAGCTAAAACCTAGCCTTGGGGTCTTTCCTAAAAAAAATTGGACATAAAAAATGAGGTTATAGCTGGAGTTCTTTTGGAGATCAAAAAATGAGAGCAAACAATCAAAGTGTCTAGAGAGTGAGGCACAGAGAAAGAGACGATGGAGGAGTGCTGTGAGTTGTGAGGAAGAGACATTGGTGGGGTAGTACTCAGTGTGGGGTGGTCGGTGGCAGTAACACGTGAAGGAGAGTCATCGGAGAGAAAAGTCAGAGACAAGAAGAGAGGGAGAAATGAAAAATGTGGGGTTAAGGTTAGAAGAAATAATTGATGTTAAGAAAAATTATTGAGGGTATATTAAGTAGTATATATTTATTAGTTTACGTTCCATCCTAAACCCCTCGAATCGAAGGTTTCTTATATTTATTGTTTAGGATGGAATGAAACGTAACATGAAACCTTCCACTTTCATCACATTTCATTCCATTTCATTATGAGATCCTTAATCAAACAATGAAAGTGTGTTACGTTCTATTCCATTTTATTACTAACCCTTAAACCAATACGTTTTTTTTGAAAGTTTTGAGTTTTGGATTGAGCTCAATAAATGAAGTAGTTTTGAATTTTTAAAATTTAAAATATATTTAATCATATTTAGATTGGGCCTTAATAGACTCAAGCTTAGGTTTGGATTCTGAGTCCTATCATAAAACTTCGGGTCGGGTTTGGACCCATTGCCAACAATAGCTGTCCAACGATATTCTTCGTCCCTTCCCATGGGCTTCAAGTCCTGAACCTATAATCTTCATGGGCTTAAAATCACAAAAAAATGCCTAAGCTTTGACCAAAAAGATTTATTTTATTTTAATTTAATTACTTAATTTAACTCCTTTTCTTCTTCCTCACGCAGTTCTCGATTTCTTAACCAAATTGATTGAAAGCCACTCCAAGACTCACAGATTAATTAATCAGGCCTCCATTTTATAATCTTTTTCTTGTTGGACAAGCCAATGCTCCACCGTTAAAGTTTCAGAGGTGCAACATTTGCTTAATCATCCACTCACAGGTCACTATGCCAGAACACAGCTCATCACCCTCACCCATGGTTGATCCTTACGAATACCTCCAAATCATCCCCAACCCAGATGGCACGATAACGCGAAACCCCAACAGATACCCCAAAACCGCACCTACACCTGATCCAACCAACCCCACCACCTCAGTTCTTTCCAAAGACATCAACGTTAACCAATCCAAAACAACCTCCGTACGTGTGTTCCTTCCACGTTCTGCTCTTCGTTCCTCGTCGACGTCGTCTCCTGGTAAGAAACTGCCTCTCATTGTTTACCACCACGGTGGTGGGTTCATCAACTGTAGTGCTGCCTCAACAATATTCCACGAGTTCTGCTCAAACATCGCGGCGGATGTCGGTACAGTCGTCGTCTCCGTTGACTACCGTCTGGCCCCGGAACACCGGCTCCCCGCCGCGTACGACGACTCCGTCGAGGTTCTGCGTTGGGTAAATAATACCGACGAAGTTTGGTTGCGAGACTATGCAGATTACTCAAACTGTTACGTCATGGGCAGTAGTGCGGGAGCTAACATTGCGTACACCGTAGCCTTACGTGTGAGCGAGATAGCTTGCGTGTCCGATCTCGAGTCCTTGACCATCAGAGGGTTAGTACTGCATCATCCATTCGTTGGTGGGAATCGGAGGACGGAATCAGAGCTGAGGATGATCAACGATCCACATCTGCCCCTTTCTGTTAGCGATCTGATGTGGAAACTATCCTTGCCCGAGGGGGTTGACCGTGATCATGAATATTGCAATCCAACGGCGGAGGGCGGTTCTCAGCATTTAGAGAACATCAAGCGGCTAGGATGGAGAGTGTTGGTGACAGGATGTGAGGGAGATCCCCTTATTGACCGTCAGATTGAGATGACGAAGATGATGATGCACAAGGGTATAACAGTCATTGAACGGTTTAATGAAGGAGGGTACCACGTGGTCGAATTTAAGGATGTTTCAAGGGCTAAGTCGTTACATGTGCTTTTGAAAGGATTTATCTCGGACAGAAAGGTCACGTATATTAACAGTCAATAGTCAATACTGTCTCATTGGTGTGTTTTAGTTGTTTTAATTCGCAACGTGATTGAAATAATCAACCTCTAGAAATAGAGGAAGTCTTTTCTTGTTAATGAAAAAAAAAAGTATCATAGGCCTTTGGTTCCAAGCTATTGCAAATAGGAATAAAATAAAATTTTATTATGCAAATCTAAATTTAGGTAATAATTTTAAATTTTTAGTTCATAATAGTTGTTTATTTTATAACTATTTATAATTATTGCAAAAATCATAAGCTTACTAAAAATGATGATTAAAAATTAACCTGGTTTAAGCAGTTCAATTATAAAAATTTTGAATTGTCAAAATTTTTTGTTTAATTTACTTTGATAACTTTTTTTGTTAAAAACTGATCACTTTATTAATCAATTAGCCAATTTTTATAAATTAAAAAATTTTTATAAACTAAAATAAATTAATTAATTTTCATTTAATAATATCTTTTTTTAATTAAACTTCAAATTCATCAATTGATAAGAAAAATCTCTTTCAATCATATTTCATATTTTTTAATTTTATTTAATCTTTAGCTAGTTTTATAACGCTTGAATACCAGTTGAACTTTTTAAATCTTAAATCTCTCGTCTTACCAATTTAACTTTAGGTTCGATTTTTAAAATATCGATAATAAGTCAAGATAGAATTTAAATCTTATAAAATATTAATTGAAACCTAAAATAAGGCTATAGATTAAAGTTTAACCTAAAAAATATGATCGATTCTAAAATTTTTAATGCTTTGATAAATAAAGAAAGATTAAAATTTTAAATTAAATTAAATTTGAGTATGGATGGATTATCTAGAAATTTTGATTTTTATAGAATTTTGAATATTAGTTTCTATTTCAACTCAAATTTAATTTAATTAAACTTTATTCAAATAACTACTAATTGGACTTGGTCTAACATGAGCTATGTTGTTAAGACCTACACATTGTAACCAACAATGTAATCATCTTATCATGGAATACTATGTATGAAGTACATTTTTGCTACAATAAAGTCTTTCTTGTAGAAAAGAAAAGTCGAAATAGATTTACATTTCAACAAACAAAGCCTTGACTTTAGGCTATAAAATGGCTAAGATATGCCTTGTTATGGAATCATCAACTCTAAGTAACAATACTCTGAAACCCTAGCAGAGGACCATCCACTACTACAAACTCCATGAGCAACATGGGTTCTAACGGCCACCGTCACAATGTCTCCGACCACAATGTAGACATCTTACACCTGTTTAAGAATACTGGTAATCCAGACCAACTCGATCCATACAAGCATATCCATATTGTCCAAAACTATGACGGCACCTTCACGCGCACTCTTCAATTACCTGAAGTGCAAGCTACACTTGATCCCAACTCTCCAACCAAGGTTCTCACCAAAGACATCCAAGTCAACCCTTCAAACAACACTTGGGTACGAATATATCTGCCACAAAAAGCGATTGATTCACCTGTCACCGAAAAGCTTCCTCTTGTACTCTACTTTCATGGTGGAGTTCGTTCTCTTCAGTGCAGCCTCAAAATTCATTCATGATTATTGCTGTCAGATTGCTCGTGAACTTGATGTTATCGTTGTCTCATTGGAGTACCGTCTCGCACCGGAGCACAGGCTCCCGGCTGCCTATGACGACGCAGTGGAGACGTTACATTGGACGAGAACTGCCGACGAACAGTGGCTGAGAGAATGGGCTGACTACACCAAGTGTTTTCTGATGGGGTCCAGTGCAGGAGGTAACATGGCATATCAAGTTGGCTTACGTGGAGCTACTTTAGTCGATGATCTCGAGCCATTGAAGATCAAAGGGCTGATATTGCAGCAACCCTTCTTTGGTGGGGTCAAGAGGACTGAGTCAGAGATGCGTCTTGCAAATGACACTATTCTGCCCTTGACTGTTTCTGACCTCTTGTGGAACTTGTCACTGCCCATTGGGAGTGATCGTGATCACGAGTATTCAAATCCAACGGTAGGAGGTGGGTCAAAGGAGTTAGACCGCATCAGGTCACTGGAATGGGCGGTGATGATCACCGGCAGCGATGGAGATCCATTAGTTGACAAGCAGAAGGAAGTGGCTAAGCTGATGAAAGAAAAGGGCATACGAATTGCAAGTCATTTTGGTGAAGGAGGTAGTCATGGAGATCACTCGGAACCTCATAAAGCTATGGCATTCTTAATGTCCATGAAAAAGTTTATTTTGGCTGCAGTCAACGAGTAGAGCTGTAATTAGAAAAATATATATATATAAAAATAAAAGATGAAAGACATAATAAAATAAATAAATAAATATATATATATATATATATATATATAATGACGCAGAACTTGTCAAGAACAGCCAGGTTTCAGGTTTTTCTGCAGCAAACTCAAGATCAACATGCATGATTTACCTGCCCTTTAGTTTTACCTACTTTACTCAGTCGCTTCAGGTACTGGCAGCGAGGGAGATCCCAGAAAGAAGTGGCCAAGTAGTAGTCAAAATTTCTTATGTCATTTGGCTGTAATGTTAACAAAGTCACATGGCATGATTTACCTGCCCTTTAGTTTTACCTACTCTTTGATTTTTTCGTGCACAAGGAGAAAGTTCATCTAACAATTTTCTCTTATTCACTTCTTTAACTGGTTAAATATAAACTTTGTTAAAAAAATTCAATAAAGCTTGCAATTTTATTAATGTGAGATAAACTTATAATAAAAATAAGGTTAATTATAAAAAAAAGTTCAAATTTTCATCAAATTTTCAATTATAACTCGAGCTTTAAAAAGTGACAATAAAAAACTAAAACGTTCAGTTTTCTCTAATTTTAACTCGACGTTATCTGTTGATCTCCTGATTCCCTCAACTATGTGTTTTCTGTTTGTTCTTTTACCGTCACAATCTAATATCGCATTACAACATACTGTACCAGTAAGCTCTTCGTTTTTAGTTTGTTCTCCTGATGCTCTTAGTATGAGGACATCGAGGCTGCATAATTTGAAAATCGAAGGGTGAGTACTTCGAGAAAACAAACTGAAAACGAAAGAAAGAATTGAAATAAAAGCATAAAGTCCACTACAAGAAAATTGCCAATTAGCGTTGGAATATTACCGACGACAAAACTTCCGTCGCCTTTTACGACGGAACAAAACAAATCCGTCGGGGAACAGAAAACTTTACCGACGGACAATCAATCCGTCGATACTATTGCAGGAAAAAATTCAGCTTTAAATCTGCGACAAACAATACCGACGGAAAATGTTTCGGCGAAGGTAAAAAAAGCGGGAATCGTTCTCGCAATTTAATTGCTTCGCCATTTACCGACGATAAAGTTGTCCGTTAGTAAATATCCATACATATACTGATGGAATCTGAATATTCCGTCGGGGAATTGTTAACGGTCAAATATTGCCGACGGTAAGTTCTAACCATCGGTATATGGAATTATA
>JANZXR010000007.1:28836163-28853714 GCA_027575705.1 Erythroxylum echinodendron
GGTCGGTAAGTTTACCGACGGTATGGACAAAGTTCGTCGGTGAATTTAGCTACGGCCGAATCATCGACGTTTTCTGCTGTCGGTAATTTGGTTTACCGACGGTATATTTGTTTTTTCCGTCGGTAATTTCCGTCTGTAATTGCTAATTTTCTTGTAGTGGTCGTCGAAGCTGCGTAATCTAATTTAGATCATTTTTTAACAACAATGTCGTTTCATTAATCTTCATTTATTGTGTTAATTTTGACTGATATATATTAATAGTTAAGTTTTCTGAAATACATGGCAAGCTACGACAATAAACTTAATGGAAACATTAATATAGGGTTAAAATTAAAAAAATTAAAAATTTGAACATTTTATTGCTAATTTTTGAAGTTCAAGCTATAATTAAAAAAATTGAAAGTATGAAAATTTATTACCGCTTTTAAAGTTCAAGCTATAATTAAAATTTTGATGAAAGTTTAGATTTTTTTTAGTAATTAACCGTAAAAATAATTCTAATTATCAAACAATAGTTATTTATTTATAGAACAGTAAAAAATAATGGTAATGCAAAATAATAATAATAATTTTATTAACTTATTTATTAGTAGATGGATTGTAAATTAGTTATTAAAAATATATTCTCCAAATTAAACAAGACGTATACCATAAATTATACTCTGTCAATTATTTAAGGTCTATCTGCTTCTGTTTATGTCTTTTTTTGTTTTCAAATTTATTAAAAAAAAAGTTGTCTATAAGTTTATAATTTCTATTTTTATTTTTATTTCTTTCAATTTTCATAAATTATGAAAACTATAAAAAGTGATTTTTATTTTATGTTTCCTATATTTTTCATAATATCATTACCATAATCTAAATATATATTATTTAATAGTAACTACTAATACGAATTATTAAATTAATATTACATTTAATTATTTAATATTAATTATTAATAAACATTATGAATAGTTTAGTTTAATAATTTGATTCAATTTTTATAATTAATTTAAATATTAAATTTAAGATAAGATAATTTAATTAATATTATTAATAAATATAATTTAAGTTCATAATATTTTCAAAATATGTAACTTTTAATAAATTTGGTCTAATTATCAAAAATACATTAGACATAAATAAAAAATAAAATACAATATTTATTCTAATAAAATATAACAAATTTAATGATATTTTTAATAAATATTACAGGAGAGATTAAAATAAAATTATTTGATTAATTTATTTTATAAATAATTTATCTTAATTTTTATATAATATATAATTTTTAATCATTAAAAATTATATAAAATTTTGTTTTTATTTCCCAAAAAAACCTAAACTAAAAAATAAAAAAGAAAATTAAAAACTGCGCCTATTAATGGGAGTATTTATATCATTAATTTCTTTAATTGTGAATTAATGGGATTTTAGGTAGGTTTGGTAATAAGTTGGGTCGGGCCATTGCTAATATGAAATATGGCTTTGCTTTGCCTTTATTACCAGGCTCAGTCGGGTCCATGAGTTCAGATAGAAGACATAGCTTCAAGCCTACTGATAAACCTCTTCCATCTACAAAACACATATTTTAGTTCTTCATACTTTTTAAAGTCATCATAATTTAAGTTTGATTATAATATTTAAATGAGTTTTTTAATACTCTTAGATAAGTAAAATCATGAACTCTAATCAAAATTTCATTAACTTAAATTTACATGATAATACGAATTTGAGATTTAAATGAGTAGAAGGTCGACATTAACATTAAACAAGGCGTTCGTAAAAAAGATGTTAACATAATTTTTACAAAATTTAGAAATTATATATATTTAAGGATTAATTAATACAATTTTATAACACTCAAAAATTAATTTTTATTGAATATTAAGGTATATTATTCGAAAATTTGATATGTAATCTTGAATTTTAAGAAGGTAAAAGAGATACATAAATAACATTTTTTGTTTATAGAATATGGTATTATATTAAAATTTAGTCATTAAGTCTCAAAATGGATGATTCTAACATTTAGAGTCGAAAAGAATAATTACAAGAGATTTTTCAAACCAGAAAAGATCTTTATCTATCAATATTTCTAACTTCGAATTATCTTGATTCCCATATAGTTTACAAGTTTCATAAATAGGTATATTTTGATAGTATATTTCTTTAAAGTGAAAATGAAATTCATCCTTTATTTTTTTCTTTTTATTCATTCGGATCTCTTCCATTTCGTCGATTTTGTTTGGATCAATTTTTTATTCCGAAAAAAGAGAAGAAGCAAAATTTTCTTCAATAAATGCCTCGTGTTCTTGTTTAGTCCCCTTCGTTTGGAAAGTTATTTCCATTTCTACATCTATTTCTTCCTCCCTTTCGTGATAATGTTTGACTATTAACTATTAGATCGCTCCAATCACTCACTTAACACTAACACAATTAACTAATATCAATTCATTTTCATGCATGACGTTTTACATGAGGTTGGAGCTACCAATCTATTCTCTGTCATTTTCTTGCCTCAAATCCAATCACTAAACTGTACATTACAAAACCAAGAAAAACAAGTACACCTCACACAACTATCCAGGGACCAAATTGGATGACTATACAAACAGTACATTAATCAAGAAATAACATATTCAAAAGTTACTTAATATTTTAATTTTTTAATTCACTATTAAACTTTTTAATATTTTAATTTAGAGATTAGTGATTAACCTTTTAAAATACATAAAAAATCAGGCTAAAATGTTATTTTTATTTATATGAATTATAAAATAATAATTTAACTTAATTTATAATAATTTTTGAAAAAATTAATTATTAAATTAATTTTTTAAAAAAATTTAGTACTAAATTGACAAAATTTTTGAAAATTTAAGTACTTCTTAATTTATTATCTCCCGTCAAATCAATTATTAAGTAATGACCATATATGTCCACATCAAGAAGCTGCCTTCTCGTGATAAATACACAGTCACTCACTAATCACCTAATTATAGAAATCGTGATTAAAGATGAGGAAGGGTTCTAGGTGGCGAATTCAAGACTAATCTCTAGACTTAAGAATCTTATTTATTAATTAAGACCTGAAGTGTAACAAATTTTATAGATTTTGAACACGATAAGAGATATGAGGGATCGTATTCTTGCAATTCGTCGTCATGTCTACACATTTCATTATCAATAGTGCACAGCCGAGAGAAAAGACAAGCGAAAATTTGGATCAAACAAGACAACGAATAGCGATTGATTAAGAGGTATGTGTGTATCCTGGCGTGTAATTATGGAAAAATGAAGTAAAGGGTATCAGCAATTCAACGTGATCTGTGATCTTTGTCACTATGTGGTCCTATCTGGCTCTAAGTAAAGTCTAAATTGAACGTACCAGAAGTGAACTAATCTCCTAGGTAATGTTGGCGGTCGGTATTAGTTTGATTAGATAATATATATATTGTCATTAAGTAATGGAAATCCAGTTAATATTGGTTAGACAACAACTCAAAACTCCTATCTTCTTTGTCGCAGGCAATGTTGTGTTCTTAGTTTAGTGTAATGAAATCAAAGGCAGCTAGAATACACACAAAGATTGGTCACTTCACTTCCCTATGACTCTTCACGATATAGATGTCAGCCTCTTCTTAAACTTCATTTTTTATTATATATAATGTGAATTCATAATATTTCTGTAAAACACTATGGTTTACTCAGCACCATTTTCGACAACAACAATCTTTTCTCTATCTATTGAATAGCCAAACAGAAAAGCTTTTACTTACTTTTTATTGTTCTTTTATTTTTCTTTTTTATTCTTGTTTCATATCTTTTTTAATTTAATTTAATTTAATTTATTTATTTACTTATTTAATTATATTTACCTACTCTTTTAATATATTAGTTTTCATATCTTCTCTTTTAACCTACATCACTTTTTCATTGTCATATTCGTATGTGAGTTTATTGAAAACAACTTCTCTATTCTATAGAGGTAAGGCTGCATACTATCAGACATTTCCAAACCTCACTTTGATGCGAGATTCGGACTGAATTTGATGATGATAATATGAATTCATAAGTTGTATTTAAAAGGTGTGTTTGACATTAATTAACAGAATTAAAGAATATTCCAATTACAACTTTTAAAGTCATAGTTTATTTGATGAAAGTAATGTTTAGAGTGGTTCTCTAACTCTTAACTTTGCATTTGTTTATGTGCAGTTTCTGTGAGACTTGAAATTCTACTTGGTAATATCTTCTTATTTTCTTCCTCTTTTTGATTCCTTTTCACTCACTTCCTATTCTTGATAATGAAAGGTTTACCGAAAGAAACAAAGATTTGTCGTGAGCTAAGCAAATAATTCAAAAAAAGAAGAAGAAGTGCTTTTGCATGGAAGACGAGCACAGACAGCTCATGTGCACAGCTGGTCCCCAAAAGTGGTGAAGTAAATCTACTTTTGTTTCGACTGATAAAGGTATATTTTAGGTTAATGATTCGTGATCAAACCTGTGGATCCTGACAATCTTCGATTCAGAAACCTGAAAAATCGATGTCCATTTCTTTGGTCCAGCCATGTCTATTCATTTTTGGTTAATCCTATGTTGCTATTACTAATGACCTTACTCTAATAGGAAATCATCATATGAACACCAACTTGGGTTCATGTATATTTTTTTCTTCTCAAGAAATACATGCTTGGACGAATAAAATCATGAACAAACTGATCAAAATTCACAACTCAAAAATTAAAATAAACGAAAAAATTACTAAAATGTGAGTTTTCTTAATAATAAAAGATTGCTCAAGTAATTTTGGAAATTTTAGAAAAATACTTTAATCTTTAAAATAAAATATATTGTACTTTTCACTTTTTTCAAAAAATAAATAATGACTAAACATATATGACATAAATATCACATATGAATTAATTAAATATTCGATCTAACTCATCTCTTAAATTGGAACTAAACTAATCAAACCGATTTGAATTAATAATTTATTGTAATTATTTTAAATTATTAATTTAATTTGAGTTTTAATTCATTCACTTAAATTTTAAGAACTGACTTGAGTTATCACATTAATAACATTTGATTGGTCTATATATAATGTTAATATTGCTTATAAGAAAGAAAATTTATAGAAAATTAAAAATTATAAAGAGCTCTTTTAAAAATTTATAATTTTAAAAAGAAAATTTGAAAACGTAAAGAAGATCTGTTATATCTATAGTATTTTTGCTCTGGTGGATTTCTTTTTCATTTAATAAAAGTCTGGAATCTTGCGCTATTAATTGGTAGAATACTGGTAAATCTGAAACTCTTTTAAATGATATTGAAGAAGAGAGTATTGTTCAAAAATTCATAGAATTAGAAGAACTCTTCCACGGCGATGAAATGATAAAGGAATACTCGAAAACGTATCTACAAAAGTTTCATATCGAAATCTACAAAGAAACGATCCAATTGATCAAGATGTACGATGAGACTCGTATCTATACGATTTACACTACTATTGAAATTACCACTATATATTATACTCCAATTAGAGATCATCGACAAAGTTCTACTAAGATGGCCAGTCCAAAATCAATCTGTATTAGGGTTCATGACAATTGAAAAAAATGAGCAAATGTATTTAGTTTCATGCATGTCAAAGAAAATCTAAAGAGTAGGAGGAAGGTCCTAAAGAGATGTATCATACATGTATGATACGAACAAGAGAGGTGCATGTGGATCGAGAAGAGGACCTTTGAGCCATCGGTGAAAGAACATCCTAAGGAATTGGAGGGTGAAAGAGAAAGCAAGCAACATAGGATTGGAGGGAGGGAAGGTGGCGACAGCATAAACAACAAATGGTTCCACGTGATGGGGGTGTCTTTTTGGAAGTCAGTACCATCTGTGTGGGACTGTCATTGTCCTTACTTGTGGCGGCTGCGTAGTTCTTGTCTGCTCTTCGAATTTTTCTATGTTATCTTTTGGTACACTATTTTGAGTATTGGCTTTTTCTTTTTTAATTCTTTTCATTACACACAACTCAATGAGATTTTAATCTTTGTTCTTTGGCTAGCTGTGATCTTGGTGGCTTTGATTAAAAGAAGATATTAGAGTTGTCAGGAAGATGCAAGTTTCAAAGTTTTTGATTGATCGATTAATATGATTTTATTTTAAATAAATATTATTATCATCATTCAGTTTGAAATTTTGCAATAAAGTAAAGTCTGAGAAGGTTTAATAGTACACAGCCTTATTCTTACATAATAAAGAGGTTGTTTCCATTAAATCCACATGCAAATGTAACAATAAAAAAGTGATGAAAATTATAAGAGTAAATATGAAAACTGGAATGCTAAAAGAGTAGGTGATGGTTTGTTTTGAACTACTAGTTATATTGTTCCTCGCACAAATTGAGAAAGAAGCAATTTAAACCTTCTTTACATCCCAACCTTAACTCTTTTACTTAAAATATAACTCATTGATCACTGCATTAATTGTTTATGACATTAATCCTTCTGCAAATCGGGACCAAGATAATCTAAAATTCAAGCCTTAATTCTCCTACTTACAGTAGATGATCAACAGAATCTAATCCTGCCCACCAAGTAAGTCTCAATAAGATAAACAAGGTATTAGTGACACCTAACAAGGACAAAACACAGTTAATCAGACTTTAATGGAGTGAGATATGTATAATTAATCGCAGGTGACGTTACAGAAACAGCCAAATGATAGTGAATGATGAGCTTATTATTATAGTTGCATGGAGGCTTGCAAAAACCTCCATTTTTACTTTTAAAAACTTTTTTTTTTCAATCATATGGGGGGTTTACCGTTTATGTGTTAAAGGTTAGTGTTTATATAATATGACGTCAAGGAATGTTGCAGCATTTAACGACAGAGATGAGGACAAATATTGAAGTATTGGTATACTGGAAATCCTTTCAAATCTCCGGACATGAAGAACACGACAACACTCAAACCAGGAGTATACGTAATTACTTGTCAGAGGAAGAAGAAGGATACACTCAAACCCTAGACCTCTCTATCGTGTAACCTGTGGTCCATCTCCGTTATTCCAAATTACATATGTTGGATGTAAAATTGTTTTAAAAATCGAATCGGAAATTGAACTAATCAAACAAAAAATTTAAGGGTTAAAGATTTAACTGGTATTAAACTGCTATAAAACTAGTTTATAACAAATAAGAATTAAAAATTATAAGAAAAAGTAAAATATAGTATAAAATAAAATACTTTATTAAAATAAAAATGCATTAGTAATGTCTATTAATATGTATAAATTAATAATAAATCTAATAATTTAAACTAAGATTGAATCTAACATAAAATTTAAAATAAAATAAAAATAAAAATAATATTTCTATATTATCATTTATTTAAAGATTGATAAAATTAAAATATGTTTAAAGAAAGTTAATAAAAAGACTCTAATTTTATTTTAACTTTTTCTAATGTCCTTTAAACATACTTCTTTATAGTTTAAATATTATATTTTAACACATTCTTAAATTACATTAATTAAAATTACTTATATATATATTAATTAATAATTCAATTTAAATAATTAGTTTTTAAGAATAATAATTTTAAAAATTTTAGTTAAAGTATAAAGAGATAAATAAAAAACCTAAATTTTAATAAATATAATTTATTAGTGAGATTAAATAGATAAAATACTAATTTATTTTTTATAAATAATTTAAAATAAAATTTTTAATTAAAAAATAAAAATAAAAATAAAAATAATTAATTAAATTGTAAATACATTACCGGTTTTTTCCAAGAATTGGCCAATTTTTTTCAAAAAACCACCTAGATTATTATTTAACCAATCGGTTTCTTCTTATAAGAAGTTATCAACTTAAACCGGATTAAAAATCAAGCCGATTTATATTTATTTTGGTAGAATCGACCACTCTGGTTCAGTTTTAAAAACTTCCATATAAATTATTTAGCTTATTAACAATTTAAAATTAAATAATTTTTACAAGTTAAAATGTTTCTAGTTTAAATTAGGTTTTTGTTATTATGTTTTTAAGAGATAATAAGAAAAAGAATAAGGTAAAAGATACATATTTTTAATTTAAAATTTTTTAAAAGAATGTTTTAATATTTAAAATTCTCAAATGTTAATAAAAAAGTTTCCCTCTTAGGCTTCCGTTAAAATTAATGATAATATATGTAATAAATATTATAAATAAATTAATTATATATCATTGACTCAAAACAATTAAACTTATTCATATTGATAATATCTTATTCAGATTTAATTAGTTTAATTTAATTTTAAATTTTGAATTAAATTGCTACATAAATAACATTTAATTAGTTAACGTGTGATTTTTATATCGCATATTATTTAATTGTTGCTTTTAATTGAAATATAAAAAATACTTTTCTGAAAATTAAAAATTATTTTTGAAATTTTTAAAAAATTAACAAATTATTTTAAAATTTATTAAAATACATAAGAGCTTTACTTAAACGAATATTATTTATTGAATTGAGTTCTATATCTCTTACTTAAAAGAATATTATTTGTTGAAATGAGCTGATATCTTTAGATTCAATCATTCAAATGACCACGGAATCACGAGACTTATAACTGGATACTGAATATGACTTTATTGTGGACATAAATACAAAACATTACCTCTTTCCATTGCATGATATGAATTTACATACTTTATATAAATAGAAAGTATCAGATTAGTATCTCAAGACGAGGGCCAGTTTATATTCAGAATAAAGACACCAAAACAAAAAGTATTCGGTTTGGTTTGTCTTATACAAAACCTAGAGGTGCTAATAGCTTCTTTTTTTATTTTTTCGTCTGATAAATTCTTAATTTTTCTAGGAACTTGACCCAGCTGTTCGAACTCTAGAACCCACATGATCTGGCATATGTTTTGAGCCGTTTTTGGTTCTTGATCGAATCAGGACAGAGGTCAAGTTCGGCATTGGAAGGCAGTACTTAGAATGTTTCTTCGATTCCATGAAAAGTCATGTTAAGATAAGATTTGTACCTTTAGCTGCTACAGAAAGTATAGAGACATTACTAGCTGTAGATTATAAATTCATGAAATGGATGACTATATAATATCATTTAAATATGAAATATTGATTGTTAATTTATAAATTATTAGGTATATCTAATAATTTATATCCTATAAAAAGTTAGTTTTGATTCGAACTATACTGTTGGTTGTTTTATTAGCATAAAATAATCCTAGAGATATTCTAACTATTATGCTTCTTATTCTCTGGCTTGTTTATATTGAATTAGTTCAGATGTTTTAGGCTAAGTAGTTTCTTTCACATGTGTTATTGTTGTGTTGTAATGCCTATATAAGGCTACAAGACAAGTTAATGAAACATTGATATGTAGAATCAATTTCTTCTTGCAAAAGTAATTGTTGCACTTTCAAATTTTCCAAGAGCTGTGGTATTAGTGCTAGGTTCTTTCTAAACTAAGCACTTGATTTTTTTCTTCTCTTCGACATGGCAATTAACGCAAGCCCTGTCAATGTGTCACAATCGCAAATCCCAGTTTTCAAGGGTGATTAATACGAGTTCTGGATCATCAAAATGAGGACGCTTTTCAAATCTTAAGACTTCTAGGAATTTGTGAAAACTGGATATATTGAGACCAAGGATGATGAAACTCGCAATTGAGAAAATCACAAGTGCGATCCAAAAGCCCTTTTTTTCATTCAACAAGTAGTTGATGAATCCATATTTTAAGAATTGTTATAGTAATGTCGGCTAAGCATGCGTGAACCACTTTCAATACCGAATTTCAAGGATCTTCTAAGGTAATCACTATCAAGTTGCAATCTTTTTAGACGTAAATTTTAAACCTCTATCGTTGAAAATAGTGAATATGTCCAAAAGTATTTGGCTAAAGTATCTTCTATTATCAGCCAAATGTGTTCATATGGTGATAAAATAATGAATGAAACAGTAGTTGCAAAGGTGTTAAGAAGTTAGTTACCTAAAATTGACCATGTAGTGGCAGTTGTCAAAGAATCTAAAGACTTGTCTAAATTTTAATATGATGAACTAATGGATCCTTATAATCTAAAGACTTGTCTAAATTTTAATATGATTAACTAATGGATCCTTGTAAGCATACGAAGTCAGAATTAACAGGTTAACTACACAAGAAGAAGAGAAGGCGTTTCAAACAAAGGGGAAGCCATAATCTTCGTATCAATGTTCAAGAGGACAAGGAAGAGGAGGTTTTTAAGGCAGAGGTTGAGGCCATAATGGCTCTCTTCATTGCTCATATTGCAACAAGTATGGGCATTTTGACAAGTTTTGTTGGTCAAAACATGAAGAGATTAAATACGCTAAAGAAGAAGAGTAGGAAGACAACTGCTTGTTTATGACTTAAGTAGATTTAAAAGAAAGGACCAAAGAAATTTAGTACATAGAAAACGATTGCTCTCATTACATGATTGGAGTTGATCTCATTATATGATTGAAGAAAAAACAAAGTTCAAAAGAATTAACGAGTCAGTCAAATCCTAGGTTCATCTTAGTGATGATAAGTAGCTACAGATTGAAGGGCAAGGCACAACAACTATCACCATAGGTAATAAGAAAAAACTCATTCGAGTTGTCCAATTTTTCCCATGCATAGCTCATAATCTTCTAAATGTGGGCCAGCTAATTGAATCTAGTTATTTAGTGTTGAAACACATGTGTTGTACTTGTATATACTCACATGTCATCAAATAGGATGTTTCCCCATGTTTTTTTCCTGGTGATATAGAGGTAGCAATGATAGCAAAATGTTCGAGCAAAGTGA
The DNA here is from genome assembly GCA_027575705.1 of Erythroxylum echinodendron. Classification (NCBI taxonomy): domain Eukaryota; kingdom Viridiplantae; phylum Streptophyta; class Magnoliopsida; order Malpighiales; family Erythroxylaceae; genus Erythroxylum; species Erythroxylum echinodendron. The sequence goes on from JANZXR010000007.1 coordinate 28,846,980, forward strand.
ACTTTGACACTTGAGATATGGCATTTACATATCAAAGGTCTATAATTATTGAAGAACAAACAAATGGTAAATGATTTGCTAAATGTTAAGCTACTAAAACATATGTGCGAAGGATGTGCACTTGGAAAGCAAACCAAGAACTCTTTTCCAGTTAGGAAGTCAAATCAAGTTACTGAGGTGCTAGAGCTAGTTCACACGAACTTATGCGAACCAGTGAGAGTTGAATCATTATCAAGAAGCAAACACATTATGCTCTTCAATGATGATTATAGCTGAATGAGTTGGATATATTTTCTAAGACTCAAGTTAGAAACTTTTGAGAGCTTCAAGAAGTTTAAAGTGACGGTGGAAAAACAGAGTGGAAAGAATCTGAAGGTGTTACGGACAGACAAAGGACGTGAGTTCATCTCTAAAGTATTCATTATTTTTTGAAAAGAGAGCTTACAACTCTACACACACTGGAGCAAAACAATGTGGCTGAACAAAAGAATCAGACAGTGGTCAAAATGATAAGATCGATATTGAAAGCTAAGGGTCTGTTAGATAATTTTCTGGCAGAAGGTGTTGTTATAGCAGTTTATCTTCTCAACATTTCACCTACAAAAGTTGTCTGGGATCAGACATCATATGAAGCTTATATTGGGAGTAAGCCTTCAGTGAGTTATTTGCATATGTTTTGCCTTACATATTGCTAAAAGACAAACTAGAGGAAAGCTCACAGAAGTATATCTTTATTGATTATTGTGTTCAATCTAAAGAGTATAGGCTCTATGAACTTTATGCAAGACATTTACAGTGAGCAAAAATATTGTATTCGATGAACCAACCTACTGGATTTAGGATCAAAAGGCCAAGAAACAAATAACTCGAGTTGAAATGGAAGAAGACGAAAGTGGAAATAAGAAGGCAACCCCTACTACTTCAGTGAGTTCACAGAACTCGACAACAGCAAGAACAATTCCATCATCAAGCTCGCTTAAAAAGTCTCCTCCCAATAGGTCAGCTTAGCTACATAAAAGTGAGTGTGGCAGAATTCCTCCGCGATGATTCAAAATTGAAGAGAAAACTATATCACAATTGGTTATATTTGCTAAGGATCCAATCACAATAGAAAAAGCAATGGAAAAGCAGGAATGGAGAAATGTGATGAAAGATGAACTACTGTCTATACAACAAAATCGCAGCTGGGAGCTTGTAGATTTACCTGAAGGTGAAAATGTGATTAGCTTGAAATGGATATTCAAAACAAAATTTATAACAGATGGCAATGTTCAAAAACACAAGGCCAAATTGGTGGTATGAGGCTTTATGCAGCAATAAAGAGTGGATTTTGAGGAAACTTTTCCCCCTGTGATACGCTTTGAGACAGTCAAACTTGTACTTGTACTTGTACTTGTACTCGCAACACAAAAACAATGAAAAGTATTTTAATTTGATATTAAATCCTCCTTTTTAAATGGAGGAAGAAGTATATGTAAGTCAGCCACCAGGATTTGAAAATCTAAAGGGAGAGCACAAAGTCTTCAGGTTGAGAAAAGCTCTATATGGGCTTAAATAGGCACTTTAAGCTTAGTAAAGTAAGATTGACAAACTTTTCCATGAAAATGGGTTTAAGAGAAGCAAGCATGAACCAATAATATAATTAAAGAGACAAGGCATTAAAGATTTTGTGATTGTTAGTATCTAAGTTAATAACATGATATATACAAGCTCATCAATGCACTTGATATTTGAGTTTCAAGAATCCACGAAGAGCATGTTCAAAATGACAAATCTAGGTGAGTTGCATTATTTCTTAGGCATAGAAATTGTACAAACAGCTGCTAGAATTTTCATGTCCTAAAAGAACTACGTAGAAGACACTGTAAAGAAGTTCAACATGATGAGATGCAAAGTGATTGCAACCCCAATGAATATCAATGAAAGGTTAAGCTCATGTGATGATACAGGGATGACAGATGTAATGATGTACAAGAGTTTGGTTGGACAACTATTTTATGTTACCAATTCTTTCCCTAATGTTGCTTTCTTAGTTGGGGTAATATCTTGATTTGTGCATGAGCCAACCAAGCATCACTACAGAGCAGCCAAAAGGATACTTTATCTAGCAAGAACAACTAAGTATGGAATATAGTTTGAAAGGCAGATGAGTTCAGCCGTAAGGGATTCAGCGACAATGATTGGACGGGTTCTGTCGAAAATAGACAAAGTACATCGGGAAGTTGTTTTATTCTTGGAACAACCGCAATATCTTAGAGCTCAGAGAAGCAAGCTACAGTAGCTCTTTCATCTAGAAAGGCAGAGTATGTAGCTGGAACATTAGAAGCTTCTCAAACAATTTGGTTACGAAGAGTTTTATGTGATCTAGGTGAAGATCAAAAGGAAGCGATAGAAATAACGTTTGACAACAAGTCTATAGTCATGCTCGCCAAGAATCTAGTGCATCTCAGTAGAACAAAATACATAGAGATCAAGCATCATTTTATAAGGGAGTTAATATCCAGAGGAGAAGTCAAGTTGGAAAGTTACAGAACTGACGAAGAAGTGATAGATTTGATGACTAAAAGCTTAGCACAAAAGAAACGTGAAGAGTTCTATTTTCATTTGGGAGTCAACAAGTTCGAATAAAGGGAGAGTGTTGAAGTTACTTTTGATTAAAACTATACTACTAGTGATTTGTTAGCACAAAAAAATCTTACATATATTCTAGCTGTTATGCTTCTTATTCTCTAGCTTGTTTACGTTGAATCAGTTCAAATTTTTTAGGGCAAGTTGTTTCTTTCACGTGTGTTACTGTTATATTGTAATGCCTATAAGACTGCAAGATAAGTTAATGAAACATTTATCTGTAGAATCATTTCTTCTTGCAAAAACGATTGTTGCATTGTCAAATTTCCAACATCTCATACTTATAAAAAAAATTAACAATTAAAGGATTTTACAAAAATAAATTTAAGTCAGGATCACCACTGAAAACTAATTATAATGTTATCATATTACTTGCTAAGACTTAGCCTTTAAAAAATGATGAATAATGCAGGTATAAAAATATCTAATGTGGATTATTGGATTGATGCTAATTAAATTAAGTATTTCATTTAATTCTGAATCACGATCTAGTTAAATAATTCACTCTTAATTTATTACGTATCTATAAAAAAGTAATAACTAAGAATTTCATGAATAAACATCATAATTGCAAATAGAAAATAAGTTAAATAATGTCTAATCATTCAATATTTTTTAGTTTAATGCCAAATTATTTAAACTTTAAATTTAGTGAATAATTTTTTAAAATATTAAAGAATTCAAATAAGTTCATACAAAATTGAGTACTTACAAATAAAAAGTTTCTATAATTAATCAAGTTTATATTCAATCTATCAAAAAAAACAATTCAAATTAAAAATGATACACGTTCGATCATATTCAACTGTTTTCTTGATACTAGTAAAAATTATTCAAATTACTCGTATTATTAAAAGGTGATGAGTTATTATTTTCATAAAATTTCCTTGATTGATGGATTGGTGGGCTATCAATATTATAAATAATAAAGATATTATACTTATAAAATATTTAATAATAACTTAATATATAATTTTTTATAAAAATTATGCAGACTCTGTTGGAGAACAGAGCATGCTCTGTTTGAATTTTCTGTGTATTTTCCAAGCATGAAGATTTAAGAGGAAATAAACTAAAAACCTTTTCTAAATCATAATAAGAAGAAAATAGGAAAAAGGGGTACAAAAATTTTCGCTGATATTCAGCATTTTATTGTTCCATATATCTCTCTTAATCTGCTCTTTTTGTTCTTGACCAAAGCTATTCAATTTCTCTTTTGTTTTTGGACCTATGTGGCTTTTCCTTTCTTCACTTTCTTCTTTTGGGTTCATCAGGAAAAGACCAACGAGCCCGCCTGTCTGTTCTTTTAGGAGAAAAATTGTACATAACTTTGTTTCAGCTACTTCTCTGATGAACGAACCCAATTCTTGAACATCTCAAGAGTCTTCATGTCAGCTCTGTAATGCTTCTGCGTGAATTCCAGGAGTGTTGGCCATGTGAAATCTGGATATATTCTGGGATTGCAGGAATCGACCAATTCAGATGGTGGAGTTATTAGCTTGTCATTCCTGGGACACAGAAAGAAAGCAAGAGATTTCCTTGGTGTTTCACTGTTAACCACTGCTCGATGCAAGCAACTCTTGTATCTTCCGTTGGAAAGAGCCTAAAGAACCCAAAAAAGACAAGGAAGGCCACTACATTGTTCAATCTGATTTGACTAATTAATGATTAATCATCAAATCTGATTAGTTCAGAGTAATGCTCTTACCATGAAGGTGTCCCCAATGTTGACGACAAAAGCTTCAAAATTTGGGCGAATCGAATGCCATTCATCGTCTACAAACACTTGAAGACCGCCAACTTGGTCTTGATGAAGGATGGTTAGTGATGTTGGATCACAGTGAGGTCCTGTTCCTAATGTAAGATCAGGTTTTGTGCATGGCGGATAGTAATTAAGCCTCATTATCGAATCGTTTTCTTCGAAAATTTCCCTGAAATGGGCTCTGCTGACACCAAGACTCATTCCCAGTAGCTCCATGATTCCTAGTGACAGTGTGCTCATGGCTTCACAGTAATCCTGGTACACCCTCCTGAAGAAAACCAGAAAGAAAAAGAACTCAGCTTTGGTAATTTAATCAGTTGCAAACAAAGAAAATTGTAAAGGGCAGACTGTACTGTACCCTAATTCTTCAAATTCCTGACCCAGTTTCTCGAGCAAATAGTTCTGCACAATCTCTGCAGAGTTCTTGTCAGCACAGAATCGAAAAGAGAGAGTTTCTTTCCACGGAAGTTTGGACGAAAACCTGCCGGTGAAACTACTGGCATATCCACAGTGCTCGCCGGTTCTCCTCTGAGCCTTTTGCTTCTCGCAGAGTGATAACTCAAAGAAGCTGTCCATATATCGATGAGCATCAGTGATGAGTTTCTTATCGACCCCATGATTAACGACGAGGAAAAAACCATGTTTTCGGCAGGCTTCACCAACTAGCCCGGAAGCTTCCATTGCAGCAACAGGATCATCGGAGAGAAAGCCTCCCAAGTCGATGAGAGGGACTTGGAGCTCTGGTGCATTGACGCATGGTTTTTCGTCGTCCGGCCAAATGAACTGTTGAGGTATATTAGACTGGTGCATAAGCTTTCTGGCGTCAAAAACTAGCGAACTCTGTTCATCTTTGGCTTCATGGTTTTGATGATGTACTGAAGATGGCATGTTTCTGAAGCAGTCTATTGCCATTGCATTTACAAGTTGCAGAAATAAGGAAAGTCTGTGAAAGTTTCCAAGATTTGTGATAGAAGAAAAACACAATACTTGGAATCTCTTATAGCTTTTGTTTTTCACAAACACAATTACTTGATGTGGGGTAGAATTGGACAAGAAGGTGTTTGTGATTGGGAAAATTGGGTTGTGGTTCAATTTTTGGGAGTGGTGTTCCTTTTATTTATAGTTCTTCAGGGAAAGATAGGCTAATCAGCTAATGTAAACTATGTTTGTTGAACTCTTCGATGTCTTCTATTTCATACGACCCATGACTTCATGTTCTGTTCCTGATAAGGCCAAAGCCCACCTGAAAGGGTACTGGAGGGTCCTATGCGCCTTTTCTTGGAAGAAACACACCGCATTTCGATAAAACAAACTTGAATATGCCTCCTTCTCGTGTTTGTATTTTGTATTGGTTCTAAAAGAAAAAGGCTCAAAATGGTATGTGAACCTAATCTTCAATTATAATGTTTAAGGGTTTTGAGAACAGTTTCTGATAAGGTGAGTTTTGTGTGGCTAACTTAGAAATGACATGTTTAGTACAACATGGGAGAGTTTCTTGAAATTACATAGAAATGATAGAAACTAAAGAGCTATTAGACTTTCTTTCAAAAGGACACGATGGCTTCAAAGAAATTGCGTGTCACTTAGAAATGCCCTCAGGTTGGTGGTGCTTGATATATACAATTCAAGCAATGTCTTGGAGTTTAGGTTACCAGAAATGTGTCATCACCAGTTTGATGTTCTCTTTTCTTCTAATAATAAGGTGGTCGAATTCATTTATATCTCAAGTATTTAACAAAATAATTAATCTATTAAGGTTCAATGAAATTTGTAGATATAAGAAGAACTTCCAATAAATAGAATCTTTCTTAGGCAGGTATTAAAAGGATTATCTTTGTAATACTTGGTTTTTGTTTGATAATGAAGATGTAAGAATATGAACAAATATTTGATTCTTTAACCTTTACTTATTTGATTATTATAAATGTGTAAAATAAGGAATGATAAAATTTAAATAAATTTTAAATAATCACAAATTTTATTTTTTAGGGGGTGTAAGTATAATTGAAAATCAAATATCAGGAATAATAAATAATAAAGATGTTAATATAATATTATCAAGATATCATATAATTAATTAATTAAAAATTATTTTATTTTATCTCATTGATGATATTTCAAGTAAAGCAAATTTTTTTAGTTTTTTAATTTTATTCTTATCGTAAAATTATTTAAAAATTAATAATTTATTGAATCGCTAAAAATAATTTTGATTAATCATCTATAAAATGCAATATAAAATATATTTTAATTAATTAATCCATTTCTATTCCTATGACATAATTTTTAATTTATTCAATCATATTTTTAGTGATTTTACATTAAACACATATAATCATAAATTC
>JANZXR010000007.1:28870634-28899714 GCA_027575705.1 Erythroxylum echinodendron
ACAAATCCTTGATTCTTTGGTTTGATTTCTGCAAATAAGCTCTTGTCTCCACTCATATGCCTTGAACATCCACTATCGATGTACCATGTGCTTGGTGGATTTTCATTCTTTGCTTGTATCTCATCCTCATCATCACTTGACAAGGAGTTGTTTGCCATAAGAGCCAAATTGCTCTCATCATTGCTTAGATATGTTTCCTTATTATCACTCCAAGTGGCCACAAGACTAGCTTTCTTCTTTCCTTTGTCATATTTGTCATTTTTCTAGTATTTTGAGGAAAAGGATGAGCTCTTGTACTCTCTAGCATCATGTCCTCTTTTTCCACACTTCCAACACTCTTCATTGTTCTTCTTTTCTTCATAGCTTTTGGTCCTTTGCTCCATAGTGTTCTTCTTTCTTTCTTCATTTCTACCACCACGTAATTCCTTCTTTCTATTTTTGAGTAGACCTTTGAGCATTCTCAAGTTTCTAGCATAAAGTGCTAGTTCTTCATCTTCTTCTTCTTGATCTAACTCTTCATGACTTTCATCAACAGAAGACACATTAGCTTTTAAAGCAATTGATTTTTGTGACTTACCTTCCTCCTCTTGACTTCAGAATGATCTCATAATTTATGAGTAATCATACCAAGGCATTGAATTCCAATCTGTTGAGATCTTTAGACTCCATAATGGCTGTAACTTGTGAGTCCCATTCTTTTGGCAATGAACAAAGAATCTTTTTCACCTTCTCGCTATCCGTCATGTGCTTTTCAAGGTTGCCTAATTCATTAATAATTTCTGCAAAACTATCAAGCATAGTGGAAATAGACTCACCTTCCTTCATGACAAACATTTCATAGTAATAGAGAAGCATGTTGATTTTTGTTTCTCGAACTTGAGTGGTTCCTTCGTGAGTGATGCGTAGTCTCTCCCACATTTCTTGAGCACTAGTGAAAGAGTTTACTCTATTTCTCTCCTCAACTGTGAGAGCACAATATATCAATTTTATGACTTTTGCATTGATGTAGGCATTCTTCTAATCATTGTCATCATATTCTAACTCTGTCTTTACTTCACCATTTTCATTCAATAGAACGTGTGGACCGAAGATTATGATCTTCCAATACTCCACTCCCTCACTTATGATGTGGTACTTCATAGGATTTTTTCAAGAAGAATAGTTAGTACCATTAAAAAGAGGAGGGCGATTATTTGTGTTACCTTCTTCCGCTATGTTGTTGTGTGTCAAGTTTAGTGCCATCCTTGGATTTTTCTGCTCTGATACCAATGGAAAACGATCTAGAAGGGGGGTTGAATAGATCTTTTAATCTTTTTCACAAAGTGCTGCAAAACAGAGAATTAAAACACACAAAACAAACAAAACAAAATGAAATGTAAAAGAGTAGAGAAGAGAGGCAAACACGATGCTTATAGAGGTTCGGTGCTAAGACCTACTTCCTCTACCTAAGCTCTCACTTAGGATTTTGACAATGCTCTTTACTACACACTTTTTAGTTCAGTGTGAACTTTCCAAACAACTTAACTTCCAACTTAAGCTACACCTTACAGTTGACTTATTTTCCTGGCACAAATCCTACCTCCAAGCGATTCTTCTCTAATCACTCAGCTCACGATAATAACAACGATAGAAGTGAAGTAGTAACTCTCAGTACAGCTGAATACAATTAGAATATGCTAAGAAGCAAATTGAGAGCAATAGTATAATAATCTTGAACTATAGCAAGTATGCTTCACTTTGGACTTGTGTTATTAATCCTCTGAAGAGTTGTACTTTATTTGAAGGCTTCAAGACGTTTATACATGTTGCAGAACTCTTCTATCTATTGTAGAACACTCCTAGTCGTTGTATGAAGATTTCTTCCTGTTTGAAATCAATTGACAAAGTCAAATTTTGTTCAGCTGTAACTGATAGTCAACTAGTCGGTGTGTGATAGTCGACTAGAACATTATAGTCAACTTGTCTTCAAGAATTAGTCGACTAGCACTAACATTTTTTATCAACTTTTAGCTCCGCTCTTCGAATAGTCGACTAATATGATGATAGTTGACTAGTCCATTTATCCAACTGACAGGTCTGATTGTTAATAGTCGACTTGCAGAAGATAGTCGACTTGTCCAATGCTCCAACTGACATATCTGATTGTTAATAGTCGACTTATCCAATGCTCCAACTGACATATCTCACAAGATCTCCAATCTTTGACTGTTGAAATACTTATTTGAAGATCTTCTCATGGAATACACGTTGTTCAATTCTAATCCTCATTAATGCAATCTTGATCTTCATGAATTGACTTTATTTAAATTTCATCTGACTTGAAATTGTGCCATTCTTATTTGATTGGTCTTCCATCAACTTCAATTTAACCTGAAATTATTTCTTAACCAATTCTTTAAATTTTATTATTATCAAAACATAGAAGGATTTAATTTGTCAACCTCCATTGGTCCAACATATCCCACATCGAAGAAAGAGGGGAAAAAAAGACTAATATATAAGTTTAATGAGTTACTCCATCTATTGTCAATCGATTTTATGATAGAACCTCATTTGGGTTTATGTATGGTCTAACTTTTCTCCTAATGTAGGTTCATAGACTCATTACAAATTTAATATAGTATCAGAGTAGATTTGGTTCAGATTATTAATTTTTTAATTATCCGCCTGAAGTTTCAGTCCCAACAGCCTGGTCCGGTTACCTCTGTATTTACTTCTAATGATAACTAGATGTCCAATAACATAAAAATATTAAAAGTTTATAAATAGTAAGAACCAACTATTTAAATGACTAGTTTTAATCATTTTGACAATAATTAACTCAAACTCAATTGTTATTAATAAACTCTTCACTTTATCTATGTTAAAAATTCTAATAATAGTAATGCCCTATAAAAACCTACTTTACTGGTACTTGGAGAGTCTAAACATTGCATGGAGATGGGAACAGTTTTGTTTGTGGGATTGCTTATCAGTCTATGGCCACGTTGTGATGATGCTTTAATACAAAAGTCCAGAGAATATTTAGTACGCACCATGCTAGTGTTGTCTTTTGGACTGTTCATCTACTCTGTTGTGTTCTAGATCGTTCCGTCATATGAATGGATGAAACTGAAGTGAAGTGATAAAGGGAATCTACAACTCTGTTTCTGCTTTTAAGGTTTGGCATTTTCAGTTTCCACTTTCATTCCATTGGTAACTTTTACCACCACCACCTGTCGAATGGACATTTCAGGGAAGGTGGAGCTTGTGAAGTAGACTTCGAAAGTGGGAACTCAAAATCGCCACAAACACACAGTGTTATTCAACAAATTAGTCATTTTTAAAAAAAATAAAAAATAAAAATTGAATCGAAAGCTAAATCAGTAAAATAAAAAGTTTAAAAGTTTAAACTAGTATTAAATTGTCTAAAGATTAAAAAAAATTAAAAATTTTAAAATATGAATGAAATAAATTATCCTTATCAGTCAACAAAATTTTGAAGTGTGATTAAAAAAAATTTACTAAATAAAAATTAATTATTTTAGTTTTAAAAACTTATTAATTTAAAAAATGATTAATTAATTAATTAACTAATCAGCTTTTAACAACAAGAACTATTAAAGTAATTCGAATTGGAAAGTTCAAAACTAAGATAGAAAATTAGACAGTTCAAAATTTTTACAGTTGAATTAGACGAATTGATTGAGTTTTTTAATCATTGGAATAACACAATTTTAAATTTAGATTTTCTAAATTTAGTTTTCAATGTTTAAAATTTTTAATTTAATAATTAAATTGTAAAAATTCGTATAATTTAAACTAAATAATATTTTTATTAAAATAATCAAAAAATAAATATTCACATAATATTTAGTAAATATATCCCATAAAGTTGTGAGAGAAGGTAATTAAGAAGCACGTAAGAAAGATGGTTTCTACATCAAAAAACCAATTTAGCTTTACGCCAGGAAAATTCAGCACAGAAGCTTTACACCTCTTTAGAAAATTAATGGAATATTACAAGAAAAGACATCGAAACTTGCACGTGGTTTTTATTGATTTAGAGAAGTTATATGATAAGGCTCCTAGGAAAATCTTGTGGAGATGTTTAGAGGTTAAACGAGTTCTTATAACATATATAAGGGCGATTAGAGATATGTACGGAGGAATAACGACTAGAGTAAGGACAAATGACAATAAGAGAAGACACTGAAATTTTTTTTATTGGCGTTGGGTTACACCAAGGCTCCACGTTAAGCTCTTTTCTATTCGCATTGGTAATCGATAAGTTTACCAAGAATATTCGAGATGATGTACCTTCATGTATGTTTTTTTGCTGATAGAAATGTCAAAGTCGACTCGACCAATTTTTGGCTCAGGTTGGCTAGGCTGAGCCTAGTCCATTAACATCTCTATTTGCTGATGATATTGTCTTAATAGATGAGACAAGAGAGGAGGTCAATATCAAGCTAAAATGTTGGAGAGATACATTGGAGTTGAAGAGTTTTAAAGTGAGCAGGATTAAGACTAAATACTTAAAATATAACTTTTCAAGCCATCACGTGGATGCCAATGTGGAAGTAAAATTAGATCAGAAGTTATACTACGGAAGGAGTGTTTTAAGTAATTAGGATCTATTATCCAAAACAATAGAGAAATAGATGAAGATATAATCTATCGTATTAGATCCGGGAGGCTCAGATGGAGAAAGGCGTCAGGAGTTTTATGTGAAAAGAGGATATCAATCAAACTTAAAGGTAAATTCTATCGCTTAGCAATTAAGTTAACCATATTATATTGAGCAGAGTATTGGCCCATCAAGCAAATACACAATCGTAAGCTTTTTGGTGACGGGGAGACGAATGTTCCGGTAGATGTGTGATCTTACCAAAATAGATAAGGTGAAAAATTTAATGGTGAGAGACAAATTAAAGGTGGTTGATATCAATAACAAATTATGATAAGAGAAAACACTCAGACATCCCAATGAAAAAATGCGAAACAATAATACTTGAAGACTTAGGAATTGTAAAAAGAAAAAGGGAAAGTCAAAAAAGAACGGGTGAAATGGTTAAAAATGATATAGATCAGTTGGATCTTACCAAAAAATTAGCCTATAATAGAAAACTTTAATTTAATAGGATACACTTAAAGAATCTCTTTTAAAGAGGACATTCTCATTCTAATTTGACTATTACTGTACAAGTCTTTTTTATTAATATTTTTATTTTACCTTATGGCCTAATTGGCGTTACTCTTGTACGGGACTTTTCTGGTATGATTCTTATCGTGAATTTTACCCTTAAGCTTCTACATGTCCATTATGTGCCTTATTTTGTGTTGCTACGCCTACTTTTTCAATGTTATGATTCTTCAATATCCTTATTATTTATTTGTATTTCTGTATTAATGTATTTGTGTTTAGTTATTTTTAATACCTTTTGCATGTGTATTTAATTAATTGATTTCTTTCTTTTTTGTATTTGTTTGAACATCTATTTATAATTTTGTAGTATCATGACACATTGCATATAGATCAATTAAAAACAGTCTCTCTACTTGTCTATTAAAAACAGCCTCATCATAAAATTGTTTATTTTCTCTTTACATTAATTTATATTAATTAAAACAATGTTGTTATTTTTTCAAAGAAGAGAACATAAACTTTAGTGCATTAAAGAGCTTTTTTAATGCTTAATGTGCTTCACAAGATGCAACTTATTCAACAGATAATAGCTCAACTACAGTGCAAAATTTGGAAGGCATATGATGTATCAGACAGAGGTTGGTGTCCAGTAACCATTACTCTTATGTAATCACCGTAGGTCTCTCCCTCCCAGTGAAGTCCTTCAACTTTGATATTGATAATGCCAGATCTACCAAAACCAAGCACATCATAAACAACTTGTTAAAAGATAGGGAAGTAGTCGATCTACACTACTTACCTATCAAGGGTTTAAGGGCTGTTTGAGCATCTGTATCGTGTTTGGAGACATCCGTTTCGAACTGTTCAATGTACATTCTCACAGTTGCACCAGCTGATCCAGTTCCCTGCATTATGTGTACTTTTCAAGTTATATCAGATCCAATAGCATTATGTAGCTATAAATTTCTGAAAGGAATCAGTCGATGGTACGTACAGATAGACGAAATATGATCCGTGATCCATCAGTAAATACAAACCGAATTCCTTGTTTTGATGCTACACTTCCATCCACCTGAGGAGTTGTATAGAGATAAACATGATGGTGGTTGCTCAATGGTAAAGAAATTTATAGCTAATCACAGCTCATACACGAATAAGTTTCGACTTACAGGATCAGTATATGAAAAGTCATCAGCAAGTTGAAGGGCATAACTTCCTGTAACAGAAAATTACACACTGGTCACACGTTGTTGGAAAAGATCGTGACACAGATTAAATCGGAAGAAAAAAGAACCAAACTTACCATATTTTTTGCCTGGTTTGCTCTTGGATATCACTTCTCTAAGGTAGTCAATCATTTTATTAGCTCCTTCAGATTCGCATTCCTGAATAACGACTGAATGTTTCATTTACCTCGCAAAATCAATCAATCCGAAAGGTAGGTTTACTAGTAACCGCAAAAGTTCAGCACTTACTTCATAGTCGTATCTAGAAAAGAAGTTTCTTCCATATGTTGCCCAATGCTCTTTCACAACATCAGCAACAGATACTAATTTCTCCCCTGGTTTCTTTTTTTTGTTTCTGTAAGCAATTATTGAGAGCCAAGCTAACACAGCCCTGAAATACAGTGTACATTATGAGTCATATTGGACCGTAATAACCAAATGCGGACTTTGTCTATTGCCAAGTTTCAGATGCCATGAGAAGTCTCCTTTTAGAATTTCTAATACCACAAGGTGTTTTTAGAAAAATTTAAAATGACAAGGATATTTTTTAAAACAAATAAAACCATAAAAAGGGACATATATTTTCAAAGGGCAACTCCGCAAATTGATGGCCATAAGGATTTGCAGCACTTCGTTGATGCAATATTGAACTAATAATCCATTAGAGATGTTCAAAATTCCATCATGCATATAACCAGAACTTGTTTGCTGGAATTTAAAGCTATTGCACAGGTTTTGGCTTTCCACTTACATTCTTTGCAACAAGGACAAACATGAAACATAACATTCTGTTAAAGAGAAATCTAAGAATATAAGATGTAAATGCATGATAATAGAATGGTATCGGTCTATAATTTGGAATGGTCTTTACCATTAAAAAAAAAAAAGAATAGATAGTTACCATATGCCATCCTTCTCTCGAACGTGATCAGAACCAGTTCCAAAACTTTCTTCGCCACAGATTGATAGCTTTCCATCGTCCATGAGATTCCCAAAAAACTTCCATCCAGTGGGGACCTGAAACAGATGAATTAAATTGTTTTGAGGAAAACTAGCCGTGTTGGCTCTTTTATCAATAGAAGTAAAGATTCTGCTCAAGAAGTTCTTGACCTCAAAAAAGGGAAGAACCAACTTTTCAGCCACACGATCAAGAGCACCACTTGTCGGCATCGATCGAGCCAACCCCTAAGAGATTCTAAATGTAAGTCATTCAGAAAGTAAAATCAAGAAGAAAAACGGTGGGTCGTTATCTTACCTTAGGCCCACTCTTGAAGTATGGTATTGCTAATTGAGCACTGGCAGCTATAATAGCAACAGAATCTGAAGGAGTAACAAAAAAACGCCTTCCTAGAATCATGTTCCTGTCACCATCTCCTGCAGAATGACAAAAGAAACTTTCAATTTGACTGCAAATTTCTTACACGATGAATAAATTTTCAAACATCGAACATAAGTCATCCGCATAATTCCTGCTAACTTTGCTCCTATTTTAGCTTATGGAAACAAATGACCTAACAAACTTGATAATGCATTTCACGTACATCTAGAATTGACTCCTCTATACATGGATTTATAATCATTCACGCACTCCAGTACTATTACATCAAAATTTCAAAGTTTCTTGTCATCAAAAAGTATCTGCTCATTTCATGTGCTCAAAGTAGCAGCAATATACATATGAATATGCAACTTAAAGCAGACAAAGTCATTCCATACCATCACTTGCAGCTCCAAAATCAGGCCCATTTTCAGCATACATAACATCAACCAATTCCTTGGCGTATCTGGTTCAGGACCAGAGAACATTACTATGTTTTAGAATAATTACAGATAAACTCAGATTAGAAAGGGTATTAGTGGTCCTACGTAAGATTGGGATCTGGATGACCATGGCCAAAATCCTCAAGAGGCACTCCATTTTTTATTGAATCCTACAGGGAAAAAAAAGTCATTAAAATAGATAAGATGATAGAGGAAAAATATTTCATATGATATGTGAGCATACCGGTGTGGCTCCCAGCTTGTCCACAAAGATGGGTTTTGCATAAGCACCAGTAACAGCATGCATGGCATCAAATGTAAACCTAAAGGATAAAATCCATAAGAAAAACTATATTGAAAAAAAAAGCTTTCAAATTGGCCGAACAGGAATTCAAGACAGTATCTATCATATCACTAAAGGTTTACCCAGATAGTAACCAACACAAAATTCTGAAGGCACTAAGATATTATATGATAGTCTACTGATGAGAAAATAGTTAGGTAAAGGACATTGGTAAATGTTAGATCAATGAAGCTGACAATAAAATGGTTCCAAAGCAGGACTGACATAGATGATTAGGAAAAGCTATGGGGTAATTCGATTGGCCTTAGGCCACTGAAGAGATATCAAGTTGAGTTAGGAAACTCTCACTCTCCCTCTTTCTCTCTTAATGGAGGGGGACATTGCAGAAGTTTGCTCTTTCATTCAGTTGAGGGTATTTGTACCTGAAATCTGACCGTGATAAAAGACTTTTAATCAGCTCAAAGTCAAATACATCCTGCAAGAGAATCCAATGCCATTACTGATATGCAATCTCTGTGAATGAAAACAATGAGGCACATGAATGTAAACCATGACGAACAATCTATTTTCTAACCTCCATCAGCTCCATATAGTCAGAAACCGGGTCAATTACTTCAACGATGAAGTTTCCGTACTTTGTTTCTCCAAGAGTAGAAAGGTCAACATCAGGAATATCTGCCATTTTAATCTCAGAAATCTGCAAAACATTCACACAAACTTGAGATTCATGCATGGAAATATTTATTACAAAGCTAATAATCAGATGATGTTCTAATATCAGCGGCAGTTCAGCCTAATGTGAAAGTTGAATGGTTAACCAAAGACGAAAAGCTGGAATCAGCCTCTCAAATATACCAACCTGACATATTTTGCATACTCGTTCATGTACAAATCCACAAAGATAATAAGGTTGAATGATTTAGAAGCATACTCAAAAAATTGGTGTCTGCTTTGAGGTTGTAAACAGATTTTCATTGGCATACGAAATGAAAATTCAAATATAAGGAATTAATGCTTGATTAAGGTAATAATAATAACGGAGAAAATTACTTACCGAAAGAGTGTTTCCATAGATCTTGTCGGTGATGGATTCAGGTGCAGGTTGTCCACTGCTATAATTAAACTGGAAAATTAACAAAAATAGCACCATAATTATGTAAACAGTATATCTCTTAGTATGTCAAACTTTAACAGCATATGCGACTTGACATAGACACAACTCAGAGATTTCCATTCTGACATAGGTCTGCAATAAATTTAGGACCTGCCGAAAACTTGAAAATCAACCAAATATACATTGAGAGCTCAAAAGCCTAACTAAAAGCTTCAGGAGAAGAGTAAAAGAAGTTGGTTAATTGCATAGCTTTGAAGCATGCTTGCTACTGCCAAACCCAATTGTTGGAGTCTCATAAAGTAGTAAGAATAGTAAAGACAAGAGAATAGGTTGTGATTGCCTGATGTTTAGCATGAAATTATAGCATATTATGTGCGTGAACCCCGTAATTCTCAGATCTCAGCAACAACATGCATTATCTAGACGTGTTAATTAATAAGAATAAATTCACCTTGATACCCCAATCATAGTTGGGCCCTCCAGGATTATGGCTTGCACTCATTATGAATCCACCATTGGCCTATCGATATACAGAAATATTTTTCTCAGTAATCAGAAAAAGGAAAGAACTCAGGAAACTATTAACTTAAATTTCAAAACTTTTGCTTGCAGATTAAGAAGCCTGCTCTTGCCTTCCTCTTTCGAATTACAGCAGAAACTGCAGGGGTAGACAAAATACCTTCCCTGCAATCATAGGTTGTTAATGGTCAAGCTTATACCCAGATAACCAGAGATTGCTCTTCATGATTCAAACTGAAGATGGATACAAAATCAGGATTTCAGCTCCCAGAACTTGGGGAAATTGATGCATCAAAATTTGAAGTTAGTCAACTACATCACTCTATAACCCACTCTCTCAGGGAGAAGGGACCCAACTTTATGAGTAATCGCAATAAGCAACCAAGCTAAGATGAACGTTAGATAAAAAGTATCAAAGCCAATAAATGCCACATCATGAAATTTTTCACAAGAAAAGGTCATGCAAAAGAAAGCAAATTCTCCATCCACTCAACACTAAACAATTTCAACGAAAACTAGCAAATGAATTTTTTGACATGCCTCAAACCCCGTTGCAAAATTCAGCCTTTCAGCCCCCATCATCTCATCTTTCTTTACCTTTTTCATCCAAAATTGGAATAAAAAGTTATGGCAATACTTACTTGCCAACAAGGATTTTGCCAACACCGTTTCCGGCAGCAATTTTGATGATAACCTACATTTTCAACCCCAAAACTGTTGTGAGAGGCAGATGAACCCCAATAACCAAGCATTAGCAACACAATATAAATTTAACTAGAAAATGACCTGTGCAGCCTCTCGATTGAAGTAACGACCATCCCCTCCTAAAACCAGCAATCCATTCTTGTAAGCCTCAGGAGGCAATGAATTAAACAGAGCCTACAGATATAAAGATTCAAATTTTGACAAAGTTCTGTGTGTCCCATACAATAAATCATAAATTTTCCACCACGAAACATGTATAAGGATCAAACCTGGATCCAATTAGCAAGGTAATTGTCTTGCATGAAAACTTTAACCTGGAAAACACAATCTTTCCAGAATAAGCAAATTCCCAGGAAACTGAAGCACTAATCAATCGAAGAAAGAGAAAATTCGAAAAGACACAGAAATAAAGCTACAAACAAATAAAAGCTACCTTCTTTCTCAGCCCACTTGTCCCAGTCTTTTGACCCTCGATTGGTTTCGTTGGAACCGAATTAATCTGCAAGACACAACAATCAAATCCCCGTTACTATAAATAAACGTAGATACAAGAAAGTGTGATAGGTGTTTTGGAAAGATTATACCTTGATGCCTTCTGGTTCAGCAATGGCAGTGGAAGAGGAAGCTCTGATAGACCGAAATGGTGACTGTAAACGGGACGAGGAAGTTTTCGAAATAGAGAGTTTAGCAAAGACAGAAGGAGAAAAAGAAAGCGCACAGAGAGAAGAGAGATGAGAAGAAAGAACACTGCCATTGGCATTAGATTGCTTGAGCGTGAAAAGGGTAGAGCTGTAGACGTTCTCTAGTCTATAATAACAAGAAGAGAACGCCATTTTCACTTGTGTGATTCAGTACTGCTCAATGGTTTTTGATCGCCACAGCTATTTCTAGCTCTCACCCTTAACGTGTCTAGGAGTAAGCGAGTATCCGATCAGCATAACATGTGTTGATTAGAGTTAAAAACCAAGGATTTGAGGAAATCTGATGAGTGCCACAAGTACCGCCAAAGTCTTATCTTCACTTAGTTCGTGTGACTTGCCACGACTTTATGCTTTCCAATCTCTTCTTCACACGAAATTTTTATGCTTCCATTAAACAATTTCAATATAAGAACTGGTCAATTTCCATTCAGATCACCACGATCTAGATTATAGTACACCTTGATCCAAATGATTGGTTTAATAAGTTTAATCATACAAATCTGGATGAATTTTTTATTTATTTTATTTTAATAATTCTTATTTTTTAAAAATTATAAATTTATTAATTAATCAGTTAATTTTTATAAACTAATTAATTTTTATAAATAAAAAAGATTTATGTAAGTCTTTTTCTTTAATTAAATTTCAACTCTTTCTTCTTATCTAATCTTATTTTAAATTCTTTATTTTTATTTCATACCTATTATCTACTGATTTTATAACGATATATTATTAATTTAACCTTTAAATCTTAAATTGATTTAATTTCTAATCTAATTTTTAAAATATTGCCTTCAACTACGCAATAGACTATAATTAAATTCAATAATTTGTCATTTAATTAACAAAAGATTGAATGTATGATTTACATTTTAATATTTTATAAAATATTTCTCATTTTACTAAAGCAATACTTATTGTATTTTAAATAATGTGTAAAAATAATAAAAAATTTAGACATTTTATAAAACTGCAACATGTAAATTGTATGTTTAATCAATGTTGAAAGAAAATATTTTAATGTTTAGTAAGTCTAAATTGATTAACTATGTTAATATTTAAATTATATTGATTGCATTAATTCTCAAAACTCTACTCATTTGATTCATCAACTTTTTCTCAGTCTTATTTATACATAAACTCCTATCTTATATGCATTTCTAAACTCCTATCTTATATGCATTTCTAATTTTCTCCTTACTACATATCATTCATCTCATGCAAAATCATTCATGTATACTTTATTCCCCTTTTATTCTCTCCTCATTTCTATCTCATCTTCCAATTATCATTTATTTCACCTTCTTTATGTATACTCTCAATCAATTCAGAATTATAGAGACATAACCATTATGAAATTCTAATCTCAATTCCACGGATATATTCTTATACTAAATCATAAACTCTTATCATAATAATCAAATAACCATTCCAAGTCTACATTCAACCACTCGAAATCATAGAAAATTTTGTTTTCATTCAACTTTGCTTATACACAGTAAATCTCATCATTTCCACTTATATTTCTATTTTCCTCAATCAATCCAAGACAATATATTCACATCTATATCATATTCAAGGATATACCATTACAGTACAATATTGATATCATGTTCAATGATACAACCATAATACAAATGTAGTGAATCTTTATCTATCATATCGAACTAAATAATATTTCTCATTTTTAGATATCCACAAGTTTTCATTTTCTTACATTTTGACAGATCATCATTCTTCTCACTATTTCTATTAGCTCAAACTCTTAACAATTACTCGTGCGTGTGACTCGTGTATATGCAACTTAGACTGGGGATCAGTTGCCACTGCATGCTATGATATTTCTAAAATGCATGTATCTTGACACATAATTTGAAAAATTCCCATATAAGATACTAAATCTGGGCTTTAATACCAACTTGTAACACCCCACTCTCATAGGGCATATGCCCGAACTCACAAACGATATTCGAGAATACACTCTATAAAGGTGGTGTACTAAGAAGATCAGTCATACTTAATACAAAAAATTTTTCAAACATCACACTCATATCACTGAAATCCAATAATCAAATTCGGCTCTTTTTCATAAATATCATAATCATAATTGTCATTACAAACTCACATTTGAACAAACATTGAACACATTGTTGGAATTTCAATAATCTTTTGGCCCATTACAAATACCAAAAATGTATTTGATCATAACTGTTATTACAATAGAATTCATTTATACAATGAATGAACACTTGTGGAATACTATGCTTAATACAAAAATAACAAAGAACATATGCAGATGTGAATTGATCCCAACCTCTAACTCTTTTCTAAATGTAGTGGTTATACTCTAGTTGATCTAACTGGGAATCTCCTCTGAGCCTGAAAAATAATGTTGCAATTTTGGTTTGAGTTTTGCGAACTCAGTAAACGGATCGTCCTCGATGGCTTACTCATATCAGATAACACAGCACTTCATAAAATCACAAAATTCACATCACTTCATCAATTCATCGTGTAGCACCAATTAACACTTTATACATTTATGTCACATTTCACATTCAGAGCAGTCAAATAGTTCATTTTGATCATTTAAAACATACATATCAATTATATATGTTATGCTCATAATGCTCACTTCCAATTGTTATCGTTGTGACCGAGTGCCTGTAACTGTCCCATATCTATTGTGGATATCGAGCTCATTAATAACTGTCTCTTATCCGTTGGAGATACAGGGCTCATTATATATAATGAGCCAGAAGCTTTTACCACATTCTGAGCTTTAAGCTCTTTTTCACTTTATGAGCTTTAAACTCTTTTTTTATGGCTACTCCGGTCACAACAACCTTTATCTTTTCATGCATTCATGTAATAAAATGCATCACATTCACATATATTCAATCAATCGTTTGATTTCACTTTCACATATATCATCGGACTTGGGTCTGACATTCAACAATAATGTTGAGAATCTCACATTCACATTTAGATTTTTCATCGAATCGATGCCCGACATTCAACAATAATGTTAAGTATCAATTATTCAGTCAAATTCATATACAATGAGCACTTTCAATATATTATTCATGCATCAAATGTCTCAAACATTCAATATCCGGAATTAACACATTCACATTATAGAATAATGCACTACAGAAATTTAAACAGAACAATCAATTAAGAGGAGACCATCTAGGCCAACTCACAATAGTTTTTGATTAGCATTTGCTTCCATGATCTAGAAACGTCTGGATGCAGATGTTCTATCATGTATATCAACATTATGAAATATACATATTGCACACACATTATTAATTGCACAATTATATAAACATTCAATTATGCACATATACATATGTGTAATATATAATGCATGCTCAAATTGACTATTCCTAATATGTTTCTTTAATCACATCTCTTGATCATTCAAATCTTATCATTTGTATATGTCTAGCTTACTCTTAGGTTTACATCTCAAGAACACTTGGTTATTCTAATATCATACATCAATTACTCGTCATTTCTTTTTTAGTATTATATGATCTCATAATAACCAATTCTCATTCACCTTTACTTAATATGTATAACTCAACTCCTTTGAATCAAAACTACAATCATATGAACATCTTCATTCCCATTATACTCATGCCTTTGATATTTTGATATCAACAATTCGTTCACTAAGTTATAACCTCAATTATCACTTCATACATGTCACACATTTAGTCACTTAATCCAAGCATCATTCAAGGTTCAATTCAAGCTCCATTCAAACTTAAATTAAGTCCAAATGCATCATAGTTAAGTAACTTGTTCTTAATTGGTTTAACCATTGCACAATCATAACATGACCATAAAAAACCACTGCCCACGATTGTGGTGTTCCTTGCCATGAACATGACAGAAACTAATCTCCCATTTTTCCTGCAATTTTCTAGTTTTTCTCATGACAAATTTTTAGATCAGTTTTGTACGACCATTATGACCTAAAAATGAGGTATTTAGGCAACACCTTCTTCTAAACAAATGTTCCTATATGTATTAAGTTTCTAATGACATAAAATTGATGCAGTCTGGTTCATTATTTTGTGATTTATACCCAAAATACTGAAGATTGTTCTCAACTAGGGACAACACTCAATACTCAACTTCAATCCAAATTTCAAAACCATTAGGGATAGAATTCAAATCCAACTCCTTCATGAAAATTGGATCCATATGTGTCTAGTTTAATATTAATTAAAAATCATCCCATTTAGATACCTATAGATTAAGATATGGCCAAAATACAGATGCCTATTCAATGAAAACACTCCATCTAACATATTCCAGCACACATTTAACTTCATTTTCATACTAGTTCATCTCTTTTACTTAGTCTATCATCTCTAGCTTATGTCCTCATTATTTCCTCTTCGTTACTAATTCCACTTAAACTCAATATCATTCACTAACTAATCAAAATCTATGAGTGATCATTAACCCTAAAACAGAACTTATACATGTACACATTCATCATCAACTTTCTGCATATTTTCAACTTCATTAACACCTTCATTTCATCTCTAACTTGTCATTCTAATTTATATCATTGCAAAACACCACACTACTCCTTTTCTTTAACTCTAGACTCATTTTAGTTCACCTTTATAGCACCCAAAGAGATCTACATTAATACACCAAGAAAATAGAACATAAAAACCATCCATTCATCTATCAAATTTCTGCACAATTTCTACATCATTTCAATGATCATTCTAACTCAATTCATCTCAACAAAAACTTATGACATATTGATCATAATATATGTGAAAGCAAGACATGAACCTACCCACATTTCTCATTCACGTTTCAGCATGTACACATCCTCATTTTATGATCATTTAACTCTTAACTTTCATCAAAACATGTTTCATTCAACAAATAAAGAAGAGTAATGCTTTATACTCACTTGTTTACTTCGAGATCTACAAAATCTCACTTAATCCTAGCTTTCCTTAAACCACATGATCATCACCATTATAGGGAGGAAAAAGGTTGGCTTTCATCATCAAGGTGAAGGCATGAACATATGGAGTGGCAAGGTGAAGAATAATAACAATGCTTAACATTGATGGTTGGAGAAAAGAGAGTGTCATGAATGATAGAAAAGAAAGAAGAAGAAGAAAATGAAGAAAGTCGTGAAGAGAAGAAGAAATCAAGAGACCAAAATAATTAAAATGGTTTTTGGTTTGAGAGAAAGATCGTACGTGAATGAATGGCATCGCAAGTCACATTTGTCACTTACCACATGTCCATTTTCTATGATTCTCCATTTAGTTCTCTTATTTAACTAGTCCATTCATCTTCAATTTCTACTCCATTTGTCTCTCAATTTTCAATGAAACTTGTCATTAAATCTTAATGTCACTTATCAAAAATTTCTACAGCCATTCGATATTTATTTCTACTAATATTTATCAATTATTCTGTCACGTGACATTTTTCTTAGTCCAAAAATACTCATAATTACCATAAATTTCCCATATTTCACCAAAAATTCTAAATTACTAATTATACATACCAACTCAATTTTTAATACACATAATCCACAATTCACATCATACTCACACTAAGTATTAATTATATCCGGAAAATGTCAAATGAGTGCATGTATAGTCATTGAAATATGTGCAAAATAATCAAATTCATGTGTGTGTATACTACTATTATGCATGAGTATGAAATGCAATTTTTGTAGTCTCTCATTACTATTTTTCTTTTACAGAAATTTATGGTTCTAACCCTTAGTAGATGGTACATTTCCACCCAAGAATGTTGTATCTACCAACCAACCTCTTGAGCTTATGGATTTATTTGGTCCTACTAGAACTCAAAACTTTGGTGGTAAACATTATGGTTTTGTTATTATAGATTATTATTCTAGATTTACGTGGATTTATTTTATAGCAAATAAGGATGATGCTTTTGAAGTCTTTGAGAAGTTTTGTAGAAAAATTTAAATTGATAAAAGGTACTGCATTACTTCAATTCGAAGTGATCATCGAGGAGAATTTGATAACAAAAAATTTGAAGATTTATGTGATGATAATGGCATAACTCATAATTTCTCATGTCCAAGGACTTCATAGCAAAATTAAGTAATTAATTGAAAGAAAAAAAGGACCCTTGTTGATATGGCCAGGACCATGTTGTGTGAGAGCAATTTACCTTATGAATATTGGGCAGAAGTTGTATCCACTGCCTGTTACATTTTTAACAAGTGTCTTATGAGGCTAATTCTCAAAAAGACCACCTAGAGCTATGGAAAGGAAAAAAACTAAATGTTTCTTACTTTCGGCCTTTTGGTTGCAATCGCTTTGTTTTAAACAATGTTAAGTACAATCTTGGAAATTTTGATGCATGATCTGATGAAGCTATTTTTTGGGATACAACACTACGTGCAAAGGATTTATGGATTATAACAAAAGAACCAAGAGGATAGAAGAACTTGATGAAGCATTACCCTCAACAATAGCTACTGATTCGGATGATAAAGAGCATACTTTGCCTCCTAAAAATATGCCACAAACTACACTTGTAGTGCCTTCAGAATCATCAGATCAAGAGGGTTCTTCTAAAGCTAAGACAAAAAAGGCTCCTTCTCTAAGTACACCTCAGTAAACCTAGTCAATAAAGAACACCAGATTTTAATAGAAAAAGGACACGAGAGAATGGAAAGGTCTTGATAAACTTCAGTACATTCTA
The DNA here is from genome assembly GCA_027575705.1 of Erythroxylum echinodendron. Classification (NCBI taxonomy): domain Eukaryota; kingdom Viridiplantae; phylum Streptophyta; class Magnoliopsida; order Malpighiales; family Erythroxylaceae; genus Erythroxylum; species Erythroxylum echinodendron. The sequence continues at coordinate 28,888,840 of JANZXR010000007.1, forward strand.
GGAGACCCTTCTAAAAGTCTAAAAACCAGATCATCTTTCAAAAACAATTATGTTACTTTCGTTTCATAATTAGAACTAAAGACTATAGAAGAGGCACTTGCTGATGAAAGTTGGACTATAGCCATGAAAGATGAACTGAACCAATTTGTCAAGAACCAAGTTTAGAATTTGGTACCTTATTTACAAAACAAGTCAGTCATTAGAACTTGTTGGGTTTTTTGAAACAAACTTGATGAAAACAATAAGGTGGTAAAAAATAAAGCTAGACTTATAGCTCAAGGCTATAATCAATAGGAATGTATTGATTTTGATAAGACTTACGGTCCTATTGTTAGACTAGAATCAATCAGCATTTTGCTTGCCTTTCCATGTTGTAAAATTTTCAAATTATACCAATTTGACATCAAAAGTGCTTTTCTAAATGGATATATTGATGAAGTCGTCTTTGTTAAGCAACCTCTAGGTTTTGAGATCACAAGACCATCCAGATTATGTGATGAAGTTGACAAAAGCTTTGTATAGTCTAAAGTAGGCTCTCGAGCATGGTATGTGCAGCATCCCACTACCATGGGGTACATACCCAAACTTTCAAGAACATTCAAGTACATATCCTACGATAATGGCATGATAGAGCAAAACAGATCTAACTTACACATGGCATCATCTAACATAATCAGAAGTCATCAAATTTTAAAATCATTCATTGCATTCATTCAGAACTATTTACACTGTCTTCATTAGACAAATATATACAAAACCTGATACAGATTCTAGCAAAATCTATAAAATAAAAGCTATAACTCTCTGACGTCAGCTGACAAACCTCTGAGTCATAACTTAGTCCAAAACGTTCTTCTAATCTAGAATAAACACTAAGTCTCCTATCTTGTACCTCAAAATCATGTTGCAATTTTTATGAGTTTTGCGAACTCAATGAGTTAACCATTATTGATGTTTTTACCGGATTACACATATGCCATATATTTCACATATATTCATTCAGATCATATATACACTCTAGATATTCGCATAACATGGTATATCATATAATCACACAATCCACATAGCCAAGTATAACAAATAGATCATATCAAATTATCATTCATTTCAGCTTTACAGATCATTAAAAGAAATTCAATCTTATAATGTTATGTGCATGAGACTCAACATTCTTTTTTATTATTGTGACCAAGTTCCTATCACAAATTATACCGGCCCATAGGGCTCAGTTAAACAGAATCACGGAGTATAGCTCTACGTGCAAAATCAGAAATTATGAAGCAAAGCTCTACGTGGAAGCGCTTTATACTGGCAACTCAGGTCACAACGCCTTTATCTGAGCATGCAATTTATGAAATGCAACAATTTCAGAAAATCTCATATATCACAATCTTATACAAATGCTCAGACAAGATTTCACAGTCATCGGACCTAAGCCCAACATTCAACTTTTGTTGAGAATCAAAAGTCAAATTCATATCAAGTCAAAACACTCCCAATACATGCCCAACTATTAACTTCTCGGACCTCAAGTCCGAAATCCAGAAACAACTCACAAACAGTTCAATAATTGGAAGCTTAACAAATCAAATTAAATCAATCCTAGAATATTCATCTAGGTTGACTCATAGTATGCTCCACAAAGCTATTGCCTGGATGGTCCGGCAATGTCCGACTGGCATCCGATGTGCTCCTCTAAAACATAAACAACACATTCACAAATATCACATTTTTTCACAAATGTACAAGTGTTCTTTTATGCACATCAATAAATAGAAAGTATGCACAATGCATGTTCAATGATAATTTCGAGGTAACATATTGATTCTAATCATCAAAACATTCAGATATCAAACCCTCATTAATATCATTTGTATTTATAATTTGGACCATTATAAAACAATATGAAATCAATATCCTAACCTAATTGACTACTTCAGATTTTCTACCCATATGATTTCGGGTCAAATTTGCATAATTAATCTGATAGGATAAATGACAAAATTAGGCAACACTTCCTTCTAGAAAGTTGTTCAAAAGTGTCTTAAGTTTCTAATGACTCTAAGATCATCAAATTTGATTCAGTATTCAATGAGTTATGCACAAAATACCACAAACTATGCACATTTGAACTTTTGGCTAGTACATGATCATACCCTCTAATTGTACAACTCATATTTTTCAGATCAGATATCGAAAAATTACAAACTTTATACCAATTTAAAACTAAGAGAATAAGCTACAACTTTGGTGAAGACAACTCAGCCTAATTTAGCCTATCAATACATTTTGTTCAATAACCACAGGACAAGATTTTTGTCCCTGGTGGTGCTACAGCCTAAGCTGAGACTCAATTATATGCCAATTTTGAAAATCATAAAGATAGAAATAAAAGTTTACTTCTTCACAAAAGTTGTATACATATGTCTCTAGTTTAATATAAATTAAAAATTAACTCATTTAGATATCTACATCTCAAGTTATAATTAGAAAAATGAAGCATGACCATGAAAATTTTCCAATTCATAATATTCCAGCAGACTTCCACACTTTCATCCTATCAGTCACTTTCAAATCAATTCAGATAACTCTAAATTTTTATGGAGAGAAAGAAAAATGTCTTAGGAATCCATTGGTCTAAGTTTCAAGTTATTTGGAGTTCGAAAGAAAAAGTTGTAGGCAAAATACTGAGGGCTATTCCATGAAATACTTTGTTCATAAACTTATACAAGCAACTACTGCCCTTTTACTGTAGAATCACGTTTTTGCATATAATTCTCCACATTTTTGCAGCAGCACTCCTCCATCTTCTTCCTCTCTTTCACTTAATTCCTTATCACAAATTTATACCCTTACATTTACTCACTTCATTTTTACACCCATGTTACTTATCTTATGCTAAAACAACTCAAAATGCAAGATTAGCTTCAAATACCAAAACTAGAAATTTTTCACTACTATTCATCATTTTCAACCTTTGTCACATTTTTTTGCACTCTCACTTTCCTTGTTTCTCGATTCCTACACCATTTCTAACTTATATTCTTTGCATTTCTACTCCCATTCTAGCTCATCTTACTCTTAAACAACTCAAAACTCAATATTCAAACTAAACACCAAAATCCAAAACTCACCTACGGTTTCATGCATAATTACTGCAACTGATCTATCTCATGCATGTGTTTAATTCCAGTAAGCAAAAAATCACCAAAAAAAATCAGTTATGGAACTCAGAAACTTAGAAGTTGACTTACCTTATTTTTAGAAAATCATAGCATGAGAATGAAGACCAAAACTCGGTGAAGAACAAGCTATTCGAAGAGAGAACAATGAAAGTTTCTGCCAATATCTTGCTTTAATAACTCATAGACACGTGGCCCTCTTGCATGTGAGCCACTTGTCAGCCTCTTTTAAGTGTTACATGTCATTATGTCATTTGTTCATTTTTCTTAGTCTAAAATACCCCAAAATTTTCAAAAAAATTCCTAAAATTTCCAAAAATTCCAAAATATTACTAATAGTCTCCAAATAATTTTTTTTACGACTGAACAAATTTTCAGTTCAAATAATTCACCAAAAATTTCAAAATATCTAAAATATACTAAAATTGCCAAATCACAATTAATACGCTCCAATTTAATCCACAATTTTCACTTATAAATCAAATTTACCCGAAAATGCCAATGAATGCATGTACAATCATATGAATGTGCAAAATAAACGTGTATGTAACAATTAACTTATGCATGACGTGCATTTTCCTAATTTCTCAATAATTTATCATAATTTACTATTCTAGCCTTAACATGGGTAACGGGATGTTACAGTATGACATGTTAAGTAACTTCTTGCTTGAGAATAAATTTGAAAGAGGAAAGATAGATAAAACTCTATTTATTAAGAGGAAAAAATTGTTTGCTTATTGTTCAAATATATGTTGATGACATAATATTTGATTATACTAGTCCATTTTTTTGTAAAGATTTCTCAGTTTTAATGCAAGGGGAGTTTGAAATGAGAATGATGGGAGAGTTATCTTTCTTTTTTGGATTGCAAATTAAGCAAATAGAAAAAGGAATCGTCATTTAGTCAAGACAAGTACACAAAGAAACTTATCAAGAAATATCATTTTGAAAATGACAAATTTATGGAAACTCCAATGTATACTAGAACTAAGCTTGATAAGGATGAAGCTAGCAAAGCTACTGATAAGACAAAATATAGAGGAATGATTGGTTCACTTCTATATCTCACAAGTTCAAGACCTGATATTATATTTAGTGTGTGTCTTTGTGCACATTTTCACTTAAATCCTAAAGAAAGCCACTTTCAAGCAATCAAGAGGATCTTTCGTTATCTCCTAAGAACTATAAGTTTTAGTTTATGGTATCCAAAAACTGACTCATTTGACATAATTGGCTATTGTGATGGAGATTATGCAGGTGATAAAGTTGATAGGAAAAACACAAGTGGCTACTGTCAATTTCTTGGAGGAAGTTTAGTTTCTTGGTCCTACAAGCAACAAAATTGCACAACGCTCTCCACAACTAAAGCTGAATATATAACAACTGCTAGCTGTTATGCTCAAATCTTATGGATGAAATATCAACTTAAGGATTTTTCTCTAAACTTTAATCATATTCCTATATTATGTGACTATACATGTGCAATTAACCTATCTAAAAATCTTATGCATTATTCTGGGACTAAGCATATAGAAGTTAAACATCATTTTCTTAAAGATCATGTCTTAGAAGGGACTATTGAACTATTGCATGTTAATACTAAAAATCAAGTAGCTGATACTTTTACTAAGCCACTTGCAGAAGATAAATTTGTTTATTACTTAAAGAGATTGGTACGTGCAGATTATTAGAAATCTGACTATACTTAAAGTTTTTCTTCTAATTTTGCAGATATTAGAAGGCTCATTCGATTGTATAGGAGGCTCCTATCTTTTTTAAAGAGTAATTTTCTTCTAATTTTGCAGATATTAGAAGGCTCATTCGATTGTGTAGGAGGCTCCTATCTTTTTAAAGAGTAAGAATAACCTTGTTCAGAGATAGTCTTCACTGACATGATGTCATTTGATTTTTTAAAAATCATGTGTGTAGTTCTGTCAGACTTTTGTACAACTGACAACAGATATGGAAAAGATTATACCTCTGAGAACATGTATGACCTTTCATCTTCACGCGAAACCATTATTTAGAAACCGTCTCCTAAAAATCATTTGGTATATCTCAAGACGGTTCCTTTTCTTCATCTTATCTTCAACACTAATTGTACCTCCCTCTATCTCACTACAATCAAACTCTCTTCTTTGCAAATTTCTTCATTCTAGCATTCTCTGCTTATTGATAATGGCATGAACAAAGTCTAAGGGCTAAAAGAAATCTTTGACACCCACTATTAGCCGTGGAGAAACTCACCGCCATGAACATACATTTGAAACTCCTGTTTCTGAATATTTTTCTTTGTTACAAATAATAGGATCGCTAAACACCTCCATTGAACTTGTCTTTGTTTCTTCTATTACAAAGACCTGATTTTTATAAGGATTCATTTGGGAGATTCATATGATAAAAATCAAAAAATTGTGGCATCACCTGAAGAGTCAGCCTGTAATTCATTTACTAGGCACAATGAATTAACAAAGTAGTAATATGTTTGTAATTCTAAGGAAGAAAGTCCTGACGATTCTAACCCTAGTTCGTTAGAAAAGGAAAATGAAGAAGAAGAAGAAGAAAGAGAAGTAGAAGAAAAAGAAGAAGAAAATCTTCAAGTGAAGAAGGACACACTCTTGTGAGAAGAGTCTCCAATAAGGAAAAACTAATGAAGAAGGTATGATTCCATTCTCCTTCTCCAAGTTCAAGATATCCATTACTGCCTATTATCACTCCACTTCCTCTTAATCCTAAAATCTCCACACCAACACCATCGACTACTCCTCGACCTAGTTCCACAATTACAAAACTGCCTGAAGAACATTAGATCATTAATGATGATGATTTATACGAATAACCAGTTCATTTAGTAAGGCGTCTATGAACCAGAGAAAGTCTTCTAAAACAGGCTGAGAAAATGCTTATAATTGAAAAAGAAAATAGCCCTAACGTTGAGCTGTGGGAAGAAGAAGCATCTCAAAAAAGAAAGAGAGAAGAAATAATAAAAGGAAAGGCACTTATGATTGAAAAGCATGTAGAGGATCCCATTGTTTGGGATGAACCTATTTTTGAAGAAACTTTGTTGAAGAAATTCCAAAGGCTAAGGGGTCAAAAACAAAGAAACTCTCTGTATACAAGAAAGGAGAATCTTCAACGCCTACAAAGATGTTTCAATCCATGGAATCTGAAGCATGATATAGAATGCATTACAAGAAGAGAAAGGTGGTTAATGGACGCATTCTGCCTCCTCTCATGTTCGATGATATTGGTATTCCCATTTGTCCTTATTTTCTTATTGTTGGTTGGAAAGATGACTTAATTCGATCATTTTATACCTATATGAGAAAATATGCAGTTGATGGAAAATTGGCAATTGTTTCTTAGGTAAGTGAATGTGAGATTTTGCTTACTGAGGGAATTTTTCGTAACTTTTTGGATATAGCTCCTATAAGGAGAAATGACTTCCCTTGTCATAAATGGGATATTGTTGATCTTGATCTGGGAAAAGTTGTGCTATGGTCTAAACAAAGTAATACAATTTAAATTCTATCTAAACTAAACTAGAGACAAGCGTACTTCGTCGACAGGTAATATAAAAAGGTAAGAACCGGATATCGTACCCAAGGGATTCCAAAATGCAAGATAAATAAATTAAACGATGAAAAATTACTCAGATGATCAAGAATTGATTGATTTGAAAATGAAATAAACTAATCGAATTAAGGAAATATGCTTGATCCAAGATATGTACTAAATGCAACTAAACTTAATCAAATAACAAAAATTAGCTAAGGTGTCGGATTTTAATTGGATTAGGCATTAAAACTTGTAACGGAGGATTAATTTGGGAATTACTTCACTTAAGCAAGTTAAACCCAATATTCATAGGAATTTCTTTCTCTTTTAAATCCAAGTTACCTACTTAGTTTATAGATAATTCAGAATAAAAAGAAAACATTCAATGCAAGAAGCCTAAAATTAAGTCTTTAATTATAGGTATCCTCATACAAGATTCTACGGTTGGTCTACGCGTTAGTCTCAAGTATATTGCTTGATCGATTTTCTGACAAATCAAATCCCAATGGTTATGACATTCAATCATCTAAGGCCTTAATCTAGTTGATTAATCTAAATTAGGCTAAATATGCATTCAATCAAGCAAATAAAATAATACCACAAAAATTGTCCTAATCCAATATCAATCCTAACCTTAACCAAAGAAAACTTACCTACACATATTCGTCAATGTAACATAAATCATGATCGTGATATATAATTGCATTGATTAAATCCACAAAAATTAAAACAAATAAGGAATAAAAACAAATTAAGAATACCCAATTGGATCATGTTATCCAAGAAGTCTCTTCTCACACTATTGTTGTTGTCTACCGTAAGCCCTCTTATCACGCTAGTCTATTTTTTCTCCTCTCCCTTTGCTATCGTAGCTGACACACTGTTTGCTAAAAAATATGAAGAGAGTCGGTGAAGGTTTGGGTGTTTTCGTCCCTTTAAAAGTGCTGCAGCCGTCGACCTTTTCTGTCTTTAACGCAACCCTCTCTCTTTTTCTCAACATAGCTGCCACTCTCCTTGCTCTTTTCTTTAACGAAACCTCCACTCTCGTCTTCTATTTTCACTGTCACGCTACTCTCCTCTTACGCTCCTCACGCCCACTTCTAGCTTCCGCTACTATATTTTTTGTGTTTTCACACCAGTTCTCTTTCCTCTGTTTTTAACTTTAACGCTGCTCACGCTACACTCTCTTCAACCGCCAGCTTTTCTACTGTTGTTTGTTTTTCTACTTTCATGCTACTCTCTCTTCAACGCAGTCGCCAGCTATTTTTTCAATTCTTTTATTTATTGATCTGTCAGACAATGGTTTTCGGTACTTTTTTCTCTATTCACACGCAAAAAACCCTTCTTCTTGGCTGAAAACGTTTTTTTGTCTTTTCATTGTGAGCTCCTTTTCTTCTTTTGTCCCTCTCTATATCACGTCATTTTGGGCTCAACTTTTTTTTGTCCAACTATCTTACTTTTAAGAAGCTTTTTTTGCTTTGTACTTTTAAACTTCCAAATCCAATATATACTTAAAATTAAAAAAAATAACTCTTAATTAGTGCAATTTAAACATCAAATGAACAAAAGTTTAGCAAATTATGTTCCAAAATTAATATAAAATGCCAATTAACAAGTTGTAGACTTTATTTGTCTTCATATGGAGAATACACAAGAAGGGAGATTTTGGTGCAGACAATTAGATCTACTACCCCGTTGCCTTGCATCATTATCTGCCACTTCAATTTTTTCAAGAAATAGCTCAATGGAAAGATGCAGTCTTTTGGATACTTATGTAGTATACAACTTGTTAAAGGGTAATATAATGAATCTCCCATCCATAATTTTGGGGTTTATGGTGGATAAAGGAAGTCACAAGAACGCTATAGGGGGGTTGCCTTATAGAATGCTACTGACCAAAATTTTTGCTTACTATGATGTATCTTTTGATGGTTTGGAATGGTATGCGCCTGCTAAGTTCCATTCTTCCATTCCTTATCTTGGATATAAGCTAAAGGATAATGTCTGGGTTGAAAATAAATTACAAAGAATAGCAACTGTTTTAAGTCTTGCCTCAGCACAATAGCCTCCTTCTCTAGCACCATAGTCTTCTCTAGAAACCAACAATCTGATATTCAACAACTGAGGGAGATTAGACTACATAAGGATCAAATGTATAATCATATTAAGGACATGCAAAATCTTCTTTGTGTCCTTATTGAATCTCTTATAGAATACTTTCGTTAAGACACATACATTTTTTTGCTAATGGTTGTTTTGGCTTTAATATGATTATTTTTGTGCTTTCTAGCTTATACATATTTGTGGTATTTGTCTGTTACTAATGTTGTTTTTGCATATTTTATCATACTCTCAATGCTTTAACATGGCCTATTGACTTTCTTGCCCTTCTTTTCGATGGGAAATATAGAAAGATATATTTTGATATAATTATTAACTATGATATATTTCTTTTAGCTGCTTGATGTGTTTGATTTTTGTAACTTCATGCCTACGTATCTAGTTTTCAAACGATAAGCTCCTACTATTTAGCACTAATAAAAGGCTCCCTATAAAGATTACAGATATCTTTCGAAATCTTTCATTATTATTTGAATTTTTTGAAAATACATCTATTATTGTTTGTCATCATAAAAAATGGGGAGATTGTTAGCTCAAGGCTTTTTAAATTAATGATTTTGATGATAACAATCAATAATATTTAGTTACAAAATTCAAATTTATATAGATTATCTTATTTATTCAAAAAGATAATGATGTTAAAAGAGATTGTATATTTTAGTTATCTATTTAAAATAAAAGGATAAACATTTCCTATTTTGCAGGAATTGTTTTAACAAACTTATTTGATTATTTAGATACGATCCCACGAAATTTGGAACTCCTATGATTTCTATATAAGCGAAGGATCTTGCTATTTACTATACTCAACAATTGACTCTGAGATACAGTCAAATATTTATTCAAATGTCTTAATTTTTTAAGATACTGCCAAAGTTGATATCAGAGATATTTTTTTAAAAAGGCATTCAAGGCAGATTTAGTTAGCTAATGATATAATTAAGCAACAGCTAGTTGAAGAGAACGCCTATTTAAAGAAAAACTACTTCATTCATAAAATACACAAGATTTCATGAAATCCATCAGTAGCATTGATACTCTTGAAAGTCATATTCATATTAAATCATCTATGTCTTAGAAAGGGAAAATACATTACTGAGAGAGACTGCTATTCTTTGAAGCTCACATTGAGCAAATTTTATTTTCATTTCTTGAGAATTTGTAGGGGCTAACTAAATACTATTAGTGTGGAAAGTTAAAAAACATTGGAAATATGTACTTGTGAGCTTGGAGAGACTCATTAAATCACTACCTAGAGATTTATTAGTGAAATACTCAAGTTGGACATGAATTGAACGTAGTCTTTGTTATAAGCTGAACTAATATAAATTGGCTATGTCGTTATTTCTCTTTCCTTAACTTTTAAATTTTTGCATTTTAATTGATGTTGTTTTCATTTGCACAAGGCGCCTTTTATTTTAGTAAGCTCCTTTTGATTTTAAGCTTTAACAGGTTCCTACTGTTTTAACAGGCTCCTATTGCAAGACCCTGAAACTTTTCTTAGAAAATTTCGAGCAATACATGAGGAGTGTGGATAGATTCATGTTTTGCTTTGGTGATTTTGGTAGTAAGAGACTATGAAATGAGAAGAATTAGGGGAAAAGTGATGAAGAACACACACACACACACACACACACACACACATATATATGTATGTATATTCTGTTATTGATGTTCAAGATTAATCATGGACTATAATATCTTTATAGATGATATGGAGTTGAAAATGAAATAGAGAAGATGATCCTAGTATGAGTTGTAATAAGTAAAGATTTAGAAACAAAATTGGTAGTGATCTAGAAAATGTTTACTGAGCATGCATGAATACTTAGGTGTTTATATGAGAATTGATGAAGACTTAGAGATGTTCAGGAGCATAGACGTATTGTCTATGTTCTGTTTAGACCTTCTACGTCTATGCTTGACTTTTTTTATCTACTTTGACCACTATCTTCTGTTTAGACCTTCTGCGTCTATGTTTGACTTTTACCGTCTACTTTGACCACTATGT
>JANZXR010000007.1:28909483-28922566 GCA_027575705.1 Erythroxylum echinodendron
ATTGAGTTGAAATTAGGTATACTTGAAAAAGCTATCGATTAGAGATGATGAATTTTGAATAGAAATTGTAGTGACATATAAGTAAGATATGTGATAGTATAAAAGCATGAAGTTGAATTAATAATGATTAAGGTGTTTTTTATTGGATTACGCCTACGTTATGATAATAAGCTCATGTTTTATGACCTCTGAGTTGGACTTCGGAAACGGGTTCCAACACCTATTGTTTTATATTATTTGATAATAAGTTGCAAAAATTTTCAAGTTACAGATAATTCACCCCCTTTCTTGTATATGTTTGTTTTAACAATAATATCATAAATTATGATAAGAAATTATTTGAAACTTTTAAAGAAAGGTTAAACTTTAAAGTGTGTACATGAAGTAATGTGGATGAGCCCACCAATTTTCAATGAAATTGAAGCTAAACATGATAATTGAGCTCGGGCTCAACCCAACTTGTAAGTATAGTAATTGAGCCCAAACTTGAAGTCAAAGTGTTAGATCCGAGTTGGCAATAATTTCGTTATTTAATTTTTTAAAATAATAAATTGAGTAGGTCTAGCCTTAAGTGGTCCACCAGACTGGAGGTCAAGCCGTAAGCCTATCAATACCTTGTCAGGCCAAGCCACAGCTAGTGCCATCCTAATTGAAGCTTTATTCCGTGTGTTTAAAGAGATTAATATAAGTTTTCACAATAACAATGGGATCTTTTTAAGAGTAATGAATACATTTTGAGATATAATTGATATAATATGTGAAAACTAATATTTAAAAAGATTACATAATTTTTTTCGTATAATTTTTTAGGTATTAAAGATCATTTTTTTGAATACATAATTATTAATGTGTATATTTAAAAATTTAGTTGAAAAAAAATCATTTATTTCCTACGAATCACATAAAAAAGATATTTTATTGATCTAAATTGTATAACATTTGAAAATTTGAAAACTTTAAAAAATAAATATTAAAATTAACACCTTTTAATTCAGCATCTTTTAACGAAACAACTTTAATTTCACTGTAATTTAAGACCCAATTAGATTATTGATGGAAATGAATCCGATTTAAAAATTTTAGACTAAGATTGATTAAGCCCAAAATATAATTCTAGCCTAACCTCAATCGGGCTTGAATGACTTAAAGTATGATTTGATTTAACTCGACTGGATTACTTATTTTTTTAAAAATTGAAAAACAACTCATGATTTATATAATTTTTCAAGTTCGGATTAGGATGGATTAGGCAATTCAAACTTGAGCTGACCGAAAATTTAGAAATCAACTCTTCTATGCTCATAATCATGTATCACCTCTATTTCAGATTATCTCATTTATATATTTTTTTAGGTCTCATATGTTTATGCAGATAATGTCGTTTGAAACAAACTTGTCACAAAGTTACGAGCACAGAAGGTCTCTTTCTCAAAATTTGAAAGTTAAAAAAAGTCTAGTCAAATCAGGTAAGAATCATTAACTTTAGGTTAAGTCAGATCGTACTGGACTTATTTACCAAGCCTAAATCCGACTTATTCCCAGCGTTAGATCATACGCGGATTCAATTGATACCATTTACAGAACTTTGTTTTCGTACGAACAAGAAAAAATAAAAAATAAAAAATAATAGGAGACAACAAGTGGGCGACAGTGGACACGCGCCAGGATCTGAAAAGCTATGTCCCTAGGCCCTGGCAGGTGCCCAGACGGATAACGATATGAACACTAACCAAAAGTGAAAGAGAGAGCCGTCTCGAAAGGTATAGTATATTTATATATATATATATATATATAGTACAGTAGATGAGATAAGGCCTAGTGGTTACTGCAATGGCAGTCGTAGTAGATGTAGATGTAGATGTAGATGTAGTAGTGCTAGCATTCGTACCTTACCCACAGTTCATTGTCCTTTCTTCAACCTCTACACAGGTCTACTTTTTCCATGTGTCACGACTGAGAACTCATCCAAGTCCAACTGCCTTCCAGTTCTGTTTTTGATTACATAAAATTAAAATTACAGAATTTGTTTACTCTCTTTTCATTTAGTTTTTTTGGTTTTAAATTTTATTTTATATATTTTATAGTTTTATTTATTTATTATATAAATTCTCAAATTATGCAAAAACTAAAAAGTGGTATAACTATAGCTTTAGATTGTCTACTTTTGGCAAATAGCCATTAAGAGGTAAGTTTATGTTTCACTAGATTTTCTCTTCTTTTGTTCTATGTATTGAGTAAACCAATGTCTCACCATTAATCACTACTTGCAGATAAAAACATACGACGTATGCTTATACATATGTTTAGGTCAGAAAGAGGAAGTCTCCATCATCCATTTGCTTTCTGTGGCTGTTAGCTAGTTCTTTCCAAGCCAAAGCAAATATGAGGAGAGGTAAGGTGGTGTTGAAAAGAATAGAGAACAGGATCAATCGTCAAGCAACCTTTTCCAAGAGAAAAAATGGGTTGTTGAAAAAGGCTTGCGAAATTTCTGTTCTTTGTGATGCTGAAGTTGCTCTGATCATCTTCTCTAGCGGTGGCAAGATCACTGAATTTGGTAGCACAGAGTAAGAGATATAAACACACAAACACAGACACACAGAGACCACTCTCTTCTCACCATGTTTTATGCTTGTGTATGTGTTGGGTTTCAGCTTCTTGGACGAAGAAAAATTTTCAGGACTTTCTGGGTCTATAAGAAAAAGATGGAAGTAGCATGCTAGGTTTGTTCATACTGTGTGAGCGTCTTTATGGAAGTACCGTGTTAGGTTTGTTCAAATTAGCTGAGCATATCTATGGATACTGTAGCTTTGATGATTGACGAGAGAGAGAGAGGTGAGCTTTCTCTGGATCGAGGTCTTTAAGTGGTTCTTGGTACATATCTGAAGCTGATACCGAATCTTACCTTGACACGTTTTGTATACTTTAATTCTCAGATCCTTCGTTGTCAAGTCAGAATTTTGACAGGTCTCACCATTAGGGTTTTTATCTCTAACATGTCTCTAAATTTCCTGTGTTCTCTAGCTTGCTTATGTATGTAGAAGCTTTAAGGCCAGTTGTTTCTGTTAGTGCCAGATCTTACTGTAGTATCTTCTAATTCTTGTTTCTGATACATTTTGCCATAGAACTTGTTCTTCTACTTCTTCTTCTTCTTTCCTTTTTTGGGAATGGAAGAACAAAACGTATTCTTGGTGGTATCCGGGATCTTTCCCGTTGTTTCACTTCTTTTCCTTTTTGGTTTCTGTCTAGAGGAATAATTTGGATTGGAGTTCACAGAGTTCTTGATCTGATATCTCCATATAGTCCTCTTTTGGTTCTGGGTATTACTTATCTCAGCTGAAAGCACATACCTCTTATGGTTCCAAGAACATTGGAGCAAATCTTGAGTTCTTCTGTTCATGTTCAAATCAATATCTCAGTGATCTGTTACATGATGCCATCTTTAGGACACTTTCCTGCCAAATCTAACCTAAATAATGAACATTTCACCCTTCCTTCTTTCATCAATTTTGTTTGAGGTTTCATAATCAACTTCGCTTCTTCTGTTCCAAGTTGTTGAATCATTACGATTCTCTCTTGTTCTTGATCAGGGTAACAAAGACCATCCAACGTTACAGGCAATTTTGTTACACCTCAAAACAAAACTGCGATGTTGACGACGGAACACCGGTTTGTTTTCTTCCTTTCTTGAATCAAATCTTAATATTTTCGAGTACTCTGATTTGTTTCTTTTTGCTTAAGCCCCATTTGGATGAGAATTATTTAAAAGAGCAATGAAAAAACTTGAGAAAAACACAATTTTTAAAAAAAATCTATCACCTAATAATTCTTTAAAAGTATATAAAAACTATTAATTAAGTAATTTTTTATCCTTTAAGAAACAATTATAGAGTAGTTTTTAATAGATATTGCATTTGAATCGTATTGCAATTAGCTCAATTTGATGATAATCCCTTACCTTTGTTCTCTTGATTGATTATGCAGAACATATACGAAGAGATTGCAATCTTGAAGGCAAAATACGAATCTCTTCAGCTCTCTTACAGGTTATGGATTAAGTGCATTTAATTTCAATACTAATTTCAAACTTCGCTATCTTTTCGTATATATATATTTATATATATACCATCAACTTGCATTCATATTTTGTTGTTGGCAAGTTAATTGATTAAATTAACGGATAATCTTATCATTTAAAAAACATTTAAAAAATTAATAGGTTAGCTATAGCTCAAATTTCATATTGCTCATATTATATTTTATTAAAATAAATAATTTTAAAATTAAATTTTATTTGCAAATTAATATTTGTTTTAAATATATTTTAATTATTAGATTTTGTTTTATTTGAAATGTATATTTTTAAAAATTTTTAAATTTAAATATTTATTATTAATTATTTCATTGAATTAATTTTAAATTGAATTAAATTATTCTTAATCCTTATTAATAATTAATATATTAAAAAATATATATTTAGTTAATAATAAATCATATTATGAAAAGATAGAAACATAAAATAAAATTATTTTTTGAAGTTTTCATAAATTATTAAAACTAGAAGAAAACGAAAAGACGATTTTTAACTAAATTAGAAAACAAAAAACCAAAAAAATAAATTAAAACAAACAGATACTTAAAATTTCTGTTTATCATTGTAAAGGGTAGAACTCCTCTATATATTTTTAATTTTAATGTATAGAAAAAAATTAAGTTTTTTAATTAAAATGTGTTAAAATGGAATAAGAATTATTAAAAGGAGTCTCGGATTATTGTAAAATAAAAAGTTTAATTCAAGAATATGGTCAACAAAGCATTTAGGAGCAAGAATAAAGGCTTAAGCTGACATTGGAAATAGATATCTATATGCAACAAAGGACCCAAAACCTCTTTTGTATGTAATGCTTGTTTCCTAGTGTACTAAAATGTAGAGTTTGATAAATATTGATAAAGGCAAATGTTGGGAGAAGAACTTGAAACCCTAAGCATCAAAGAGTTGCAGAAGATTGAGAAAAGACTAGACAAGACTCTCTCTCAAGCTAAACAGAAGAAGGTACTTCTGCTTAAATTTTCTATGAGTATTACCATTGGAATAAGAGCTTGACCTGTGATATTAAAGATCATGTCATCTCTTAATTATTCAAACAAATTATTTTATATTACAGACTCATATGCTGTTGGAGAGACTTGAAGAACTGCAAAGAATGGTAAGAGACATATGAGATTGGTGCTTTGTTTTAGAGTCGCTAGATCACATACAGGTTTTAAAGCTTCGACGTGCATGGCAGGAGCATGAACTTGGAGAAGAAAACAAACAACTCAAGATTAAGGTCTTTGTGCTTCGTTTCAATACTGATTCGTGCATGGTTTATGACTTATACGTAGCTCACTAAGTATGTTCAGTGAACTATAATTACAGCTGCAGGAAGGAAAGTATCATCGAGATACTCAACTAGGACTCCAAGTTGAGGGTGATGATCAAAATAGGTTTCAACCATTTCAAGTCCTATCCTGTTGAAACCATCATGCCCTTTAATAAGTACGGTATAGTATGATTTTTTTCATTAAGATAACGAGCAAAATATATGAATTAATCCCTAAGATTTTTATGAAATTTTAAATAAATGCTTAAACATTTTATAAGTTAATTTTTAATGTTAATGTATGCTTATAAAATAATCTTTATTTATACAAAAATTAATTAATACGAATAAGTCATTAATTGGAATTCTTTTGGGAATTAATATTAATGATAGCTTTAAATTTTTAAGATTTTTAAATTTTTGTGATAATTTTTAACATAAATGCTTATATTTAACATAATTCTAAACCATCTAGGGTTTCCTTTAATACCTTTGCAAACAGGTGTCATGAAATTGGTTCCTGGGAGAAGACCTTTGGTCCAACTGCCATGGAAGATTGAACTAGCAAGAGCTCCAGTCATGGAGGATTTCTGTGTCCTGTTCTTTGCTCCTCTAGTTTGTGTTTGAGGATCTTGGGTTCCAAATAAGCTGCATCAGATGTTGTTATTATAGTCTGGTGTATCAATTATGATTGCTATAAATAATAACTTCTGAAACTAATAGCTCTTGTGAAGTGATCATATGTGTGTGTGTGCTATGTAGCTTTTTAAAACTAAATTGTGATTTATATTGAAAATGTAACGATATAGTATCCTATATTGATTAAATATGAAAATATTAAAGAGTTTATAAGTTATTTTGATAATGGCTGATTCAAGTTTAATTATTGTTATTGGACTTTGCACTATGCCTATATTAAAAATTCTACTATAGTATTAGAGTAGGTTTGATCCGGATTATTAATTTTTTTATTGACCGTTTAGATGTTCAATTCTAGCGACCCGTTCTGATTATCAACGCGTTTATTTTAAATGACAACTAGATGTTTAGCTCTAGTTGTACTTGAGGGGAAGTATTATAGAATCTTATATTGACTAAACATAAAAATGTTAAAGAGTTTATAAGTGGTAAGGGTCAATTATTCAAATGACTAATTTTAGTTATTTTAACAATGATTAACTCAAGCTCAATTATTATCGGTGAACTCTACATTCTACCTATATTAAAAATATTAATAATTAAGGGATAAATAAGTTGAATAATCGATTATATTAAATTGGTTTGACCGTTTCAATAAATGAGTTAAGTTTAACTTAAAATGTGATTGAGTTTTAGTTTACCGGTATAAATTTATACAGTTTTAAAATGATATTATTTTAGTCTTACATTATTTAATCTTAATTTTTTAAAAATTTACATATTAGGACATCTTCTTTTCGTCAAATGCAATTAGAATAATATTATTTTTATGAGAGAATTTAAACTTAAAACCTAATTTGAAACTCAAATATATTGAAAAAGACGAGTTTAATTTATTAAAATTAGAAAAAAGACACTTTTAGTGCTAATAATGTTGAATTTTGTTTATGATTTAATAGTTTTAAAACATTAGCCAATTGACAAAAAGAATGTATATCTATTTGTGGTCAAAGAACATCAAATCAGGTAATGGAATTACGACCCTTTGCATCATATGAAAAAGACATTTAATCGCCTTCAAGTTATGTTGAGGAAACTCTCATCTACATATATGCTCATCTAATAATTATAAAAAATTAAAATATTAAATTATGTTTGTTTGAAATTAAAAATATTAAAATATTTGTATCTATGTCGTTTTAATATAAAATTTATTATCAAAAAATTTAAATTAAATTCACCATTTGATTTGAATATGTAATTTTAGGCATGACAAAATTTCGTCAACCTTATCCGATTTAGAAAAATTTTAGAATTTTTTTTGACCAAATTTAAACCGAATTGATCGATTTTTGTCTGAATTAAAATCAAATCTAGATTCGGGTTGATCTAATCGGATAAAATGTCCGAATTTTTAAAATTAGTTAGCATCGAATATTTAAAACCGATTAAAATTGTCCTATCCGAATTTAAAAAAGACAAAAAATTATTATTTCAAAAAATTATTACTTTATTCTAATTTATTATATTAAATTTTGATCGATATATACATTTAGCTTTTTTTTCATATCATGTAGTCTTTGGAATATGAAGAGTGGGATATAAAGAGTTCGATGAAGAAGAATTTGTTATTTCTTATATGTTTTATTTGGTTTGAATTTATAGAATGAACAATGTGGTTTATTGGTTTTGGGTTTGGTGTATTGTTTACACCTTTGTGCTTCTTACTATAATTTTATTGGAGATTTTGAATTTGGTAGTTGTATTCTTATTTTTTTGAATTTAATTATAGGCTTACCATTTGTTTGGTTTGAATTTCAAAAAACAATCACAATTTAGCTTTCTTTGCTATAATTTTTTAATTAATTTTACAGGAAAAAATAGATGGGAAGAAGATGGTGCAATTTAATGACGCTTTGCTATTAGTTAAAATCGGATAAATCAGTTCCGAACAGAATTGGGTGTTTTCGAATCTGGTTCAATTCTGGATCAATTTGGTAAAAAAAAAGTTTCAAACCAGTTTAGGATCATGAAATTTTTACTTTTGTCTGAATTGTCCGGAACCAGATTGATTTGAAACCGATTTTTTTCCCAATCTTATGTAATTTTATTAAATAAATTATTCAGAATATTTAATTGATAAGTTAATATATATTTTTGAAATTTTATTTAATATACACTTAAAAATAATAAATATATATTCAATATTATAGAAAAACGGAATACATCAAGTCATGTAATAGTTTGATTCTATTAACCTAAGATTTTAATAATTAGCTGATTTGCAAGAGATTTAATTAAATACCAAATAAATGAGATGCAAAGAACAATCAATAAAAGTTAATTCTTCCAAAAAATGGGTCGATAGCATATACCAAAGTGCATAATTGGATATTAAAGTGTCATAATCATCATCACGATGAGTGTATCCTTTCATGGAAATGCCAAGTCTAAAGATGGAGTTGATTTAAAATTAATTAATTTAAATTTAAGATTAAATTTAATATATATTTTAATAAAGTAATTTAAAATTGTTTTAATTAAATTTTGAACAAATTATTTTAAAATTTTGAAAAATTCAAACAATTCGTCCGGTTCAACTATAAAAATTTTGAACGGACCAATTTTTTAGTTCGATTTACAATATTTTCTAGTTTAATTTACGTTAATAATTCTTGCTATTACAAATAGGTTAATTTATTAATTGGTCGATTTTAATAAATGAATAAGTTTTTATGAACTAAAATAAATAAATAAATTTTTATTTAATAATTTATTTTTAATTAAAATTTAAATTTTTCGATAATAAAGAAAATCTATTTCAATCATATTTTAAATTCTTTAACTTTATTCAATTTTTAATAAATTTTATAATTGCCTGTTAAATCTTTTAAAGTTTAAGCATCTAATTTTATCGGTTTACCAATGATTAAACAAAATTAAAATGGAGGAAGAGAGTAATACTCTAATAATACAAGGGGCGAAAGGTAAATATTGTAATTAATATGATATTAAAAATTTACAACTTGATGATCTTGTTTCCCTCTGTCTCAGTCAACTTAGAACTTTCTTTCATAGATTAATACAACAACGACCACCGAATTCACTTCCTCTTGTTTCAATTTCTATCCTTTTATAATACCACCATCACCAGCAATTCTTGTTGCAGTTCTATTTTGTCAAAGTTGCACGCTTTGAAATGGCTAATGTCAGCTCTCAAGGTACGATTTTTATGCTCTGTTTCTTGGGTTTTGTGCTCGCTTCATTCCTGGTTATGCGAGCTTTTTCTAGGATTTTGATGTTCTTTTTATCATATTGAGATTGGTTTGCTATCTGGGTTTTAGCTGGTTTCATGGTTTGTGTTATGTCTCTGCTTCTTCTTTTGGTCGTGTCGTTCTTTAAGCATTGGTTTGATGTCTCTTCTCTGAATTCTTTATTGGATCTTTCTCCGCAGATCTCTCTCTTTTTAATTACTAAGTTGGATATAGACGCCTTGTTTCATGATTTATTAGACCTGTCTTCTGGTGCAAAAGAGACGCTTTAGCTGATGGGTGTGCATTAACAAGACTGTTACGAGATTTGATTGTTTGAATAAATTTTAGTATTTTACCATTCTTGGCGTACGATCTTATTACGTACAGGGTTGTGTTTCTTGTTGCGTATAAGTTTGGCATTGTTACACTTAGCTAAAGATTACGTTCCTGTACTTGATCCGAAAATGGCTGCCGTAGTTGTGTTTTAACAGTGCTTTATACAACTGCAATTTCATTTTCCTTCGAAAAATAAAGATTTTTTGTCGGTCAGAAAGTCCGATTGCAATTTCGATGCACCATGCTTCTTTTTATCTGTATGGAATGTTGTGATTCTTTTCGTGGTAAATAGCAATCTTATTTGAAGGGGATAAGGTGACTTGTATGTCGTAACCGTTGTTATAGTATTGAATCTATTATCTATTATTTTCTTTTATTTTAGTATTCATGATGTCTTCAGACAGATGGAAGTGTAAGTAATTGGAATAATCGTGTTTCTGATACAGAAGGAGGGCGTGGAGATAATAGTTCACTAGTTGTTTGCTTTGGGGAAATGTTGATCGACTTTGTACCAACAGTTGGTGGAGTTTCACTAGCTGAAGCACCTGCTTTCAAGAAGGCTCCTGGTGGCGCACCTGCTAATGTGGCCGTTGGAATATCAAGACTCGGTGGTTCATCCGCTTTTATAGGCAAGGTGCATCTCAATCTTGTTTGGAGTTACTAATGGCTCATTGTTACATAGTCCCAACTCTTCGTTACTATCAAGTAAGATGCTTTCTGCTTGGATATGTTGAAACAGAGAACTGGTAGGCTAAATTTTAATCAGAACTATGAGTAGCCAACCCCTTTACCATGTCTTTGGGCATTGAATATCAAAAGTTTGTGTTTGATCAGTTTAATTGCCAGCAATTTTTGTTTTAAATCATCAGAATTTTTGTGTCTTGCATGTCAACCTTTTGTAAAAAATAATAAGTGTGCTGTTTTCCTTGGTGATAAGCATTCAACATCATTTCTAATGAGGTGACTGCTTGTCATTCGCATCATTCTTACAATCGAGCTTCTGAAACATCTGATGTTAAGTCAATTACTTTCTGTAGCCAATGGATACTGTAATCCCACCATGTTGCACTCTATTTCAAACTATCGGCACCCCAAAATGTGCCTTTCCTTTCTTTTTTTTCCTTGTACATGACAAATTGAAATGTCCATTGTCTCTAAAATGTGTTTAGATATGGTTCCAATTCAAATTACTTCTCATTTGTATCTCAGCTTGGCGATGATGAATTTGGGTACATGTTGGCTGACATTTTAAAGCAAAACAATGTCGACAGTTCTGGACTGCGGTTTGACTCTAGCGCAAGGACTGCATTGGCATTTGTAACTCTTAGAGCTGATGGTGAACGTGAATTCTTGTTTTTCCGTCATCCAAGTGCAGACATGCTTCTTCGTGAGTCAGAATTGAATATAAATCTCCTAGAGAAGGTTCATTTCTTGTCACAATCACACAAGATTTACCAGTTGAAGTTGAGTGTCATTTAGGAAACTCATTTGCAAATCATACTGATCACAGGCTAGGATATTCCATTATGGTTCTATTAGTTTGATCTCAGAACCATGCAGATCAACTCACCTTGCTGCCATGAAAATTGCCAAAAGGTCTGGCAGTATCCTGTCTTATGATCCAAATTTGAGGTTAGCATTGTGGCCATCAGCTGATGCTGCTCGGAAAGAGATAATGGGTATATGGGATCAAGCTGACATAATTAAGGTGCAGTCACTCAGTGCTTTTATAAGCTGCCACTTTATCCAAATCTAATGCTCTCCCTTATTTTTCAGAACCATGAGATTATTTACAACATTGTGTTGACTTTGCATAATGGCAGATAAGTGAAGAGGAAATCACATTCCTAACCGAAGGTGACGATCACACTGATGATAATGTAGTCTTAGAGAAGCTTTATCATCCTAACTTGAAGCTTTTGATTGTAACTGAAGGGTCAGAAGGTTGCAGATACTACACCAAGGTAAGTTTCTTAGTTTCCATTTCTAGATATTTACATATTATGATTTGATTGTCATTTAAGCCATAAATCCCTTTTTGCTTCGTACATCTGTGTAGTAAGATAGCAGCACTCAGTATACTGGCCTCCTAAATCTCAATTTGTCTATGTGTCAACTAGACCAGAAACTAGATGTCATTTCCTGGTCTGGGAAAAAAGTTGTTACTACAATTTTTAAGGAATTAGCTCGATTGATGATGTCAAAATCTTGGCTATAGTGTATCTATAACATGCCATGGCATTGTTGTTGATATAAATTTAACTTTTTTCCCTGCAAAGAAGTACATTCTTTCTTATCTTCATCTTTTGTATCAATCTTCATTGTTGTTATTTGTAGCGACAAGAACCATTCTGACAGTTGGAATTTTAAATGGTGAATCTTTTGATTATATGAGGAACATATTTTAATGTCAAAGGTTCATAGTTGTAAGTATCTAGTGGTGGAGATCCATGATCTGTTACTTGGGAGAGACTAACTACTATTTGCAATTGGTTGATCTCTGTAACTTGGTTGATGTGGCATTAAGGAATGATAATCACTGAAATACGATTGCAGGAATTCAAGGGCAGGGTTGCTGGTGTTAAGGTAAAACCTGTTGATACGACTGGTGCAGGCGATGCCTTTGTCGGGGGAATACTGGGCAACCTGGCTTCTGATCTTGATCTTTTCAAGGTACATATTGTTGAACGCAAATAGTCTCTTCTTCTTGTTGTGGTAATAATGAAGACCTTGGACATCCTCGTATTTCTTGAATAGGGAATGGGACTTTAAACCATGATCTTTTACCAAGATAGAACTTTTAACCATGACCAACTTAAATCACTTAATTTTACCTCTTTCATATAAGGTTTCCTAGTTAGCAAGAAAAGTTTCTAAGTATAGCTAGCAGGAAAAAATTTCCATGTAACCGCCGTCGAGCTCCTTAATGCATCAAGTTCTTCACAAGCATAGTTGAACAGAAAATTGAATTTAGTAGCCTTTAGTGTAAAATCTAGGTTATTCACATTCCAGTCGAATCAAAACGTAGTTTAACAACCCCATTCTTCTTATTGTCTCCCTTGATTATGCAGGACGAGAAGCAGTTAAAAGAAGCTCTTCTTTTCGCTAATGCCTGTGGTGCTGTTGCAGTAACAGAGAGAGGTGCAATCCCTGCTCTACCCACGAAAGAAGCTGTCCTCAAACTCTTGAGGAACATCAATGCTTGATGAAATCAGACAGGAAAATCTTATTACATGTTATTTCTTCTGTTAGGCAGTTTGTATTCTTACATAGGTAAGAGAAGGTAAAATTTTTGCTTCATTTGTTTTTCTTTTCCTTTTTTTTGTTAATTAAGGAATTGTATTCATACCAAAAAGGAGTTGCATGAAATCCCAAGAGCCTAATAAGGCAAATACAAGGATATTCTATAGCTTCCAGACTTCTTTATTCAAATGATTCGTGAAACTTCATGATCAGTAAATAGTCTCCTTAATTGCTTAGCTAAAGTCACCTTA